>CM035145.1:71206507-71806507 GCA_020205605.1 Panax ginseng
GTCTGAAAAACGTCATGGTTAAGGATATTGTCTATTTGACACCCTTACACAACGTTTTTAAAACGTTGTAGTTAAGCACAATACACAACGTTTTTTAGGAAAAAACGTTGTAGATTTGTTTTTCAAAAATTAACAGATGCTTAAAAACGTTGTAGAAGGTATGATTCCACAATATTTTTTGGATAAAAATGTTATTATTTAGTATATCAGACAACGTTTTTTAAATGTTGTAGATTAAAAAAAAGAAAAAAAAATTTGGTTCACCTATATTACCAATGCACCTGCAATATGCTCATGCCATGATATATAGCCAAACTGTATCAACCATTCAAAATACATTCCAATAATACCATTCGTTTATAATTTCAAATTACTACATCCACAAAATATATACCAAACTATCCAAATATACATCTCAAATTCACATCACACGGGTATTTAGTAATTACTTAATTATCTTCCGCAACCACGGTACTGACCTCACCTTTTTCAAGCAGATGATAGAAAACTCTAACTTTCTTCTGCTCAACTACAGCCTTCCAATCACTGGGGATCACACTAGCTATGCTCAACTTCAGCAGTTGGTCGATCAATTGGATCAAAGGCTAACAGCCTTTACAATAAGCAAATTGCTAGAGGGACTGAGTTTGGAAATTTCTCAGCAAATGGCACAGGTCACTTTTTACACATATCTGCCAAGTATTTCCTTGCGCTTTTATTTCGAATCTGCATTCATTAGACAATGAAAATTGAGATAGTATATATCAATGGCTAGGAATATTAAAAGTCATAACTACCAAGTGTAACGACAGAAATAAACAGCGTAATTTTCCATACCCTAGATATGGTATCTGCTGAAGGTGACCCAAGAAAGTCTGTCATCAAATCTAACTGATGAACAATACTTTTCCCTGGAAAAAGTGGCTTCCCTGTCAGAACCTCAGCAAAGATGCAACCAATACTCCAAATATCAATAGCAGGTGTATACTGCAATCCCAGTGTCATTACAAATCAGACAAGTTTACAAGGTCAAGAAATATCAACATGAGCAATTGAACCCTCCAAAGAAAACCTGACAGAAGGCCCAACACAATTACCTGAAGCAAAGAAATTTCAACTTCCAGTAGAGTTTGAAAGCCCTACCTGAACAAGAATTATTTTAAACTAGAGCACAACTTACTATAAGGCTCTCAGAATACAGTGATGTCATTTACACCAGCCTAGTATATTGGTAGTATGGCTAAGTACTCTGGAAACCTGCTATGCTCATGGAAACCTGCTAGTCAGTCACAACTAGCTTCACCCCTTCATTAGTGCAATGTTTTGGCGATTTTCACCTAACCTGGGAGTATTGATAAATAATTCAACATTAGTGAATGTGGATAGAGTTGGAACAGAGCTCTTTTTGTGTTGTCTACTCAATGAACCTTGTTTTTTTTTTTTACAAAAAACGATAAAACCATCTAACACGTTAAGTTTTTAAAAGCTGATCTACATGGCATGTCAAAAAGAGAACTTTTGAGAATGTTCTTGCTTCTGTTTCGTTTCCAAAAACAAAGTCCATATACCTGAAACCAAAAAGAGTGGCAAGCTGTAAATCTGAATATTATATTTTTCAGTAAAAAAAAAATTAAGCACAAGACTAGGACATTGAGCATACTGTAAAACTTTCTCTTGTGCATCCTTGAAGAACTCACAGATAAATGGAGCAGAAAGGTTCATCATGAAGATCTGCATGTGAAAACATATTAGCTGTTGTATCATGCATAAGCTACTAGCAAAGGGAGCATGTTAAATGAGCGGAGGGATGAACTGGATTTGAATATTGAAACCTCCTGCCACAATGACAAACCTTGTTCTTTGCAGCTGCATGCTCAGCAACTAGAAGAATGGACTCAGGTGAAACATTGAGAAAAAACCCGGCAATGTAGAAGTACTTGGCCTTCTCAACTGTCAAAATCCAATCAAGTTAGATCCAAAAAATGTAAAACTAAACAATAATGAAAATCAGTACAAACATGGTACCCAATGCCCAATTTTCTGGTTTCTTCAAATGTTCAGATTTGTAGCAATTGGCAGCTGACAAATTGGCAACAAGAGACCTGCATATATAGTTCACAAAAAAATTTATTGGCCAAGGTAGACAGAATACAATTGTTAAGCATAATTTACAAGCATAACAACTTTGCTCTCAAATATATAAATACCTAATGCAGTGGTCAAATTTAGCAGGAAAGTCAACACTGGTCATAAAAACTTCAACAAATCCACCATCTCTACATTTATCCAAGCAGCTTAGTGCTAAAGTAGCCTCGTCTTGGAGCTGTTATTTTGGGAAAATATTAGTACAATCAATGAATTGCACTCAAGAAATAGATTGAAGGACATCTAGAGATCAATTTATCATGTTTATCCTTCAACTTAAATCAAGTGTATATCAAAGAGAAATATTCTGGCAAGAAAGTACCTTTATGAAACCACTTTTTGACATTCTGAATGTCATATTAAAACGAGCAAACGGATCACATACAACTGCTGGAAATGACTGTAAATATATCTTCCTTTCCTGTAACTCCAAAAGTTAGGAGCACTGATATGAACTACAAAATAAAACCCTATTGAGCTGAATATGGTACTAAGAATAACTACTACTTTTTTTGCTGGTACAAGTACGTATTCAAAGATAAAATACAGTAAAGACTGGCCAGATGAGTCCTTACACATAACATATCTACGTTTATCAGCAATGATGAGAATGAGTTTACTGATACTAAGACGAGTGTCTTACCCCTTCTAGTTTGGGATGAAAGACTTTGAGTAATTGAGTTGAGTTTCTATAAGCATAATAGCTTTTTATTTTTACTTAAATTTATATGACAAGTGACTGATCGATCGTCAATAACAATCAGGACACACCTACAAAGCCAACATAATCCACCAGCTTTGAACTGTCCATTAAAGTGATCCACAGAGTTAACTCCATTACCCTGGCATTGTTTACACACTATAGCACCTAGTAATCATATAGGAAGACAATAAACAGTCGATTAACTCACATTCTACAAAGATCTATTTTTTTGACAAGTCACATTCTATAAAGATTTTTGTATCCAAAAAATTGAAATCTTTAATCAAGTTGCTGAAAGTAGTAATGATGCAGAGAAAATTATTGAAATGGTATTTTTAGATACAAATGCAGATCTATTTATGCTTAACCAACTAATTTAATTATTTACTGGCTCAGATAGATATAAAGATAGAACATTGGGGTAAACATATCTTCCCGATCAAGAATGTTGTTCAATCAGCAAAACATTATCAAAAAAATGTGCATAAACTTTTGTGCATGACACAAATATATGTCCAGTGATTTGACAGAATTTTAAGAAAATAGGCTTTTGTCCATCCTCCCAGACATACTGGAAAAATCATATAAACGATATGATGCAAATCTTAATACCCAGAATCAAATTAATTAAACTTCAACTTACAAGAACAAAATAAGTAGCAACCAGAAGAAAACCAGAAGGGCCAAAAGCACGCCAAGTGAGAGTACCAAGCAAGAAAGCTGTTACAATCCCGGAGGGTGACAACCCAGATACAAGAATTGGAGAACCCACATTCTCTACAAATTATTTGAAATTTTGAAATTTGAGGGCCCCTATTGGTCAGGTCACGCATCAGCAGCCCAGTACTCTGCCCAATCGAAAATAATCGATTTGAAATTTTCGGATCTCTCTTCCTTTCTGGACCCATTGATCAAGAACTGGCACAACCGAAATGCTAGGGTCACCGATTGACGATATCCTTTTGTAGAGTGATTCGGGTAGTAACCCGTTTAGGGTTTGTGTTGTGCTGAAGAAATGGCGTAAGGTTTTTCCATAAGCAGGATTTTGGCGTGAACCCAGTAAGCTAGAAAGATAATAAATAGAAAATGTCAAAATAGATAAGCGAAACTTGAGAGAGCTTACAAGAAACTGGTGATAGGTGTTTCTTGAGCAGGTACGGAGAGCTTCAGTTGCTTAAGTGGCTTCATGGTCTTCATGATTCTGGCCTCCTTTTAGGGTTTCTTCGAGACGATTTATGGCTTATGTCCAGCTCCTCCTAAGGTTGATCCCGTATAATTCTGGAACAAATCCAAAGAGATGAAGAACTTACGAATGAAAATCTAGCCCCAAAACAGAAGAAAAAATTAGAGAAAAACCCAAAGAGAAGAGGAAAATTGAAGAAAGGAACGAAAAAGAACTCACGAGCACAGACAAAAGACTATCTTTTAATTTTAAGTTTTCACTTAAGGCCGGTTTTTTGCTCCGTGTTTTTGACCTACACAACGTTTTTTTAAAAAAATGTTATGTATTTAAAATCAAAAAAATACCCTTTTAAATAGATAACGTTTTTGCATATGTATCTATAATATTTTTTTTTAAAACGTTGTGAAAAAAAATACCACAACATTTTTATAAAAAATGTTGTGATTTAAGTGTTGTCTATTTACTGTTTTGTAGTAGTGAAAGTCGGTTGACCGACCATGACTAAGTAATTTCTGGGTAACCCAAAAATCCTTTAAACGTGTCTGACAAGATTTTCAAAGACCCATAATTGTCAGTTGTTATGTGTATTGATGATGTTGTTGTATCTATGTTGTAGCCTGCTATGTGGACTTTAGGTCAGTATCTTTGTATTACTCAAATTATAAACGGATTAAAGGTAGTGGATGGTCAAAGTAGACCATATGGTCATAATTTCTGATTTCTGGAATTTCCAAAAAATGTAAGAACATTGTTTCTGACAATGTTTGACCCAACAAGATCTGCTTTGTTTGTTGTTGTAAGATCTATGTTATGTGTTATATTTGTTCACATGCATGTTGTCTACACACTGAACGTATTAGATCACATAAATCATACATGTACAAAAAGTTTTAAAGATCGAAAGAAGGCAGTATAAACTGTTCTTCATTTCTGGAAAACCCAGAAATGAAGAATAGCTTCTGACAAGGTTTTCTGAAGCCTAGATCTCGTTCGTTTTATGTAGTATGGTCATGATTATTGTTGTATCATGAAGTGTTACACTAACACTACAATATTCAGTCAATAACTATTCCAGAAACACATCTAGTAAAGATTTATGCTCGGTCAAAATGGGTAACTTGTGTACTGACTATGAATATCTGGGTTTGGCCCAAGAACACATTCAGCGACAGTTTTGTCGCCTAAAGCACCTATAGCGACACTTTATTTCAAAAAATAATTATTTTTATTAAATAATTAGTAATAAATAGTTTTTAATTATTAAAAATACAAAATAAATTATTAAAAATTATCTTAAAATCCGAAAATTAGTTTTTAATTATTTTGAATATATTTCATAAATATTTAATATTTTTAGAATATTAAAAGAATTTAATTTATTTAATTATAATATTAAATAAATTATTTAAAAATGATTTCAATACATAAAAATCATTTAAAATTATATTATGGTATAAGAAAATAATTGAAGTTATTTTTTGATAACTTTTAATATTTTGTGATGAAATTCATTAATAAATTAATATTAATGATATTTAGGTTATTTAATAAATATATTAAATAAATTATAAAAAATAGAAAAATGATTAAAAATTATAGAAAATAATTTAAAGGTTATAAAAGTATTTTAAGTTATAAATATAACTTTTGATATTTTGTCATAAAAAATATTAATATTTTAATATTAATGATAATAGATTTATTTAATAATTATATTAAATAAATTAGTTTAAAAATAATTTTAATATTAGAAAAATCATTTTAAATAAAAATAAATAGTTTTAAAATATTTTAAGTTATAAAATATAACTTTCAATATTTAAAGGAAAATCTCATTAATTATTTACTATTACCTATATATATAGTCAATACGTAGTTTCAAAATTCCGGTGTTTGAAAATTCGTGATAAATTATAATAAATATTTTAAAATTATTATAAGTCATTTAAAAATAATATGACTGATACTTATAGATATTTAGGTACATGATAGATTCTTAGACTCGATAATTACCCGATAAAGCCGTCGGTACACCGACATATTTCAGAAATTGATCTGGACATAGATAATTTGATTAGATATGTGTTTATTTGTGATTCAATGGTTGTTAAACATATGTGACAATGTGATTAGGTTATGTGCTGACTACAATAAGCAGTGTTATGTGTTATAGTATGTTATTCTAATCGATCAAATGATCTTATTACTGATAGGTGTTATATAAAGGTAGAACTAAGTTACTGAGTTATGGCGGTATCGTGCAACTATCTTACCTTTGCATTTCTTTTATGCAATGGACATGAGTAAGAAGTTTCAGAATTATATTATTATTATACTATATTATTAACCTTATTGTGATATATTCTATATCCAATCATTGTTTATCAACATGTTAGTATATGGTAATTCAGATATATATTCTGTTCGTTAATTTCTAAACATGGTTACACTAATGTCCCCACTTGGATAATCATTGTATTTAATCACATGTTGATATATATATATATATATATATATATATATATATATATATATATCCAAGCTAATTGACCATCTAGACACAAATTTTGAAATATCTTTGAATAAGATAAAACCTTTTTGTATCCAATCAAATTGTTTTGGTTCAGATTCCAGACTAAGTATGAACATCCCGATCACGGGAAAACTTTTATCTTGGGCGACAGAGTGAAACGAATCCTATCGTTCTTGTAATGTAGTATTGAACAATACATGGCCCATAGAAAGTACAACCTAACGCCCGTAGGTTATGACGGTTTGCAAATGAAGTTCTGCTAAACCTTAGCGAAAACTAAAAATAATGTTCATAATCTGTCGACTAATACCTATATATATATAGTCAATACGTAGTTTCAAAAATTTGAGATAGAATTGTTATGTTGTTATTATCGGGTCAGTTTACTTCACAACTATAAATTCGTTGTAGAAGTGATGTATAAAGAAAACATTTATTTCTTTCAGCTAATTATATTTCTAATTGTTATTACTTGCTGGGCACTCAAATGCTCATCCTTGCTTAAATTTAAATGTTTTCAGTTAGGCATGATCAACTCGAAGGTTCAGACAAGAACAAGTGAAAAAGGAAAGCAAACAGATTACGTTTAATGGTATCTTTTGTAATAATTAGACAATATATAGACAATGATATGTATTATATATCATATAAAGAATTATAGTAAAGGTTGCATAATTGGGATTAGACTCTGATAAATGTAAGTTAAGTTTGATATTTATATTATTGTTATTATTATTAGTATTATCCCGCTCATAGAAATTGTATCGTGAAGCACCGAGTTCAGGTTTCAAGTACCCGAGTTTGGGGGCTTTACAAGATGGTATCAGAGCTATAAAGCATTTATTTGCGAAGAGTCCCGAGCCTCTCTCTGGTGACTTTCTTGTGTAGAATGTACTGAAGCCAGACTCTCCGTAGGGGACGCCGATTCAATCGGTGGCAAGTTGATAGGTACCCTTGTAAGGTGCTATGGTTGGAAGCACCATGAAAGTTACAAGTTGGTATCAGAGCTTTAGGGTTAAAAACCATAGGTGGGCTAGACCTTAGGCTATAACCTTAGAACAGAGGGAAATGTTGAAAATACAAATAACTCATATAGAGTTTAAAAGGGGAGATGAATTGAATAAGTTCATAGTCAAATCAAATAAAAGATAACTTATATAAAACTATTAATTGTTGTGTGTATATATTAAGTGATAATCAAGATAGTTTGTGTACATGTCAGATAGAAAAGGATTAGGATACCCTCAAATCATAAAGAAGAAGCCAACCTCCATAACCGAGCCAATATCAAAGCCAATAGCTGAAATAGAGGCTCGCATTGAAAGCTACCTCAATGAGATGGTTGTTTAGAAAAGTATAGTACCAGACCCTGAAACGATAGTATAACTGATAGGTAAAGTATAGTTAAAGAATATGTGGTCAATGTCGAGTTCTTTAACTCATATGTTTGTGGTGAGTTCTTAAACTCATAATGTATGGTAAGTTGGACGAACTAGGTGTAGTTAGGTGTGAATGGATTATTGAGGATAATGGTAATAGACAGATTACTAAGCAATTGATTATTAGTGGAGGCGTAAGAAATAAGTAGTACTAGTATTACTTGAATATGTATGATTCTATGTTATGTATATGATAGGGATGTTTGTATAAGGTAATATTTTTCAAATTTGTATAAGTTGTGGCAGCGATTCCCGACTTTTGAGTCACAAAGGGATAGCGGATGATTAAAGCAATATGTGCTATGGTATATCAAGTGATATGAGTATGAATTTATATTAGATTAATGAAATAAGTTGGTATAAAGATGGTAGTTAATTATATGAGTACTGGTTAATGCAGAAAACCAAAATTTTAAAATATATAATATTTTGAGTACATGATAAATATAGAATTTTGTGTTATATGATTATACGTATACGATAAGGCTTAGAATAAAGAATAAATTGTGATAATATTGCCAAGGAGACGAAAACGAAATACACGGACAGAAGAACCTGTCAACAAATTTGGAAGATAACCAGACCCGATACAAAATTTTGCAAATATGGACGATCAAGCTATGCAGAACGGAATACCAGTCGCCGAAAGATCAGCCAAATAATCGATCGATAAACGTCAAAGACTTCAAGGCCATTGTACTGCCAGGATTTGGAAGATCAACTGACATGTAGCAACGTTTATGATAGCTAAGATAACGAAGGGGCAAAAGATAATTTTGTCACCTATACGATAAAAGGAAAGGAGATAAAGGGAAAGTCAATGTGTTTTAAGAGTGAATCAATGGAGTATAAGGTGGAAGACTGTCCAAGAAGGAGAAGGGAGGCAAGGAATGCGCAAACAAGGAAAAGGCAGCAGGACATTGGCGACGACGGGACCAACATCAACAATCAAACCAACGAAATCAACCGCAAACGTCTTGAACATGACCATTCAAGAAACTGTAGCAGCCAGGGATGCAACTCCAGGTATTATTCTAATTAATTTTATTTTCTTCTATATAATTTTCTTATATATAGTAAATTATTGTATAAATTATTTGGAAGGAGAAAATTGAGTTCTATTAGAAATCAATTTTCCGTATAAACAGATAGATAAGCTTTATGCTGAATAGTTAAAGATCAGTTCGATCAATTTTGATCGAGATCTACTTGTAATAATTATGTATGCTATGTACCCTGGTATGTATAGGTTTTAAAACGGTGATTCCGGGGACGGAATCTTTATAAGGGGGGGTGAATGTAACAACCCGATATTTTTTATATAATTAAATCAACAATTTTGCGTATAAATTTTTTTTATTTTAAGGATGAGGATTTGTACAAGATAATGTGTATATGTATTTATGTGATAAATAAAAATATATTTATTACATGAATATTTACAAATAATTTTATTTTAGAATTATTTATTATTATAAAGTATATTCTTATAATAAATAATTTTATAGTAGAAATGTTTTTATTAATTATTTTCCATGAAAATATAATTATATATTATTTAAATAATATATGAAATGATTTTTAGAATTATTATAATAATTATTTATTTTATTATATGAATTTATGCAAGATTAATTAAGTTAATTATTTTAACTTAATTAATAATGTTATATATGAAGAATAAATCAGATATGGAATTATAAACCCTAATTTGAAGGCCATTTACGACCCTATGAATTTGTTAAGTCGTTATGTAATCATGATAATGTGATTAACGACCGGTATTATTGATATTAACACTAATTAAGGAGAACCCTAATTTTCAAAACCCTAATTTTGGATATGGATTAACGAATAAGAATAATAATATAATATTAATTATATTTTTGATTTTTCAATGCTATAATATGTATTGTATGAACGCACAGATAATGGTTGGTCAATTATGTTGGGGCATGTCAAAACGGTAGCATTAATTCGTTAAACCTTAACTTGAAACTCAAACCATAGTTTGTGGTGGATAGGCAATGGTGGTACGTGATTTATAACCATTATTATATTATGCTAATTAGGTAAACCCTAATTATTGTCTAGAAATCCTAATTGTAAATTAGAAACCCTGGTTTCCAATTTGAAACCCTAATTGTTAAAATCGTAACCCTAGTTATTATTTTAGTAAATTATTATGTTAATTAAGAAATCCTAATTCATAATTTGGGGAAACCTAATAATATCAAGAAATCCTAAGTATTTGTAAAACCCTAATTTTCTATTAGAAACCCTAATTTTGGAAAACCCTAAATAATAGTTGTAAGCCCTAATTTTAAAATTAGTAACCCTAATTATCAAATTAGAGCCCTAATTGCTAAATTGGCAAGGTTAATTATAATTAGTGGACATTAAAACCCTAATATTCATGTATGATGTAATTAGAAAATTAAACATAATTAGGAAACCCAAATTTTTTAAAAAATTAGAAAGTTAATTTTTATTTTATTTTTAAACCCTAAATAAAAATCCTAGAATTTCAATTTTGTGCTAGCCTTAGGGTTAAACCATAAGGGTCAAACCCTAAGGGTTAGACCAATGACTAAAATGCCATTAAATTCATAGGGCTAATGATAATTTTACCCCTTGTTGCATTATTGTACAAAACTTATAAATCTAGCTATAATGTGGTTGGTGAACAACCATTGACTTGCAATGTGATTGATATCAGTCAGTAATCAGCCTTATTTTATGAGATACATGCATTACAACACATTATATATAGATTCAAGAGAAAGAGAAAGCCACTTTTATGCCCATTTTTGTTCAAACACCCAACTAACTTTTCTCTCAACAAGACCCACGAAATTAATAGCTAGACCAGTCCCAAACAGAGCCCCACTAACATCTATATCAAATCAGAACCCTAAGATCAAGATTGATCAAAGTAAAGGTATGAACCCTAACTTGAAAATTTGACCATTAATCGGTTGTTAGATGTTGTGATTCTGTGTTTAAACATGTTATATATAGTGTATAATGATGATCTGGGTTGCTAGATGTTAGATCCATAACATCTAGAGGCTCGAATTTGGTGTTTTTCAAAATATGGGAAAAAGTTATTTTGTATTCTGACAACGAATGTCAGTGGCCTTAGATCTCTACCTGTTTACTGTTTTTGTTGTTTAAGTGTTTTATCGTGAAGTATGTCATGAGTTCTGTGTTCTGGAGTTTGAATCAGGACTAAATAATGCTTGGATTGAAAGTTATTCTTGGTCAAAGTCGGTTGACCGACCATGACTAAGTGATTTCTGGGTAACCCAGAAATCCTTTAAACGTGTCTGACAAGATTTTCAAAGACCCATAATTGTCAGTTGTTATGTGTATTGATGATGTTATTGTATCTATGTTGTAGCCTGTTATGTGAACTTTAGGTCAGTATCTCTATATTACTCAAATTATAAACGGATTAAAGGTAGTGGATGGTCGAAGTAGACCATATGGTCACAATTTCTGATTTCTGGAATTTCCAGAAAATGTAAGAACATTGTTTCTGACAATGTTTGACCCAACAAGATCTGCTTTGTTTGTTGTTGTTAGATCTATGTTATGTGTTATATTTGTTCACATGCATGTTGTCTACACACTGAACATATTAGATCACATAAATCATACCTGTACAAAAAGTTATAAAGATCGAAAGAAGGCAGTATGAACTGTTCTTCATTTCTGAAAAACCCAGAAATGAAGAACAGCTTCTGACAAGGTTTTCTGAAGCCCAGATCTCGTTCGTTTTATGTAGTATGGTCATGATTGTTGTTGTATCATGAAGTGTTACACTAACACTACAATATTCAGTCAATAACTATTCCAGAAACACATCTAGTAAAGATTTATGCTCGGTCAAAATGGGTAACTTGTGTACTGACTATGAATATCTGGGCTTGGCCCAAGAACACTCAAGAACACATTCAGCGACAGTTTTATCGCCTAAAGCACCTACAGCGACACTTTATTTCTAAAAATAATTATTTTTATTAAATAATTAGTAATAAATAGTTTTTAATTATTAAATACAAAATAAATTATTAAAAATTATTTTAAAATCCGAAAATTAGTTTTTAATTATTTTGAATATATTTCATAAATATTTAATTTTTTAGAATATTAAAAGTATTTAATTTATTTAATTATAATATTAAATAAATTATTTAAAAATAATTTTAATACATGAAAAATTATTTAAAATTATATTATGGTATAAGAAAATAATTTAAGTTATTTTTTTGATAACTTTTAATATTTTGTGATGAAATTCATTAATAAATTAATATTAATGATATTTAGGTTATTTAATAAATATATTAAATAAATTATGAAAAATAGAAATAATGATTTAAAAATTATAAAAAATGATTTAAAGGTTATAAAAGTATTTTAAGTTATAAATATAACTTTTGATATTTTGTCATAAAAAATATTAATATTTTAATATTAATGATATTAGATTTATTTAATAATTATATTAAATAAATTAGTTTAAAATGATTTTAATATTAGAAAAATCATTTTAAATGAAAATAAATAGTTTAAAAATATTTTAAGTTATAAAATATAACTTTCAATATTTAAAGGAAAATCTCATTAATTATTTACTATTAATGATGTTAAAGTTATTTAATCATTATATTAAATAAATTTGTTTAAAATGATTTTAATATTATAAAATCATATTAAATGATAATAAATTATTTTAAGATATTTTAAGTTATAATATATAACTTTTAATATTTAAAGGATAATTTCATTAATAAATTAATATTAATGATATTAATTTAATATTAAATGATATTGGATTTATTTAATAATTATATTAAATAAATAGTTTAAAATAGTTTTATTTATTTAAAATCATTTAATAAGGATATAAATGAATTAAAAATATTTTAAGTTATAAATAATGACTTTTAATATTTTGATAAATAAAACATTAATACATTAATATTAATGGTAATCATTTAAAAATAATTTTAAATGTTTTAAAAATCATTTAAGGGTAATATTGGTACTTTAAAAATACTTTGAGTTATTATAAATAACTTTGATATTTTGGCAATGGTTTCATTAATGATTTAATATTAATGATAATAGAATTGTTTAATATTTAAATCATTTAATAATGATTCCAGTGTTTGAAAATTCGTGATAAATTATAATAAATATTTTAAAATTATTATAAGTCATTTAAAAATAATATGACTGATACTTATAGATATTGAGGTACAGGATAGAGTCTTAGACTCGATAATTACCCGATAAAGCCATCGGACAATGCAAATATATTTGAAAATTGATCTGGACATAGATAATTTGATTAGATATGTGTTTATTTGTGATTCAATGGTTTATTAAACATATGTGACAATGTGATTAGGTTATGTATTTAATGCAATAAGCGGTCTTTATGTGTTATAGTATGTTATTCTAATCGATCAAATGATCTTATTACTGATAGGTGTTATATAAAGATAGAACTAAGTTACGAACTATAAGCAGCGCATCAAGCAAGTATCTTTCCTTTGCATTTCTTTTATGCAATGGACATGAGTAAGAAGTTTCAGAATTATATTATTATTATACTATATTATTAACCCTATTGTGATATATTCTATATCCGATCATTGTTTATCAATATGTTAGTATATGGTAATTCAGATATATGTTATGTTCGTTAATTTCTAAAAATGCTTACACATGCTTACACAGATTCGATAACACACAGGAGCACATTCTGAAGATTATTTCCAGATTTTCACAGAAAGCTTTGGATGGGTATTTTGAAGAGAATTTCGCGACGATTGCAATTCTAGGCTACGTGAAGGGTGTTCATCACTATTCTAATCTTTAGTCTTTTATTTGTAATTGCAAGGATGTTTTCTTTAGATTATTCAGTTTTTATTTCATTCGTTATGAACTAATTTGCTTATTAGGCTTATGATGGATCCTTGGGTGAAACGATGATTTTATAATTTTGATTTCTAGTTCAATAAAGTATTTTCAGTTTATCTACATTAACTTGAGCGTGAATTTATGAATTGCTTGATCAACAATTCTTTGTAGACTTGTATGAACTCGAGAGATGAAATACAGTCTAGACTTAGTTAATATAACATGTGTCATGAATTTTGTGAATAGCAGATTCTTGATTATTGTTAAGGTAGAGATATGCTGGACATCGCATGTAATCGGATAGAGAACTTATTCTTAAACCTTCTTTAATTTCAGTTCACATAGAGATATAGTGAGTTGGTTGATTTAGGTGTTTAACTTATTTCTATCTAAATTGTGGATTTAAGTTAATACGGTATTAGTGCATCGAGAGGTGGCTAGTACTACATTCGTGTTCTTGATTAATAAACTAGGATATTGAATTGAATTAGAATAAATGTTTGAAAATCAGAGTGAAGCTTAGGGTAAAATCATAAGTCTAATTCTCCATCGATTGAGTGAACTTCCGGATTTTGATATTTGTGATTGTTTTGTGATAGTTTATTTATTTATTAATTTAGTTTCTATAATTTTAAACCATTGAATTGAATAGTTTAATAGAATTAGGATTAATAGGAAATTGATAATTGTGAAATTAAATTTCTTGTTAATTTGTCTCCGTGGGAACGATACTTTATTTACTACTATATTACTTGTTGACCATGTATACTTGCGTGTTTTGCGTATATAGATTTTACCCAACAAGTTTTTGGCGCCGTTGCCGGGGATAATTTAGTTTAGATTTTAATATTTTTACAATATCAGTTTAATTAGTCCAGTTTTACTTCAACATTTTTTGTTTTTGTTTTTGTTCTTCCTATTTCAGGTTTTTGACATTGGTTTATGCAAACACGATCCAAAAATCCAGACTTGCTTCCTTTTGAGGATGACATTGAAAGAAGATTTCAGAGGTTAAGTAAGTGGGTCAAGGAAACAAGGAACGAATTCAAAATTTCTGATAAGGAATAAGCAATGCCTGCCAAAGACTAGAAAGCATTGAGGGATTTTGCAACACCTAAGGTGACTGATCTGCAGTAGAGCATCACTAGGCCTGTAATAGGTGCAAATACTTTTGAAATCAAGCCTAGGACCATTCAGATGGTGCAGAATTCAGTTCAGTTTGGGGGAATGACAAATGACGATCCGAATGAGCATTTAATCAGTTTTCTGGAAATGTGCGACACTTTTAAGTACAATAGGGTGTTGGATGAGGCAGTGAGACTTCACTTGTTCCCGTTCACTTTACAGGACAAGGCAAAGAGTTGGTTACATTCTCTGCCGCCGGGATCGATAACTACGTGGGAAGACTTGGCTAAAAAATTTCTTGCCAAATTTTTCCTACCGGCGAAAACTGCCAAAATGAGGAATGACATAACAATGTTTGAGCAGCAAAATGGGGACTCGCTATATGAGGCATGGTAAAGATACAAGGAGTTACTTAGAAAGTGCCCACATCATGGATTTCCCAAGTGGCTGCAAATGAACACCTTTTATAATGGACTACATGGGAATGTCAGAACGAGTATTGACGCAGCGTCGGGTGGATCATTCATGGCTAAGAGTTATGAGGAAGCCTACAATTTGATTGAAACCATGGCGGCCAATAACTACCAGTGGCCCACAGAAAGAATGACACAGGCAAAGGCGGCAGGGGTTTTGGAAGTAGATGGGGTGACAGCTATACAAGCACAGATTTCTGCATTGTCTAAGAAGTTGGATGCTATGACAGGGGCTCAAGTACAGCAGGTTGCGGTAGTATGCGAATTGTATGGGTGACCATCCTACAGATCAGTACGTAATTAATCCAGCATCCGTCCAGTTCATAGGTAGCTATAACAGAATTCTGCAAAATATATACCAAAACACTTACAACTAGGGGAATAGGAACCACCCAAATTTCTCGTGGAGCAATAACCAGCAAAATCAAGCTCCACGACCGTCATATCCCCCAGGTTTTCTGAATCACCAACAACCGGTTCAACCTCAGGAAAGGAAATCAGATTTCGAGGAAATGGTGTCGAAGTACATAACTAGCAATGAGGCAACAATGAAAAATTAAGCAATGGCAATGAAAGCACAAGAGATGGCTATCAAGAATTTAGAAAATCAGATAGGACAGATGGTGTTATCATTGAATAATAGACCACAAGGAACGTTACCAAGTGACACTGAGAGAAATCCAAAGGGTAGTCATGAGCAATGTCAAGTAGTTATGTTGAGAAGTGGAAAACATCTCGTGGGTAATAATGCAGAAAATTCAGCGACACCGGAGGAAAAAGTTGATGATAGTAACGTGGTTGAAGGTAACAAGAGTGAGGATAAGCAAAGTGAGGACATAAAGTTAAACAATAAGCCAATTGTTTATCCTCTACCACCGTTTCAACAGAGGGTTCAAAAATAGAAATCAGATAAGCAGTTCGCAAAGTTTTTAGAAGTGTTCAAGAAACTCCAAATTAACATCCCATTCGCAGAAGCCCTAGAGCAAATGCCGAGTTTTACGAAGTTCATGAAAGGAATTATGTCAAGGAAAAAGAAATGGGAAGATTTTGAAACAGTGACACTAATAGAAGAGTGTAGTGCGGTGTTACAGCAGAAGTTACCATCAAAACGTAAGGACCCGGGGAGCTTTACTATCCCATGCACGATCGGGAAAATGTCGTTTAACAAATGTTTATGTGATTTGGGGGCGAGTGTGAGCCTTATGCCATTGTCAGTATACACAGAATTGGGTTTTCCCGCGCCAAAACCTACGAATATTTCATTGAAGTAGGCGGATAGGTCAGTCACATACCCGAGAGGCATAGTAGAGGACATTTTGGTTAAATTGGATAAGTTTTTATTCCCAGCGGACTTTATCATTCTGGATTTCGAGGAGGATAAGAACATCCCGATTATCTTGGGGAGACCTTTCTTGGCCACGGGAAGGACACTCATAGATGTGAAAAGAGGAGAACTTACTATAAGAGTCCAAGATCAAGAAATCAAATTTAATGTGTTCAAGGCCATGAAATTCCCTACGGAAGAGGAAGAATGTTTTCGGATGGATTTAATTAAGCAAATCATCGGTGAAGATATGAGTAAGAGTTTGGTCAACGATCCGTTAGAAACAACTTTATTGGGGGATTAAGATAATGACGACCCAGAATTTGTGGACTACTTACAAATGTTAGACTCATTGCCACGAGTTAGCCGATTCAGAGCATCGTTTGAACCTTTGCACACTAAGGAGATAGCCGCAGAAAAACTAAAACCGTCATTGGAGAAGCCACCAACATTGGAACTTAAGCCATTCCCTAAACATCTCAGGTATGCGTTCTTAGGCAATTCAAATTCTTTACCTGTAATTATTTCTGCTGCACTTAACGAATTGCAGGAAGAAAAGTTGCTGAGGGTAGTTAGGGAACACAAATCAGCGATTGGTTGGACGATTGCGGATATAAAGCGAATTAGCCCTTTGTTTTGCATGCACAAGATTCTAATAGAAGATGATGCAAAACCGACGGTGGAGCAACAACGATGACTTAACCCGATTATGAAGGAAGTGGTAAAGAAGGAAATTTTGAAATTATTGGATGCCGGTATCATCTATCCAATTTCTGACAGTAAGTGGGTTAGTCCGGTTCATTGTGTACCGAAAAAGGGGGGAATGACCGTGGTACAGAATGAGGATAACGAGTTAATTCTAATAAGAACAGTGATAAGTTGGAGGGTGTGCATCGATTATAGGAGGTTGAATAAGGCAACCCGAAAAGATCACTTCCCGCTACCCTTTATCGATCAAATGTTAAACAGATTAGCAGGACATGATTACTATTGTTTATTGGATGGATACTCGGGCTATAACCAGATCGCCATCGCTCCTGAGGATCAAGAAAAGACAATATTTACGTGCCCTTATGGCACATTTGCATTCAGGAGGATGTCATTCGGGTTATGTAATGCACCTACAACCTTCCAACGGTGTATGATGGCAATTTTTTTAGATATGGTGGAGAAAAATGTTGAAGTCTTCATGGACGATTTTTTGGTCTATGGAGACAACTTTGATACTTGCCTAGGGAATCTGGTCATGGTATTGCAGTGATGTAAGGATACAAACCTCATACTCAATTGGGAAAAATGCCACTTCATGGTTGAAGAAGGCATAATTTTGGACCATAAGGTGTCGGCTTTCAAGATTTGAGGTGGACAAAGCAAAGTGAAACAATCGAGAAACTGCCTCCACCGAGCTTAGTTAAGGGTATTAGAAGTTTTACGGGACATCTTTGGGTTCTACAGGGAGGTTCATAAAGGACTTCTCTAAAATTGCAAAACCTCTATGCGGTCTTTTTAGAGAAGGATGATACTTTCGATTTCTTGAGGAATGCAAGTCGACGTTTGAATCATTGAAGAAGAAATTAACTATAGCCCCGTGATAGTCGCATCCGAATGGGAATATTCTATTCGAGCTAATGTGTGATGCTGATGACTATGAGGTTAAAAACTATTTGGAATGACGACGAGACAAGGTGTTTCACGCCATATACTATGCAAGCAAAACACTCACAGAGACTCAAATGAATTATACAACCACAGAAAAGGAATTGCTTGCAGTGGTGTATGCGTTTGACAAATTCTGGGCATACTTGATCGGGACTAAAGTGATAGTCTACACGGACCATTCGGTGATTCGGTACCTAATAGCGAAAAAAGATGCTAAGCCACGCCTTATCCAATGGATCCTCCAACTTCAAGAGTTTGAATTGGAAATTAAGGATAGGAAGGGGACGGAAAATCAAATAGTCGATCACTTGTCTAGGCTGGAAAACCAAGGGAAAGCAAAAGAAGACAAATGTGAAATTAACGAGTCATTCCCAGATGAGCAACTGTTTGGGATTTCTGCGAAATTTCCTTGGTATGCGGATTATGTAAATTTTCTTGTGAGCAATATTCTTCCACCTGACCTCACAAGACAACAGAAATAGAAGTTTCTTCATGATGTAAAGTGGTACATGTGGGATGAACCGTATTTCTTCAAACAATGCGCCGATAAAATGATTAGACAGTGCATCCCCTATAGTGTAGTGAAGAACATTATGCATGAGTGCCATTCATCTGCATATGGCGGGCATTATGGTAGCGAGCGGACAGCAACAAAGGTACTGCAAGCCTGGTTTTATTGGCCTACATTATTCAAAGATGCCCACCAGTTTGTCAAACAATGCGATAGGTGTCAAAGGGTGGGAAACATTTCAAAACGGAATGAGATGCCCCAACAAACAATTCTTGAAGTGGAAATCTTTGATGTATGGGGCATCGATTTCATGGGGCCATTCCCTTCATCCTTGAACAATTAGTGTATTCTACTCGCAGTGGATTACGTATCAAAGTGGGTTGAAGTTGCAGCACTACCATCCAACGATGCCAAGGTGGTCCTCAAATTTCTACAGAAAAACATTTTCACACGCGGTTTGTACGCTTAAGAGCAATAATCGATGATGAAAGGTAGTCACTTCTGCAATAAGGCATTCACAGCTCTTTTGACACGGTATAGGGTCAACCACAAGGTAGCGACAGTGTATCACCCTCAAATAAGTGGGCAGACTGAGGTATCAAACCGGGAAGTAAAGAAAATAATAGAGAAAGTAGTAAATCCAAGTCGTAAGGATTGGTCACTTCGGTTGGACGATGCATTATGGGCATACCGGACTGCGTACAAAACTCCAATCGAGATGTCAACATATCAACTACTTTACGGGAAGGCATGTCACTTACCGGTCGAACTACAGTACAAGGCTTATTGGGCGGTTCAAAAACTCAATTTCGATCAAGTAGCTGTAGGGGAAAAAAGACTACTTAACTGAATGAGCTCGACGAATTCCGCCTTCATGCCTATGAGAACTCCAAATTATACAAAGAAAAGGAAAAAATATGGCACGACCAGAAAATTATGCATCGAACATTCGAGCCGGGTCAATTAGTCCTCTTGTTCAACTCACGGCTGCGATTGTTCCCAGGAAAGCTTAAGTCAAGATAGTCGGGACCATTCACTATAAAGCGGGCATTCTCTCATGGCGCCGTTGAACTCTACAGTCGTAATACATTAGAGACGTTCAAGGTCAATGGTCAACGGATAAAAAATTACTGGGGTGCCGATTTAAACTGGGATGTCATCAACATTACCCTCACCGATACACAGTGAAAAGGGAGTAGTCAGGCTGAATGACTTAAAATCAAGCGCTAATTAGGAGGCAACCCAATATTTCATTTATTTTTCGTATTTTCATTCATAATTGTTAGACTACATTTTTTATTAAGTTATTAGGTAGGTACTATAGAGTAAAAGCTTTGTGGAATCTCTCAATCATACTCCAAGTGATCAATAATCTAATAATTTTCATGTTTTATGGTTGCAGGAGGTGTCAAGAGTGCATAATAGTTACAATAGGCAATAAAAGAAGAAATTAGAGCTCATTTTGCATTGCCACATTTGAAGCTAGAAATCAAAGTCGGGGACTAGCCTCACGGGTGGGCTATTTTAGTATTCACCCAAGTCGAGGCGGGGTCCTTGATTCTGGGCAGACACGATTTAGCAGATACACACGCTGGCCCCTATTTCCCCACTACACGCCCACGTCCCTTTCCTTCTTCCTCACCTAAACTACCCAGCCTCCCATACACTACCCATGCCAACTTCTACAAATCCCTACCAACGATTTAGCCACATATCTTCATTATCCCACCCCCATTATTACCCATAAACCCATTACCACCATTATATTACTTCAAACCCTTCTCTCCACACACTATCCCTATATATATTCACACCCTCTCAACATAATTTCCTAACAACCTTGCACATACTGATCACACAGCCTCGAATTAGAGCTTTAATTGGGAGAATTAAGCTTTCATCTGCAAGTGAGTAACAATCCTACACATTCTTCTTCTTCTCCTGCAATTTCTACCACAAGAGTTGACAAAGTTGGGGGAAGTAACTTCTGTGCACACCAAGTGTTTGAGAAATTGTGTGAACCAAGTTTGAGGGAACGGTAGGGTGTTGACAGTGAGTTCAGACAGTCGGATTCGATGGCTTCGCAACCTACATCGAAACGCCAAAGGGGAGAGAGTTCAAGGCCAACTCCACCATCCAGCATATTCGACCACCAAAAGTTCAAAAGTGCCGCCGCCACCGACCGGTACGATTATATGGTTACACTACACCAAAAATTGCCTCTAGCGAAGGAAATTTTGTGAAGGAATTTATTCCTTCGCATGAGGAGTTGTTTAGCGAAGGAACGGTGAAGAAAAAAAGTATAGTGACAATATAGTTATTAGCGAAAGAAACATCCTTCACAATTTATATTTTTTTTCCTCGCAAAATTGGGGCGATAGAAAGATTTTTGGAGCCAATTTATGATGAAAATTTGCTAGAAAAAAATCTATTTAGTGAAGGAATTATTACTCACTATATATCATTATTCAGAAGTTTTTTGTGAGGGATAAAATTGGTCGCTATCTTGTTCTAAATAATTTTTTTTGAATTAATTGTGGTGAATATAAATACTTTAAATTTTTTACAATAATAAATTTATTTTAATAACACTTTTAAAGTAACTTACTATATCAACTATTTATTTTAATAAACTATAAAGTAAATAACTTTAAACTATATTAAACTTTAAAATTTCACGGAGGCTTCTGGCCTCTCTCCTCCGATCGTCCATAAATCGATGTCCCTCCAAATCTGCATTCACAAACTCTAGAACCCCCTCACGATTCACCTCCCACAGGCCCTCTCCGATCGAATTTCTCCTCAACAAGTCTGCTAACTATGCCACATCACCGCAGCCTCAAGATCACAATCTCCTCCATCTACCCCGCTAAGGGATCGACATCAGTAAGATCACCACGAGAGTTCACCGAACCGACTCGATCGTCAGAAGGTATGTCAAGTGATTGGAGCCGTCGTTGACGTGAGGTTCCATGAAGGACTTCCACCAATTCGACGGTCTTTGGAAGTCTTTGGATAACTCGATCCGTTTGTTGTTGGAAGTCGCAAAGATTTGGGAGAGAATATAGTGCGGACTATTGCTATGGATGGTACTGAAGGCCTTGTGAGAGGTTAGAGAGTTCTCAATATTGGATCTCCCATCACTGTAACCTCACTTTTAATTGATTTGAAATGATTAAGATTTTAAGTTTTCTAAAGCGTTTCATATATAGGGCTTTCTGTTATTTCTATAGGATCCTAAAGATATGTGCTCTAATTTCTAATTGATCTTCCCAGAAGCTTGTTATGTGGGTATCACATTAGTATGTTTGGAATGTGTGATCGGTGATTGTATAATGTATGGGGTGAGAATTTTACTTCATATAGAAAATAAAAGTATTCAATCTACTAAAATAAATATTAAAATAATGACGTTCAGAGTGGTTTATGCTTCTCTTTTACATGTGTTTAGGAATTACAATTTGTTTTCATTCACGGTTACTATTGTTTTTAAATATTAAATTCTAATATCTTGTGTTGTGACCTTCATATATCATCTTTTAAACATAAAAGAAGTAAGAACTCAGAGGAAAATGGCTCTTCTGAGTATCATGTTTAAGTGCTTCCTGTTATTTGATAGCTTTAATTTTATTTATAATGTTTAGTGTAGATATTAATTTTGTTTTCCTGCTCATGACGATGGTAGGTGCCTATTGGTAGAGCCACTGTAGCATCCCCGAATTCGGGTCCCAAATCGTCGTGGATCCGGTATACTAATTCTATCACTATTGCGAAAGATATAAACATAAATTGTTTATACATTAAACTTTACGCACTATTTCCCCAAAATCGAGTAACCTTAACTAATACACAATCATAAACTATCTAACACATGACAATACTATTCTTCAACCATACTTTTACAAATTAGCTGCACATTCTATCCCAAGCTGAACTTGGCATTTTCCTTTTCCTGTAACTGGCCGTATTCGCCTTATCTGCAATGTTTTATCATGATATAGCAAGGGTGAGCAACAAATTTGCCCAGCAAGTTTTACATACAAAGGAGATATATCATGATTGAAAAGAATGGATAAGCTTTCAAGTTTTCAACAATATAATAATTGTGAAATAACATGAATCAAGTTTCAATGATTGAATGACTGAACCAATGATATTGGATGTCAACAATTAACATGAACAAGTTTAACTGAAACCTATGGTAATGAAGGTGATCAGCCTTTCATACCTGATGAACATAAACAACATACACAATGTGCGAATCAATAAATTATTGACGTGGTATAATCAACAATAATTAACCACTAACATGCTTCGAATTAACTCAAGTTGAGTTAGGAAACTTGCACAATAATTAGAAGTTCAAGTTTAGGAACTTGCTGCTCTGATTGATTACCGCTAAGCAATCAGTTTAATCTCTTATAAAAGACCTATCATTAATAAGATCGATCCTCCAATTAGCATAATACATTTTATCCCACAACACTATTACTCAAATAATAAATTAGCTAACATTTAGCCACATAATTAAACATTGAATAATTCTTTAATTCATTAGTAATATTATTATCCCTTAATAATATTACTATCACTTAACCATTATCTTAAACTTTTGTCTAATATTTTTAATCGATTAATAGAGTATTTATCATTCACAAATATTATTAATAACTTAATAATATTTAAATCCTTTACTAATATTATTAATCATTTAATAATATTGTAATCACCTTCTAATATTATTAATCATGTAATAATATTTTACTTGTTTCATAAATAGTAAAGGTCTCACACATTTTAAGATGCAAATATTTTACATCTTGAAACTTAAACCATTTAAATTTCATTTCAGAAATATCTTTTACCTCTACTACGCAAATCTGAGTTTCAATAGCTAATGCATAACTTTTATAGTAAAACTCAATTTACTATATTATTTCTTTACTTTAAATAACTTTTACTTCAGTTTGTCCGTTTATGAGTCAACACTGACTATTGCCTCATATATAAACATTTTATCTCACTAGCACATTCGCTTTATTTTTCATTTTACGCCCCATAAGATTTTATTAGATTATTATGACTTATTATTTCTCTATCATTTGCCCAAACACATAATATTCATTGAATATCAATTTCAACAATTACATTGAAAAATATCATAAGTCATTAATCACATAAATAAACAATTATTTCAATTGTTTTCCTTTTTAATAAATAACTTGCTTAAGCATTCTAAAATGCTATAAACATTACAACACTTTAAACCCGACCCCAAGCTTCATTACAAACTTGCATAAGCCATGCTCACGGGTCTCACTTCATACATCGCATTTTTCTATTTTTGGACACTTTTGATTTTTTGAAATTTTTACCCACCTCGCTTAAAACAGCCATAACGCTCGCGTTTTAAAACATTTTGAGAGATTCTTGAGCCCACGCGAAGATAACTTCGAGGGCTACAACTTTTGTCTCACGACATTTTTCCAAAATCGAACACAACAGGTCAAAAAATTACATCAAGAAGGCTGTTAGGAAATTGAGGAACAGTTTTGCTACGCACCTTCCTAACGCCATAACTACCTCATCCGAGTCGTAATTAGTCCGTTCCGAGTCTATGGAAAGCTAAAACAGTGTACTACAACATATCAAAAGTCCAGAATTTTTAAAGCACAAAAACTGGACGAAATTGCCCTCGCATCGACTGCCCCGAATCTGCCCATTTTGGTTATAAAACGGAATCATTTTCACCAAATCACCACTACCCCATGTAAACTCAATATTTTTAGTACTACCACTTGGGTTAACTAACACATATATCTAACATCCCTTTTTGACGGATCGCAAAAAGAAGTCATAGATTTAAAACGGTGAAATTTCAAAGTACTAGAAAATTTCGGATTCAAAACTAGAAAACAAATTTTCTTTATTCTTTTGATTCACCCAAATCAACATCAAAAATGAGTAAATCCATACATAAATCCATAGAAAACACATAGATCTTAAGGGTTTGAACATCCAAATCAAAACCCCTTTCATAAAAATTCCATAGAAAGAGATTAGAGAGAGATGTTATACCTTTCTTTTCTTCTCCTTCTTCCTTCTTCTTCATGGAGATCCTTCCATCTCCTCCTCTTCCCACACAAGGGCTTCGGCCACTTCCCTTTTCTCTCCTTCTCTTCCTCCCATTTCTTCTTTCTCTCCCTTTCTCATCTAATCCTTATCTTTTCTTTTTCTTTCTCTTTTATTCTAGCAACCTTATCTCTCTTTTTTTTTTTTTGAAAAAATTCGGCCAAGTGGGCTTAATTTAATTTACTTCCTAAATGACTAAAATGTCCTTCCATAATTGGCCAACACTTGGACATTTTATTTAATTCCTTTGGGCTATGTAATATTTACATAGTCCAATCATTTTCAATTGGTCTCACCCTAAATATTTAATTAGGGTACTCATTCCAAATATTTAGAATTTAAATCATTACTCTACTACATTAAATTCTATAACTTTCGATTAAGCTTATTTTAATTTAAGTTATAAAATTAATAACTTGAGATAATAAAAATATATCTCTCAACTTAATATAATTTATTATTATCCCACAAGTAGCTTAACTTGGGCCATTAATTAATTCCATTGAGCTAGCCATTTTACTTGTTTTCTACTAACAAAAACTAACTTGGGCTTCCACCCAAAATTTGATTATGTCATTATAATACTTGTCACATACATAATATGTTGGGCTAGATTAAATAATTTAATCATCCTTAATCATTTATCTACAAGTTCTCATGCTTAATTAATTAATTGGGCTTGTTTAAATAATATAACCTCCTTAGCCCATTAAATCCACTTCTCTTGGACTCTATTCAAAATAATTGGGCTATAACCTTATTATAATCCATTATTTTTAATTCTATTTCATTCTACCCTTATCTTTAAATTAGGGTTTACATCTCTCACTCTAGAAAATAAATTCCTTACTCATGCCCTTTTAATTTCATAAACCAAATTATACTTGGTTATAAAATTAATTATTGGAGATATATAAAATAAATCTCTTAATGTCAAATTATACATTTATATACTAATATTCTCCTATATTATAACCTCTTAGGTTATTTAATCACCACACCTAATATATATATTAGGTTACATAACTTAATTCTTACTTCACCCTTATATACAAAATAAATGTATTCACATTATATAATGTATATTTATTTACTCATATCCATAATTCATATAATCATAACATATTTCACTTCTCACACTAATTTTGACTTTTCTCCATAAAAGTTAATCTGTTGACTTTGACCAAAAGTCAATCTTTACACATTTTGTGCTTATCTTCCATTTCGATTAAACTAAACTCGACGTTTTGGGCCGCAAATCGAAAGCGATCCATGCTTCAAAATTCTATCTCTAACTCAAATTTTGAGTTTTAAATTACTCCTTCTCATTGCTAATCGTATTATCTAACGACTTTATACTTATTCAAATTCTTATTTGCATTAGGTTAACACTCAAACTATGTTAATTACTAACATAGTTTTATCTTGATCATTATATCATTAACTTAATTCATCATTCCTCTTGCTAAAATATATATAGCACCTTACTAAGTATATATATTTCTATACATATACTCATCTTCGTTTAACCTCATAGCATCTCTTCATGTGAAATCTTATCTCCAATAATAAAATTTTCAAATGTACTTATATAACATTTCTTAGACTATTCAGTTCACATCGAATTTACAGGTATCGTAATACCTTATTCTTAATATTCCTTCAAGTACATATTAATTCATTTCTAGGGTTTTGGAATTTTGTAACCCATATTTTCTCTATTCTCATTCGAATATCAAACCATATAGGTTTTTACTTGAAAATTTTAAATAAATCCTCAAATTCCCATCTAGGTTTTATTCTTTAACCTTTATTCTAATCATTCAAGATTTTAGAAATTTTTGGGTTATCACAGCCACCCTTAGTCGTATTATGAATGTTATTGGAGAACCGATCGATCATAGAGGCAATATTAGTAAGTGACCTTTTTCCATTTTGACTAATAAATTATTTGATAAATTTAAAAGGAAAATTCTCATAGTTGAAAAATTGCAACAGAAACCGACCACTTCTTGCCAATTCATCGAGAAGCTCCTTCATTTGTCGAGCAAGCAACTGAACAACAAATTCTTGTCACCGGAATTAAGGTAATTGTTAGATTGTACTATTTGGCTCGCCATTTATTCTTATATTTTCTTGGGTAGAAATAATTAGTTTTTATCTTTTTTCCTGTGTATAAAATGTGGCTCTTATAGTGAGAGTATTCAAGTGATGTTGGCGTATAAATTAACCTCATGGTACATTAATTTTCAGGTTGTTGATCTCCTTGCGCCCATATCAAAGAGGTGGAAAGATTGGTCTATTTGGTGGTCTTTGGTGTAGGAAAAAGCGTGTTTATCATGGAACTTATTAACAATGTTGCAAAAGCCCATGGTAGGTTATTACTTGATACTTTTCAAGTTCTGATTTGGATAACAAGCTACTAATGATCCTTGCTTGCTTTATATGTGCGTGTGGTTTTTCTGTCTTTCTTTGGTGTTGGAGAACGCGTACTTGAGAGGGGTAATGATTTGTCTGAGAGAAATGATTGAAAGTGGTGTCATTAAGCTTGGAGAAAGCGAGTTAATTTCTTTATGTATTTATTGGTCTTCCCTTTCTTTTCCTATTTATGTCCACAATGTAGTTAAACTTTATTATTCTGTTTGCATTATAATAGAGTGATAGCAAATGTGCTCTTGTTTACGGTCAAATGAATGAGCCCCACGGTGCTTTCGCTTTCGCATCAAGTTGTTGATCTTCTTGGATTGACTGTTTTGAACACTTGTAGATCTTTGAAGGCCAAGATGTTCTTCTCTTTATAGATAACATTTTCAGATTCACTCAGGTACGATTGCCTCTCCAGGCAACCCTTGTTGGCAAATTTACTTTTTTTCTTGGAATATTTAAGATATTATTGTTAATTTCTACTTATTTTACTTATCCTATAGGCTAACTCAGAGGTGTCTGCTTTGCTTGCCCATATTCCATCTGCTCTTGGTTATCAACCATCTTTGGCCACTGATCTTGGAGGCCTTCAAGAGTGTATTACTACAACCAAGAAAGGTTATATTACTTCTGTCCAAGCTATTTATGTGCCTGCTAATAACTTGACTGATCCAGCTCCTGCAACAACCTTTTGCTCACTTGGATGCCACAATTGTGTTGTCTCGTCAAGTTTGCACCTTTCCTTCTCTAGTCTCTTGTGGTGATACACTTTCAATTTTTGTACAAGAGCTTTTACAATAAAGTTCTTAGTGTGTATGTTCATGTGAAGATTTACGAACTTGGTATCTATCCATTGTTGATCTACTTGATTCTACATCTCGTATGCTTTCCCTCATATTTTAGGGATGAAACATTACAATCGCTCAGTGGTGTCTGAAAGTTCTTGAACTACAAAATCTGCAGGATATTATTGCTATTTTGGGGATGGATGAGCTTAGTGATGATGACAAGTTGATCTGCTGCTCGTGCTCGCAAAATTCAAAGGTTTTGAGCCGACCTTTCCATGTTGCGAGTTTTCTTGGTGCCCCGAAAAATATGTAGAGTTGAAGGAAAGCATTACCAACTTCCGTGTAATTATTGTGGTTTGAAACGGTTTGGTTCATTCGCCTCGGATGAACATCTAGAAAAAGCTATCTATTTCTCATTATTTACATTAGTTCCACAAATGTCACCTGTGTGATTTAAAGAGGTTAAAATTTTAATTTACAATTGTATATCTATCATAACCTGCAATCAAGAAAATGATGTTTCTTTTGCAGCATGTCACCTGTGTCATTTTTTTTATTCCTCATCTTATTGAAATTGAATTTTGGTGTTTCTTTTGCAGCAGAAAATTTACATGTCCAACCTTGATTTCCTTGAAGAAAATGATGATGAAGCGTACACTTCATTCTTTCTAGTTCGTTGTTATTCTTTCAGTTTTTTTGTGTTAGTTATTAAATATTGTAAATACTATGATCTTTGGGAGATCAAGACATAATAACAAATTTTGTACTTATCGTGACTTGAGCATTATCTATTTATATATGGAGTATTAGTTTTAATTATTGGCTCTTTATGCATTAGTTTATTAATTAGTTTGAAATAGGTATGCTATTTATATTAACTTGAAATATTAAATTTAATATTTATTATAGCAATTACTAAAAATAATAGTAATAATAATAAATATGAAATCATTGATTTAAAAATTAATTATAATTTTCAATGAATTTTGATTATTTAGCAATTAATTTTTTATTTACAAATTTATAATTTGTGAAGGAATTTTTCTCTCACTAATTTGAAAAAAGATTCTCAATTTATAATTAGTGAAGGAAAATATTCTCTCGTTAAATAAATTTGTTCTTCACAATATATTACTTGTGAGGGAATCAAGTTATTCACTTATTTCAAATAGTCCTTTTTAAAATATTATTTGTGAAGGAAACCAATCTTTCACTAAATAACAATATTCCATTACTAAATACAATTTGTGAAGGAATAAGTTATTCACAATATATCCTTCACAAAAAATATTTAGTTACTACTTAGCGAAGGATACCCAATTGCGAGGAGGTCTAATGCGAGCACTCGTGTGAAGGAAATATTTCTTCGCAATAAATCACTTGTGAGAGATATAGGGCCTCTAGTGAAGGATATTTCCTTTACTAGAGGCCATTTTTGGTGTAGTGTTACCAAGGCTCTTACACCGGAGCGGGGGTTAGCTCCCGATGCCCACGACGGTGAGATGATGCAACAAATTTATCACCAAGGGTGGGTTAAGTTCACGGAGGAGCCTGAGCCCGCCACTGTGAATGTCGTTAAGGAATTCTATGCGAACGCCGAGGACAAGGCACCGTTCAATGCCTTTATACGGGGTCGTATGGTCCCGTTCAGTGTTGATGCAATCAATACATATTATCAGTCGAGGGTGCCTCGATAGTGTCAGTACGCCCATTTGAGGAATTTTGACCCTGACTTTGAGGAGGTTATCAAGAACATGACCAAGCCGGGTACAACATGGATAAAGGGTCGAAAGGGAGGCACGGTGTTTCATAGTAAAGACCTTAGTCGGTACGGGAAAATCTGGTATGCCTTCCTATATGCTAAATTGCTACCGTCCACGCACACCTCGGACGTGACCAAGGAGAAGGCACTCCTCCTGTATGCCATCGTGCAAGACTTTATCATAGACATAGGCGCCATTATCAGTTTTTCTATTCAACGATGTCTACGGGGCAACTTTTCAGGCGGCTTACCACACCCATCGCTCATTTATGGGTTGTGTCGTCAAGCCGGAGTGCGATGGTCCGATGATGAGCCCACTCAGATCCCGCTGCAGCAACTAGACAATAGGATGATAGCGCGGTATTCAGTGTGGCCCAGCAGTGAATCACATCCTAGAGGTTTAGGATTTGTTTTTCCATCAGCTTCGGAGGACGAAGCTAACGTTGAAGATACCTCGGAGGATGAGGATGAGGCTATAGGAGATCAAGGAACCGAGCAGGTACCGTAGACCGACACACTACCCAGTCCTTAGTTCCTTGACTTTCAACGTCAAATGGATTCCCACAACAAGGCTGAACGTCGGGAAATGCAACGAATCGCAGTGAGGCAAGACCACATGTTTGATGCTATGAACGCGTCGTTCGCTTCACTCAACACGACGCTTCAAAGTTTCAATCCAGCTGCGCATTTTCTATATCAGCAGCTGATGCCACTTCCGATGTTTCCGCCTAGTGACTCAGACAAAGAAGCTCAACCACCACCTCCTCAGACTTAAGCGATAGCAGGGAAGTCCTCACGTACTTAATTTTGTTTATTCATCCAATGAGGACATTATCTTACTTAAGTTTGGGGGAGCTAAATTCATGTTTGCATGCATATGTAGTATTTAGGTTTAAATTTTGTCATTTTAAATTCTAGTGTTGCATACTTATTTAGGGAGAATTGCATGATAGCTTAGGTGCATACATAGTAGCTTAGGTTATTTATGTCATTGCATTGTTTTCAGTGTTATTATCACATTTTATCTAAAAACAAATAAAAATAAAAAGTATACATTGTGACTAGTCTTGTTTTGGGGCCTTTGTTACTTGAGCAAGTACGCCCGAAGGGATTGTCTTTACACCTAGCGCCCTAAGGTCTTTTATGCTCTGGGAGTCGTTGGTCGAAAGCTCGCTAAGGGGTAGCATTGTTAGCCTAATGGGATGAGACATTGCACAGTCATTTATGTAGATATATAAAAAAAACAATAAAACGGGAAAAGAGCAAAAAGCCCCCGTGAAAAAAAAATTGAAATAAAAGAAGTATAAGTACCCTGCATGAACCCTTGAGTTTGGTATTGCTTAGTTTTGGTTGGAATGTGCCTATTTTTGAAATTTTTAAGTTTGTACTGTATGATTCCTTCTAAGAAATTGCTTATGTATTGAATTTGAGTCTGTATCAGTTATAATAGATATTGAACACACACGCACACTATACCAGTGATAATTGATCAAGATTTGAGAATTAATACAAAACTGTGGATTAGTTTTGGTGATTCATATTGTAGAATTGCTTGTTTTCTCTGAGGCCGATGGGATAATGTTGATTCTGCGATATTGTTGGATTTGAAGGCATTTAGATTATATTTATTTCATCTCATTGCATTGCATTGCATATCTTGTAGTTTGCTTATGCTAGAGGACTAGCACGGTTTAAGTTTGGGGAATTTTGATAAGTGGATTTCATAACCACTAATCGATGTTCATTTCAAGTTTAAATTTGTTGTTACTTTCTTGTTTCGTGTTCGTTTTCACTCGTTTTGTGTTCTTTTATGTGTAGGGTGGTCGTTGTAGCATTTAACAAGATTTGGAGTCAATTGGGATCATTTTGGGATGAATTCGCGAAGGAAAGGAAAAATTCACTCGGTAACTTTTTGGGAAAATTAGCAGAATACACCCCCGCCGGGGCGGACCCTTTTTGCCCATGTACCCCCGCCGGGGCAGGGGGTCTCGACCTGCTGACTCTCCTGTTTGCTTTTGGACTATGCTACTACATGGTTTTAAGTGTTGTAATCACATATAGACTCTAAAATATAAAGGATTCGACTGGGACACTAAAGAGGAGGTCCAACTACTCGACTAACAACAGATTCGGCAACACACAGGAGCACATTACGAAGATTATTTCCAGATTTTCACAGAAAGCTTTGGAGGGGTATTTTGAAGAGAATTTCGTGACGATTGCAATTCTAGGCTACGTGAAGGGTGTTCATCACTATTCTTCTCTTTAGTCTTTTATTTGTAATTGCAAGGATGTTTTCTTTAGATTATTCAGTTTTTATTTCATTCATTATGAAGTAATTCGCTTATTAGGCTTCTGATGGATCCTTGGGTAAAACGATGATTTTATAATTTTGATTTCCAGTTCAATAAAGTATTTTCAGTTTATCTATATTAACTTGAGCGTGAATTTATGAATTGCTTGATCAACAATTCTTTGTAGACTTGTATGAACTCGAGAGATGAAATACAGTCTAGACTTAGTTAATATAGAATGTGTAAGACCCCAACTTTTTATAATTGAAATTTAATTTCCTCTATTTAATATTTTGAAATAGTAAGGGTTGAATTTATTAATGTGGTTAGTTATGGGTAAAATGCGCAAATATTTTTAAATAAGCAGGTGGTTATAAAATATTCATTGTTGTTTGAATTTTCGTTTAGTCGTGGAATATTCTTTATTGTCGGGAATATTCGTATGACGCCCTTGATCTTTTGTGGGCCCCATAACTAAAAAGCGATTGGATGAATAAAACGACAAGTATAATTTGTTTATAAATAACGACGTATTTGTTACAGATAATCTTTCGTTGGAATACCCGTTGGTTAAAACACAATAATCTGCGCGTTGTTGCAGACAAGATATACTTACAGTATTGCACCAATTATTGATTCTTACGTAAGAAGGCACTACTCAATAATTATTACGATAATTCTTCGCTTCAATATTTATTTTATTGATTCAATAATTGCTACGTTGATATTTTTATATTACTTTATTATTTCAATAATTGTACTACTATCTGATATTTTCCATTATCGAAGCAATAATTCATATTATCTGAATAATATTATTAGATAATATTATTGGCAATGTCTAGAAAGTTCTGTCTAAGGAGAGGTTTGGTCATCTAATTGCGCGCCAGTAAGGAGAAATCTTTATTGGAAAGCCCCCTCTTTCCTGAGAACTGCTTGGTTGTCAATATTGTGATTCTGTAATATTATTTGTGAATAATTAATTATTGATTTATATGATAAGAAAAATATTCATTTTATGTGGATATAGATGGAGAAAATTTTTTAAAGTGACAATTGTTGAAAATCGTTATTTTAACTTTTCTGATAAAATAATATTTTATTATATTATTATAATATAATAATGATGATATTTTTTACAATGAATGTGGGATATATAAGTATATGAGGAGGAATAGTATTTTTATTGCAAAAGTTGTTTAAAACATGTTAAACATGTTTGTGGGCCCATTTCTTGACTGAAATTTGATTATAGCCTGTAAAATCGTCCGTTTGTGGATTTCGGTCAATTTCTGTTTGGAATTTGGAAAAATTTTCTTCTGCAAAATTGTAGATAACGGAATTTCCTATAGAAAGACATAAGGTTTGAATTTTTCTGACAAAAGGGCTATTTATTATGAATTATTGAATTTCCGAATTAATTAATTATTATTATTTGGAGTTTTAAATAAATTAATTGAGAAAAACGTTTTTCTTATTTATTGTGGGTGGGTGGCTGATGTTGTGAGCTGGTGGTGTGCGTAGAAAAATTTAATATATATATTAATATTTTATTAAATTTTCTGCTTTGGTGTTCTAAGCATTTTCCTATAAATAGGGTGCTTAGGTTAGAATTGAAAATCACACCAAAAACTGAAATCTTCTCTCTCTTTCTCTCTCTATAATATCGAGCGTATTTTTGTGAATACTTTAGTACTTTGAGTATTGCTAAATAGTGCAAGTTCTTTCAACACTATATCCAGTATTCCAGTCAGAAGTACTATCCTTTTGAGGTAAGGGATGTTATTTTCTTCGTAAGTGATATTATTTCTTCAATATCATTATCTTCAAAACATTGGTTGAACTTTTTATCAAATTTGGAACTTTTTCATGTCGGGGTTACTATTCATGAGTTACTATTCATGAGTTACTATTCACGAGTTACTATTCACGAGTTACTATTCACGAGTACTATTCACGAAGCATGATGATTTTTTTGTGAAATTTCTATCTTTTAGTGTCGGAGTTACTATTCACGTATACGACACTATTCACGAGTACGACACTATTCACAGAAATATTAAATTTTCTTTTATGTGTCCAAGATTGTCTGTTATGATTCCTATCTTTGATTGGATCTATGTTTTGGTCTTCATTCTTGAATTTTACTCCACTCTGGTTATTTATGAAGAATTTTTGAACTTGAATTGTTTAAAGTACGAATCCTTAATATTTGTTCTTTTGTTTCATTGGATTCGTTTTCTTTAAAATATTTTTCATCATCCTCACCCTAAATGATGATATAACCGAATATCTTTGGCTCAGTAGTGCAAAAATAAATGATTTCTGATGAATATCTTTGGCTCGTAGTGCAAAGATGAACAGGCGTTTAGATGAACATGACCAACTGATGAATATCTTTGGTCTGTAGTGCAAAGATGAATATTTGATTCCAGATATATATTGATTGATGTTACAGGGATAAAAGATAGACGATGAACTTTAAATTCATATATAGAAGATAGTAGATTTCATTCTCTACTTAACTCTTCTAATGAATTATTATTTCCGCTGCGAATATTGATTTAAAACTTATTGTCTATTATATTCTATTAGATTTTTCCCTGTTGAAGACTAACGATAATTTATTTTATATTATCTTAGTCATAATGTTCTTTACTGGGCTAGTTGAGCTCACCCTTTTCCTTGTTGCTCCATTTTTCTTCTCAGGAGGCGAGAATGTAGCGAGTACTAGTCGGGTTGTGGAATGATGGTTCTAGAAGTTGTTCTAGTAGTCCTCACTATTCTGTAAAATAGTGTATTAATAATTATAATGAGGACTTATTTGAGTGTGGATATTATCTAGATGACAATATTTGTATTTAAACTCACAGTTTAAGTGTTGTCGTATTTTGCACGACAATTGTATTAATAAAGTTGTAGTTGTTTCTGTACCATGTATTTGGCGACTCAGAATGGGTGTTGTATACCTATTTTGGGGGTGTCAAAGTTGGTATCAGAGCTTAGGAATATGGTCTCTGGCGGAGATTGGGGAATAGTACTAGGAGGGGAGAGACGAGTAATCCTTCGCTAGTGTGTCATACCTAAGCTTATTTGTTGGTCAAAGCATATGGTTAATATGTGATATGTTAAATTGTTTAATTAACCCTTGTTTTATGGCAGTATTTAAGAATGGCAGCTGAGAATATTAACGATGGAGTTAATGAGACCGTGGAAACACCTTTAATCACCACCCAGGGGAACGTGCAACATGAAGGCAATATTCCTCCTGTAAACAACACCATTGAGCAGACAATGAACGACGGGATGTTTAGGAGCTTTTTGCAGTTCATGCAAAACCAGACGAGGGAAACTCGTGTACATAATACGGGTGGAAATAATAGCAAAGCGCGGCTTGTCACAACCAAGCAGTTCAAATAGTTGGGACCACCAGAATTCATTGGAAAGCCAGATCCGATTAAGGCAGAGACGTGGGTTAAACAAATTACCAAGATATTCGATGTCTTGGGATGTACGGAGGAACAAAAGGTTCCATTCGCCACCTTTATGTTCCGTGGCGAAAGGCGGATCTTCGGTGGGAGTCTGTGAAAGCGTACCACCACCACACTCAAAGATGTCTTGGGAAATGTTTCAGAAACTTTTCAATGAAAAATACTTTTCTGAAAGTATTCGCCATATGAAGGAGATAGAGTTTATTAGACTAGAACAAAACAACATGATGGTGTCCCAATACGAGGCGAAGTTCGCAGAGTATCCAGGTTTGCACCTCATTTGGCAGAGAATGAGGAACGAATGACCAGGATGTTCCTGAGAGGTTTAAAACCCGAGATTCGGCAATATCTTATCTCTCATAAATTTTCTTTATATTCGGATGTGTTGTCAATGTGGCTCAATTATTATTAGGCGAGATAATGCGTATGCGTTCAACCAAGGGACCTCAACCAGGGTCATACCGGTGGTAGCAGTCATCGGAGCAATGAAAACCAGCGGGGAGGAAAACATTCAGACAAAAGCGATAACCACTTTGGTGGTAATCGTGGCCATGAAAATAGAAGAAGCGAGTCGGGGATTTTAAAAGAGGAGATTCAACAATGACAATGTGAAGACGTCAAAGACCAAAGAATAACCGGTTTTAAGGAGGAGAACGACCACCCATTATATGCTATAAATGTGGAAAAGAGGACATATCATTATTTCGCCCACAACAGCCAAGGTATGCTATAATTGTGGAAAGGAAGGACATATCACTCGAGATTGTACTATAGAAAAACCAAGTCCAGCAGGGATGGTGACTCAAAAGGCTGTCCGAGAAAAGTCAAAGTCAACGGTTCCTGGAAGAGCATTTGTCGTGACTGGTCAAAGTGCAAGGAACCCAAACGAGGTGATCACGGGTAAGCTAATCATAAACTCTTGCGAAGTTTATACCTTATTAGATACTGGTTCTACCCATTCATTTATCTCTCCTACTTGTGCTCAACGTTTAAATTTGACTCCTGAGAAATTAGACTTTGACCTATCTGTGGAAACTCCGTTAGGAGAAACTTTCATCACATCCACTATTTATAAATCTTGTTTGATCCAAGTTGGCACCATCATATTACCTGTTGACCTTATCTCTTTAAAGATACTTGCTTTTGATGTGATTTTAGGGATTGATTGGTTAACTACTCATCATGCCAAAATTGATTATTTTCGTAAGGTTGTTAGTTTTCATATTCCTAAACAACCTGGTTGTCCAATTCAAGCAACTAAACCATTAAAATCAATCACTGTTATATCAAGCCATAAAGCCATTCGTTTATTAAAAAATGGATGTCAAGCTTTCTTAGCCCATGTTATGGATTTGAATAAAGACACGTCAGATTTGAATAATATTCCTGTTGTTATTGACTTTCCTGACGTATTTCCTGAAGAACTTCCCGGTCTACCCCCGGAACGTGAAGTTAAATTCTTTATTGATCTTGAACCTTGTACAAAGCCCATTTTTAAAACCCCATATCGAATGGCTCCTATTGAACTTCAGGAATTAAAGGTTCAACTACAGGAGTTGTTGGACATCGGTTTCATTCGTCCTAGTACATCTCCTTGGGGTGCTCCTGTTTTGTTGGTAAAGAAGAAAGACGGAAGTATGCGACTTTGTATTGACTATCGAGAATTGAACCATGTCACCATCAAGAATAGGTATCCGCTACCTCGTATTGATGACCTGTTTGACCAGTTACAAGGAGCACAATTCTTTTCAAAGATCGATCTTCGTTCTGGATATCATCAGCTGAAGGTTAAAACTGAGGATATTCCAAAGACTGCTTTAAACTTCGAGACGGGCATTATGAATTCTTAGTCATGTCTTTTGGATTGACTAATGCTCATGCTGCTTTCATGGATATGATGAACCGAGTATTCAAGGAATATTTGGATCAGTTCGTTGTTGTCTTTATTGATGACATACTCATCTATTCCAAAAGCCGCGAAGATCATGAGCGCCATTTGAAGCTGGTACTGCAAAGGCTTCGTGATAACAAGTTATATGCCAAGCTGAAGAAATGTGAGTTCTGGCTTGAGGAAGTAGCATTCCTTGGGCACATGGTGTCAAAACATGGAGTGTCTGGCTGACCCAAATGAAGATTGAAGCAATACAAAGTTGGGAACAACCAAGACTAGCGGTGGCCAAAGTACATAGCTTTCCGGGCTTAAATGGGTTATTATCGAAGATTCGTGGAAGGATTTTCTCGAATCGCTACTCTGTTAACTCAGCTGACTCGTAAAGATACAAAATTCGTATGGAGCGAGGAATGCGAGAAGAGTTTCCAAGATCTCAAGAGGAGACTCATTTCGGCACCTATTTTGACAATACCATCTGGTTCGGATGGATTTGTTATCTACAGCGATGCTTCAAGCAAAGGGTTAGGGTGTGTTCTCATGTAATGTGGGAAAGTCATAGCCTATGCCTCACGAGAACTTAAAGAATATGAGAGGAATTATCCTACTCATGATCTATAGTTGGCAGCAGTCATTTTTGCGCTAAAGATCTGGAGGCACTATCTATATGGGGAGAAAGTGGAGATATATTCAGACCATAAAAGCCTCAAATATTTCTTCACACAAAAGAAACTCAACATGCGGCAACGACGTTGGCTCGAGCTGTTGAAAGACTACGACCACACCATTCAATACCATCCTGGAAAAGAGAACGTGGTAGCTGACGCGTTGAGTAGAAGATCATATGTGGGAACGAGTGCGATGTTGTTAAAACAAAGGCCTATTTTATGTGATTTACAAAAGATGAAGATAGAATTCAAGACTCCGGGGACCCATGCAATGATGTCAAGTATACGTATAGAACCAACTTTAATCGAAAAAAGTTAAAGTTGCTCAAGCCACAGACCCGGAGCTGATGCGTATGAAGAAGAAAGTGCAAGAAGATGTTATTTCAGAAACAAGAATCGATGAAGAAGGAATACTTCGAGTCCACTCCAGACTTTGTGTTCCTAACGATTTTGATTTGAAGTACAAGATCATGATGGAGGCACATAATACACCGTTTGAAATCCATCCTGGAAGTATCAAAATGTATCGTGATCTTCGACATACATTTTGGTGGAACAATATGAAGATTGAGATTGCAAAGTTTATCACGAGGTGTTTAACTTATCAACGTGTAAAGGCAGAGCATCAAGTTCCTAAGGGTCCATTGCAACCACTTGAGATTCCGAAATGGAAGTGGGAACACATTACCATGGATTTCGTTATGGGTCTTCCCACGGTTTCTCAAGGCATAAATGTTATTTGGGTTATTGTTGATAGATTAACCAAGTCTGCTCATTTCTTGCCGATACGGGAGACTTATTCCCTTAAACGTCTTGCTCATATGTATGTAAATGAGATTGTGTGTAAGACCCCAAATTATTAATAAATGAAATTTAATTTCCTCTATTTATCATTTTGAAATAGTAAGGGTTGATTTGATTAATGTGGTTAGTTATGGGTAAAATGCGCAAATATTTCAAATAAGCAAGTGGTTATAAAATACTCATTGTTGTCGGAGAATATTCGTTTGATCGTGGAATATTCTTACTGTCGGGGAATATTCGTACGACAGCGCAGCCTTGTGTGGGCCCATAACGGAAAGTGATTGGATGAAGAAAACGACAAGTATAAGTTATTTTTAAATAACGATCGCAAATTGTTATCAATTATCTTGTTGGAATACCGGTGGTTAAAAACACAATGTACGCATTGTTGCCACAAAGAAGATACCTGTATTGCACCAATTATTGATTCTTACGTAAGAAGGCACTACTCAATAATTGTTACAATAATTACTGCTCAAAGATTTTATTTTATTGATTCAATAATTGTCATGCGTTGATTTTTTATATTATCGTTGTTTCAATAATTGTCACTACACAGTATTTTCCATTATCGAAGCAATAATTCATATTATCTAAATAATATTATTAGAAAACATTACTGGCAATGTCTAGAAAGTTTTATCTAAGGAGAGGTTTGGTCACTTAATTGCGTGCCAGTAAGGAAAAATTCTTATTGGAAAGCCCCCTCTTTCCTGGGAACGGCCTGGTTGCCAGTACTGTGATTCTGTAATATTATTTGTGAATAATTAATTATTAATTTATATGATGAGGAAAATATTAATTTTATGTTGATATAGATGGAGAAAATTTTTAAAGTGACAATTGTTAAAAATTGATATTTTATCTTTTTTGATAAAATAATATTTTATTATATTATTATAATAGAATAATGATGATATTTTTACAATGAATGTGGGATATATGAGTATATGAGGAGGAAGAGTATTTTTGTTGCATTAAATGATTAACACATGTTTTGTGTGTCGGTGGACCTCATTTCTTGATTGAAATTTGATTATAGCCTGTAAAATCGTCCGTTTATGGATTTCGGTCAATTTCTGTTTGGAATTTAGAAACCCTTTCTTCTGCAAAGTTGTAGAGAATTGAATTTCCTATACAATAGTCGTGAGATTCGAATTTTCTGATAAAAGGGCTATTTATTATGAATTATTGAAGTTCCGAAGATCCAAAATAATTGCTTTTTGAAGTTTTAAATATTTTTTTAATAAAAAACGTTTTTTATATGTTGTGAGCCTCATTAATCACATGCTAAGTTGTTGAGATCAGTTGTCTAAGGTTGGCGTAGAAAATTATAATAAATATTATTATTTTATTAAATTTTACGCTTTTGGTGTTCTAAGCATTTTTCTATAAATAGGTGCTTAGGTTAGAATTGAAAATCACACCGTAAACTGAAGTTTTCTCTCTCTTTCTCTCTCTATATATCGAGCGTATTTTGTGAGTATTTTAGTACTTTGAGTATTGCTATACGGTGCAAGTTCTTTCAAAGACTATATCCAAAGATTCCAAATCGGAAATCTTTTTTTTTTGCGAGGTAAGGGATATAATTTTTTAAAAATGATATTATTTCTTCAATATCATTATGCCAAAATATTGGTTGGAACTTTTTATCAAATTTGGAACTTTTTCATGTCGGGGTTACTATTTATGAGTTACTATTCATGGGTTATTATTCACGAGTTACTATTCATGAGTACTATTCACGAAGCGTGATGATATTTTTTTGTGAAATTTATATCTTTTGAGGTCGGAGTTACTATTCACGTATACGGTACTATTCACGTATACGGCACTATTCACGAATACGACACTATTCACAGAAAAATTAAATTTTCTTTTCTGTGTCCAAGATTGTCTGTTATGATTCCTATCTTTGATTGGATCTATGTTTTGATCTTCATTCTTGAATTTTACTCCAATCTGGTTATTTATGAAGTATTTTGAACTTGGATTATTTAAAAGTACGAATCCTTAATACTTGTTCTTTTGTTTCAATCGGATTCGCTTTTCTTTAAAATATTTTTCATCATCCTCGGTCCCTAAATGATGATATTACCAATATCTTTGGCTTGTAGTGCAAAGATGAATGATTTCTTGATGAATATCTTTGGCCCGTAGTGCAAAGATGAACAGTGTTGAGATGAACATGACCGATCGATTAATATCTTTGGCCCATAGTGCAAAAGATGAACAGTGTTTAGATGAACATGACCAATCGATGAATATCTTTGGCCTCAGAGTGCAAAGATGAATATTTGATTCTAGATATATATTGATTGATGTTACGAGGATAAAATATCGACGATGAACTTTTAAATTCATATATAGAAGATAGTAGTTTGCATTCTCTACTTAACTTTTCTAATGAATTATTATTTTCGCTGCGAAGATTGATTTAAAACTGGTTGTCTATTGTATTCTATTAGATTTTTCCCTGTTGAGGACTAACGATAATTTGTTCTATATTATCTTAGTCATAATGTTCTTCTTCGGGCTAGTTGAGCTCACCCTTTTCCTTGTTGTTCCATTTTTCTTCTTAGGAGGCGAGAATGTAGCGAGTACTAGTCGGGGTGTGGAATGATGGTTCTAGAAGTTGTTCTAGTAGTCCTCACTATTCTGTAAAATAGTGTATTAATAATTGTAATGAGGACTTATTTGAGTGTGGATATTGTCTAGATGACAATATTTGTATTTAAACTCACAGTTTTTATGTTGTATTAATAAAGTTGTAGTTGTTTCTGTACCATGTATTTGGCGACTCAGAATGGGTTGGATGGAATGGACCTATTTTGGGGTCGTCACATTGTGAGATTGCATGGCATGCCAGTATCCATAGTTTCAGATCGTGGCCCAAGATTCACTTCAAGATTTTGGGTTAGCTTGCAAAAAGCTATGGGGACGGATTTACGATTTAGTTCGGCATAACATCCTCAAACGGACGGACAATTAGAGAGGACTATTCAAACTCTTGAAGATCTATTAAGACTCTGTGTCCTAGACTTCAAAGGGAGTTGGGATAAGTATTTACCATTTGTGGAATTCTCCTACAACAACAGTTATCAGGCAAGTATAGGTGTGGCTCCATTCAAAGCATTGTATGGACGAAAGTGTTGCTCTCCAATATGTTGGGATGAGGTGGGTGAAGCAACATTGTTGGGACCCGAGTTGGTACGTATGACTACGGAAAAGATCCAAATGATTCGACAACGTATACAAACGGCACAGGATCGACAAAAGAGTTATGCGGATCTTCATCGAAAGGACGTGGAATTTAGTATTGGGGATCATGTATTGTTGCGTGTGGCTCCATGGAAGGGAGTTACAAGATTCGGGAAGAGAGGAAAGCTCAATCCACGATTTATTGGTCCATTTCAGATTCTTGAACGAGTAGGAAATGTGGCCTATAGACTCGCGTTACCTCCAAGCATGTCTCGTGTTCATAACGTTTTTCACATATCTGTGCTTCGTAAATATGTGAAGGACCTGAACCACATTATTGAGTTAGAACCAGATGAGATAGTCGAAGATTTAACGTATGAGGAGGTACCTATCAAGATCTTGGATAGGAAAGAGCATGTCCTATGCACTAAGGTTATACCACAAGTTAAGGTTTTGTGGAGAAACCATGCTATTGAAGAAATGACCTGGGAGTTAGAATCAGAAATGAAAAAGAGGTATCTTCACCTTTTCGAAACACCAGGTACATACGTCAATTTCAAGGACGAAATTTTATAAGAAGGGAAGGTTGTAAGACCCCAACTTTTTATAAATGAAATTTAATTTTCTCTATTTATTATTTTGAAATAGTAAGGGTTGAATTGATTAATGTGGTTAGTTATGGGTAAAATGCGCAAATATTTTTAAATAAGCAGGTGGTTATAAAATATTCATTGTTGTCGGGGAATATTCGTTTGGTCGTGGAATATTCTTGTTGTCGGGGAATATTCGTACGACAACGCAGTCTTTTGTGGGCCCCATAACAAAAAGCGATTGGATGAAGAAAACGATAAGTATAAGTTGTTTATAAATAACGGCGTAGTTGTTACCGTTAATATTGTTGGAATACCCGGTGGTTAAAACACAATAATACGCGTTGTTACACAGTAGCACACGGTATTGCACCAATTATTGATTCATACGTAAGAAGGCACTACTCAATAATTGTTACAGTAATTACTGTTCAGTATTTTATTTTATTGATTCAATAATATCGAGCGTATTTTTGTGAGTATTTTAGCACTTTGAGTATTGCTATACGGTGCAAGTTCTTTCAGCACTATATCCAGTATTTCAGTCAGAAGTACTATCCTTTTGAGGTAAGAGATGTTATTTTCTTCGTAAGTGATATTATTTCTGCAATATCATTATGCCGAAATATTAGTTGGAACTTTTTATCAAATTTGGAACTTTTTCATGTCGGGGTTACTATTCATGAGTTACTATTCATGAGTTACTATTCACAAGTACTATTCACGAAGCATGATATTTTTTTTGTGAAATTTCTATCTTTTAGTGTCAGAGTTACTATTCACGTATACGGCACTATTCACGAGTACGACACTATTCACAAAAATATTAAATTTTCTTTTATGTGTCCAAGATTGTCTGTTATGATTCCTATCTTTGATTGGATCTATGTTTTGGTCTTCATTCTTGAATTTTACTCCACTCTGGTTATTTATGAAGTATTTTTGAACTTGGATTATTTAAAGTACGAATCCTTAATACTTGTTCTTTTGTTTCACTGGATTCGTTTTCTTTAAAATATTTTTCATCATCCTCAGTCCTAAATGATGATATAACTGAATATCTTTAGCCTGTAGTGCAAAGATGAATGATTTCTGATGAATATCTTTGGCCTGTAGTGCAAAGATGAACAGGTGTTTAGATGAACATGACCAACTGATGAATATCTTTGGTCTGTAGTGCAAAGATGAATATTTGATTCCAGATATATATTAATTGATGTTACAGGGATAAAAGATAGATGATGAACTTTAAATTCATATATAGAAGATAGTAGATTTCATTCTCTACTTAACTCTTCTAATGAATTATTATTTCCGCTGCGAATATTGATTTAAAACTTATTGTCTATTATATTCTATTAGATTTTTCCCTGTTGAAGACTAACGATAATTTGTTTTATATTATCTTAGTCATAATGTTCTTTACTGGGCTAGTTGAGCTCACCCTTTTCCTTGTTGTTTCATTTTTCTTCTCAGGAGGCGAGAATGTAGCGAGTACTAGTCGGGGTGTGGAACGATGGTTCTAGAAGTATTTCTAGTAGTCCTCACTATTCTGTAAAATAGTGTATTAATAATTGTAATGAGGACTTATTTGAGTGTGGATATTGTCTAGATGACAATATTTGTATTTAAACTCACAGTTTAAGTGTTGTCGTATTTTGCACGACAATTGTATTAATAAAGTTGTAGTTGTTTCTGTACCATGTATTTGGCGACTCAGAATGGGTGTTGTATACCTATTTTGGAGGCGTCACATCATGTGTCATGAATTTTGTGAATAGCATATTCTTGATTATTCTTAAGATAGAGATATGTTTGACATCGCATGTAATCGGATAGAGAACTTATTCTTAAACCTTCTTTAATTTCAGTTCACATAGAGATATAGTGAGTTGGTTGATTTAGGTGCTTAACTTGTTTCTATCTAAATTGTGGATTTAAGTTAATACGGTATTAGTGCATCGAGAGGTGGCTAGTACTACATTCGTATTCTTGATTAATAAACTGGGATATTGAATTGAATTGGAATAAATATTTGAAAATCAGAGTGAAGCTTAGGGTGAAATCATAAGTCTAATTCTCCATCGATTGAGTGAACTTTCGGATTTTGATTTTTGTGATAGTTTATTTATTTATTAATTTAGTTTCTATAATTCTAAACCATTGAATTGAATAGTTTAATAGAATTAGGATTAATAGGAAATTGATAATTGTGAAATTAAATTTCTTGCTAATTTGTCTCCGTGGGAACGATACTTTATTTACTACTATATTACTTGTTGACCACGTATACTTGCGTGTTTTGCGTAGATATATTTTATCCAACAAAAAGCGGTAACCACTCTGGTGGAAATCGTGGCCATGATGGTAGAAGAAGCGAGTCAGGGGAGATTTCAAAAAGAGAAGGTACAACAATGATAACGTGAAGACGTTAGCACAAATATCAACTGTTTCTAGAGGAGGAGAACGATCATCGGTCGTATGTTACAAATGCGGGAAAGAAGGACACATCAGCCCAAACTGTCCACACCAATCCAAGGTGTGTTATAAATGTGGAAAGGAAGGTCATATAGCTAGAGATTGTCTTGTAGCGAAACCAAGTTCATCGAGGATGGTGACTCCAAAGGTTATCCCAGACAAGTCAAAGTCGGTGGTTCCTGGAAGGGCGTTTGTCGTGACTGCCCAAAACGCGAGGAACCCGAACGAGGTTATCACGGGTAAGCTAATCATAAACTCTTGCAAAGTTTATACCTTATTAGATACCGGTTCTACCCATTCTTTTATATCTCCTGCTTGTGCTCAACGTTTGAACTTGACTCCGGAGAAATTAGACCTTGATTTATCTGTTGAGACTCCGTTAGGAGAAACTTTCATTACATCTACTGTTTATAAATCTTGCTTAATCCAAGTTGGTACCATCACATTACCTACCGATCTTATTCACTGAAAATACTTGCATTTGATGTGATTTTAGGGATTGATTGGTTAACCACTCATCATGCTAAAATTGATTATTTTCGTAAGGTTGTTAGTTTTCATATTCCTAACCAACCTGTTATGCGAATTGAAATAACCAAACCACTAAAATCAATCACTGTCATATCAAACCATAAAATATTCATTTATTAAAAAATGGATGTCAAGCTTTCTTAGCCCAAATCACAGACTTGAACAAAAACACGTCAGATTTGAAAAAAAATTCTGTTGTTAGTGAATTTCCTGATGTATTTCCTAAAGAACTTTCATGTCTACCCCAAGAACGTGAAGCTGAATTCTTTATTGACCTTGAACCTGGTACAAAGCCCATTTCTAAAACCCCATATCGAATGGCTCCTATTGAACTTCAGGAGTTAAAGGTCCAACTACAAGAGTTGTTGGACATCAGTTTTATTAGTCCTACTACATCTCCTTGGGGTGCTCCTGTTTTATTCGTAAAGAAGAAAGATGGGAGTATGCGACTTTGTATTGACTACCGGGTGTTGAACCATGTCACCATCAAGAATAGGCATCCGCTACCTCGCATTGATGACATGTTCGACCAGTTGCAAGGAGCACAATTCTTTTCAAAGATCGATCTTAGCTTACGATATCATCAAATTGAAGATTAAAACTGAGGATATTCCAAAGACTGCCTTCAGAACTAGGTACGGGCATTATGAATTCTTAGTCATGTCTTTTGGATTGACTAATGCTCCTATTATTTTTATGGATATGATGAACCGTGTGTTCAAAGAATATTAGGATCAGTTCGTTGTTGTCTTTATTCATGACATCCTCATCTATTCCAAAAGCTGTGAAGATCATGACACCATTTGAAGCTAGTACTGCAAAGGCTTCACGATAACAAGCTATATGCCAAGCTGAAGAAATGAGAGTTCTGGCTTGAGAAAGTAGCATTCCTTGGGCACGTGGCGTTAAAACATGGAGTATCTGTCGACCCGACGAAGATTGAAGCAATACAAAGTTGGGAGCAGCCAAAGTCGGTGACCGAATTATGTAGCTTTCTGGGCTTAGCTGGTTATTATCGGAGATTCGTGGAAGGATTTTCTAGAATTTCTACTCCATTAACTCAGCTGACTCGGAAAGATACAAAATTCGGTTGGAGCGAGGATTGTGAGAAGAATTTTCAAGAACTCAAGAGGAGACTCATTTCGGCACCTGTTCTGACAATACCATCTGGTTCGGATGGATTTGTTATCTACAGCGATGCTTCAAGCAAAGGGTTAGGATGTGTTCTCATGCAACGTAGGAAAGTCATAGCCTATGCCTCGCGATAACTCAAAGAATATGAGAGGAATTATCCAACTCATGATCTGGAGTTGGCAGCGGTTATTTTCGCATTGAAGATCTGGAGACACTACCTTTATGGGGAGAAAGTGGAGATCTATACAGATCATAAAAGCCTTAAATATTTCTTCACCCAAAAGGAACTCAACATGCGGCAATGACGTTGTCTCGAGTTGTTAAAAAATTATAACCATACCATCCAATATCATCATGGAAAAGCAAACGTGGTAGCTGACGCATTGAGTAGAATATCATACGCGAGTACGAGTGCAATGTTGTTAACACAAAGGCCTATTTTGTATGACTTACAAAGGATGGAGATAGAGATAAAGACTCCAAGTACCCACGTGATGATATCAAACATACGAGTAGAACCGACTTTAATCGATAAAGTTAAAGCTGCTCAAGCTACGGACATGGAGTTGATGCGTATAAAGAAGAAAGTGCAAGAAGGTGTTATTCCAGAAGTAAGAATCGATGAAGAAGGAATACTTCGAGTCAACTCCAGACTTTACGTTCCTAACGATTCTGACTTGAAGCATAGAATCATGATGGGGGCACACAACACACCGTTTACAATCCATCCTGGTAGTACCAAAATGTATCATGATCTTCGACATACATTTTGGTGGAACAATATGAAGAGAGAGATCACGGAGTTTATCTTGAGGTGTTTAACTTGTCAACGTGTAAAGGCAGAGCATCAAGTGCCAAAGGGTCCATTGCAACCACTTGAGATTCTGACATGGAAGTGGGAACATATTACTATGGATTTCGTTACGGGTCTTCCCAAAGTTTCTCAAGGCATAGATGAGATTTGGGTTATTGTTGATAGATTAACCAAGTTTGCCCATTTCTTGCCTATACGGGAGACTTATTTCCTTGAACGACTTGCTAGTATGTACGTAAATGAGATTGTGAGATTACATGGCATGCCAGTATCCATAGTTTCGGATCGTGACCCAAGATTCACTTCACGATTTTGGGTTAGCTTGCAGAACGCTATGGGCACGGATTTACGATTCAGTTCGGCATACCATCCTCAAATGGACGGGAAATCAGAGAGGACTATTTAAACTCTTGAAGATCTATTAAGACTCTGTGTCCTATATTTCAAAAGGAGTTGGGATAAGTACCTACCATTGGTGGAATTCTCCTACAATAACAGTTATCAGGCAAGTATAGGTGTGGCTCCATTTGAAGCATTGTATGGACGAAAGTGTCGCTCTCTAGTATGTTGGGATGAGGTTGGAGAAACAACATTGTTGGGACCAAAATTGGTACACATAACTACAAAAAAGATCCAAACGATTCGATAACGTATGCAAACGGCACATGATCGACAAAAGAGTTATGCGGATCTTCATCGAAAGGACGTGAAATTTAATATTGGGTATCATGTATTGTTACGTATTGCTCCATGGAAGGGAGTTACAAGATTTGGGAAGAGGGGAAAGCTCAATCCAAGATTTGTTGGTCCATTTGAGATTCTTGACCGAATAGGAAATGTGGCCTATAGACTCGCATTACCTCCAAGCATGTCTCGTGTTCATAATGTTTTTCACATATATATGCTTCGTAAATATGTGAAAGACTCGAAACACATTATTGAGTTAGAACCAGATGAGATAGCCAAAGATTTAACATACGAGGAGGTACCTGTTAAGATCTTGGATAGGAAAGAGCATGTCCAACGCACCAAGGTTATACCACAAGTTAAGGTTTTGTGGAGAAACCATGTTATTGAAGAAATGACCTGGGAGTTGGAATCAGAAATGAAAGCGAGGTATCCTCACCTTTTCGAAACACCAGGTACGTACGTCAATTTTGAGGACGAAATTTCATAAGGAGGGGAGGTTGTAAGACACCAACTTTTTATAAATAAAATCGAATTTTCTCTAATTATTATTGTGAATAATACGGTGTTAATTTGATATAATGCTTTGGTTATGGGTGAAATATGCAAATTTTGAAAAATAAGCAAGTGGTTATAAAATATTCATTGTTGTTGGGGAATATTCGTTTGGTTGTGGAATATTCTTTCTGTCGGAGAATATTCGTATGACGGCGCAGCCATTTATGGGCCCCATAACGAAAAACGATCGGATGAAGAAAACAACAAGTTAAGTTTTTATAAATAACGGCGTAATGGTTACCGTTAACACTATTGGAATACCCGGTGGTTAAAATATAGTAATACGCGTGGTTACATGGTAGCACACGGTATTGCATAATATTTTTGAATTATTGATTCTTACGTAAGAAGGCACTACTCAATAATTGTTACAGTAATTATTGTTTAATATGTTATTTTATTAATTCAATAATTGCTACGTTGATATTTTATATTATTGTTGTTTCAATAATTGTCATTGCACGGTATCTCCATTATCAGATTAATAATTCATATTATTTGAATAATATTGTTAGATAGCATTATTGGCAATGTCTAAGGAAGTTCTGTCTAGGAAAGTGGTTTGATCACCTAATTGTGCGCCAATAAGGAGAAATATTTATCGGAAAGACCCCTCTTTCCTGGGAACGACCTGGTTGTCATAATTGTGATTCTGTAATATTATTGTTGAATAATTATTTATTGATTTATATGATGAGGAAATATTTATTTTATGTGGATATAAATGATGGATATATTTTATGTGGACATAAATGAAGGAATTAATACTGAGGTGTTTTATCAGTATTTTGTCAGAATGGAGGTTTTGAAAATCGTCCGTATGTGGATTTCGGTCATTTTTCGTTTAAATTTGGAAAAACTTAAATCTACAAAGTTCTAGAGAATTTAATTTCCTATAGAATGGACATAAAATTCGTATTTTTCTGATAAAGGACTATTTATTATGAATTATTGAAGTTTCGGAAATAAATATTTTTATTTAAAATATGGTGGGCCCAACTTTTGGTTGGTGGAAAATGAAATGTGCTGGAATTTATTTTCAAAAGTGGTGGGCGTGAATAGTACTATGTAAAGCCATCAGGTAGCAGGTTAGTCTGCTATGGCATTCTAAGCATTTTCCTATAAATAGGGTGCTTAGTTAGAATTGAAAATTACACCAGAAACAAGTTTTCTCTCTTTCTCCCTCTATATTATCGAGCGTATTTTGTGAGTATTTAGATACTTTGTGAGTTGCTATTCATCAGTGCAAGTTTCCTTCAGACTTATACCTAATATTTCAGCCGGAAGTACTGTTCTTTTAAGGTAAGGGATGTTATTTTCTTCATAATGATGTCATTCTTTCAATATCATTATACCGAAATATTGGTATAAATTTTATTGTGGAATTTCTACTTTTTTGTGTCGGGGTTACTATTCACGTATACGACACTATTCACGTATACAACACTATTCACGATACGACACTATTCACAGAAAAAAATGAAATTTTCTTTTCTTTGTCCAAGTTGTCTATTTTGGTTATTATCTTTGATTGTATCCGTGTTTTGATCTTTATTTTTGAATTCTGCTTCACAATTGGTTATTATGGAGTATTATTGAACTTGGATAAACTATAATACGAATCCCTAATATTTGTCCTTTTGTCTCACTGGATTCGTTTTCTTTAAGATATTTTTCATCATCCTCAGTCCTAAATGATGATATTACTGAATATCTTCGGCCTGTAGTGCAAAGATGAACGATTAACTGATGAATATCTTTGGCCCGTAGTGAAAAGATGAACAGGTGTTGAGATGAACATGACCAACTGATGATACAAATGAATATCTTTGGTCTGTAGTGCGAAGATGAATATTTGATTCAAGAGGTATATTGATTGATGTTACAGGGATAAAATATTGATAATGGACTTTTAAATCTTAGAAGATAGTAGAATTCATTCTCTACTTGACTCTTCTAATGGATTGTTGTTTCCGCTGCAGTTGTTGATCTAAAACTTGTTGTCTATTATATTTTATCAGATTTTTTCCTGTTGAAGACTAGTGATAAATTGTTGTATATTATCTTAGTCATAATATTCTTTACTGGGCTAGTTGAGCACACCCTTTTCCTTTTTGTTCCATTTTTCTTCTCAGGAGGTGAGAACATAGCAGGAACTAGCTGGGGTTTGGAGTGATGGTTCAGGATAGTTGTTTTAGTAGTCCTCACTATTTTGTAAAATAGTGTATCAATAATTGTAATGAGTACTCCTTTTGAGTTTGTATAATGTCTATTAGACAATATTTGTATTCAAACTCACAGTATATGTGTCGTCGTATTTTGCACGACAATTATATTACTAAAATTGTATTTGTTTCTGTACCATGTATTTGGCGACTCAGAATGGGTGATGTATACCTATTTTGGAGGCGTCCACGAAAATGGCATCATGTCCCAAATTGTGTAAGACCCCAACTTATTATAAATAAAATCGAATTTCCTCTAATTATTATTGTGAATAATAAGGTGTTAATTTGATATAATGCTTTGGTTATGGGTGAAATGTGCAAATTTTGCAAAATAAGTAAGTGGTTATAAAATATTCATTGTTGTTTGAGAATATTCGTTTTGTCGTGGAAATATTCTTTTGTCGGGAATATTCGTATTTACGGCAGCAAACCATTTGTGGGCCCCATAACTGAATAACTATTTGATGAAGAAAAATGACAAATTTGAATTTTTACAAATAACGACGTAGTTGTTACCAAGTAACACTCGTTGAATATTCCGTGGTTAAAATACGCGAATACGCGTGGTTGCACAAGAAGATTACCTGCTTTTGCATGAAAGATTTTGAATTATTGATTCTTACGTAAGAAGGCACTACTACTCAATAATTGTTACAAAATTATCGCTCAATATTTTATTTTATTGGTTCAATAATTGTCATGCGCTTGATATTTTATATTATTGTTGTTTCAATAATTGTCACCGCATAATATTTCCCATTATCTGATCAATAATTCATATTATTTGAATAATATTATGAGATAATATTATTGGCAATGTCTAGAAAGTTCTCACAAGGAGAGGTTTGGTCACCTAATCAAGCCACCAAGAAGGAGAAATCCTTATCTGAAAGCCCCTCTTTCCCGAAACTGCTTCGTCATCATAAATGTGATTCTCGTAATATTATTTGTGAATAATTAATTATTGATTTATATGATAAGAAAATATTTATTTGATGCGATTTAAATGATGGATTTATTTATGTGGTTATAAATGAAGGAATTAATGTTGAGGTGTTTTATCAAGATTTTGTCGAATGGAGGTATTAAAAATCAAACCAAAGTGTTCTTTTAGATATATTGCATGAGTTATAATTTTTAATCCGACCGCTGATCGTTGTGATTTTTGGATATGTTATACATATATAAGTTGAGTATATGTCCACAAATTTTGAACCGTTAAAATGAACGTATGATTTGTTATAAATTTTAAGAGGTGACTGGTTCAGAAATTGTTGAAGTTTCGAAATTTATCATTTTGGTGGAAAATTATAGAATTGTTGGGCCCCACTTTTGGTTGGTGAGAAATGTGCTCAAATTGAATTTCAAATGTGGTGGGTGGCAATAGTAGCAGTAAAGCCATCAGGTAGCAAGTCAAGTCTGCTTCGAGCGTGCTAACATTTTCCTATAAATAGAGGGCTAAGTTAGAATTAAAAATCACATCAAAAACAAGTTTTCTTTCTCTCTATATTATCGAGCGTATTTTGTGAGTATTTAAATACTTTGAGAGTTGCTATTCAGTACAAGTTTCATTCAGCATCATATCCGATATTCCATTCCGAAGTACGGTTTATTTGAGGTAAGGGATGTTATTTTCTTCCTAATGATGTTATTCTTTCAATATCATTATACCAAAATATTGGTATAGATTTTATTGTGGAATTTCTACCTTTTTTTGTGTCAAGGTTACTATTCACGATACGACACTATTCACTATTCATGACTATTCACTGACTATTCATTCAAAAAAATGAAATTTTCTTCTTTTTGTCCAAGATGTCTATTATGGTTACTATCTTTGATCAGATCCATGTTTTGATCTTTATTTTGAATTTTGCTTCAAATTTTGTTATTATGGAGTATTATTGAACTTGATAAACCGTAATACTTAATCTCCTAATATTTGTCCTTTTGTTTCACCGGATTCATTTTCTTTAAGATATTTTTCATCATCCTCACCCTAAATGATGATATTAATGAATATCTTTGGCCCAGAGTGCAAAAGATGAATGATTACCTAATGAATATCTTTGGCCCAGAGTAGCAAAAATGAACAAGTGTTGAGATGAATACGACCAACTCGGTGATATAAAATGAATATCTTTGGCCCAGTAGTGCAAAGATGAATATTTGATTCAAGATGTATATTGATTGATGTTACAGGATAAAATATTGATGATGGACTTTTTAAATCTTAGAAGATAGTAGAATTCTTTCTCTACTTGACTCTTCTAATGGATTGTTGTTTCACCGCAAATTGTTGATCTAAAACTTGTTGTCTATTATATTTTATCGATTTTTCCTCGTTGAAGACTAATGATAATTTGTTGTATATTATCTTAGTCATAATATTCTTTATGGGCTAGTTGAGCTCACCCTTTTCCTTTTTTTGTTCCATTGTTCTTCTCAAGAGGAGAGAATTTAGCAGGAACTAGCCGGGGTATGGAGTGATGATTCAAGATAGCTGTTTTAGTAGTCCTCACTATTTTGTAAAATAGTGTACCAATAAATGTAATGAGGACTCCTTTTGAGTTTGTATACTCTCTATTAGACAATAGTTGTATTCAAACTCACAGTATATGTGTTGTCGTATTTTGCACGACAATTGTACATCAAGTTGTAGTTGTATTTGTTTCATCCATGTATTTGGCGACTCAAAATGGGTGATGTATACCTATTTTGGGGGCGCCATAGCTTGGTATCAAAGCTTAGGATATGATCCTCAAATTTAGATGTGAGACAAGAACTAGGAGGGGAGAGTCGGGGAATTCCTTCGCTAGTATGACCTTATTTGTTATTTGTTAATCACCGTAGCATATGGTTAATATATGATATGTTAATTTGTTAATTAACCCTTGTTTTATGGCAATATTTAAGAATGGCAATGGAAATATTAACGATGGAGTGAATGAGACAAAGGAGACACCTTTAATCACCACCTGTGGAAACGTGCAACAGAAGGCAATATTCCTCCCGTAAACAACACTACCGAACAAATGATGAATGATGGATGTTTAGAAGTTTTTGCAATTCATGCAAAATCGCATTTAGGGAGACTCGTGCACAAAATACGGGTGGAAATGATAGTAATGCGCGGCTTTGTCACAACCAAGCAAGCTTCAAGGAGTCGGGACCACCAGAATTTATTGGAAAGCCGATCCGATCAAGGCGAAACGTGGGTCAAGCAAATTACCAAGATATTCGATGTCTTGGGATGCACGAGAGAAATGTAGGTTCCATTCGCCACCTTTATGTTCCGCATGAGGCGTACTCACCGTGGGAGTCTCTGTGAAGCGCACTCCAATCTCACCGCACTCAACATGTCTTGGGAAATGTTTCAGAAACTATTTAATGACAAGTACTTTCCTTAAAGTATTCATCATATGAAGGAGGTGGAGTTTATCAGACTGGAACAAAACAACATAACAGTGTCCCAGTACGAGGCGAAGTTTGCAGAATTATCCAGGTTTGCACCTCATTTGGTCGAGAATGAGGAACGAATGACGAGGATGTTTCTGAGAGGTCTAAAACCCGAGATTCGATAATATCTTATCTCTCATAAATTTTCTATATATTCAGATGTTGTAAATAGGGCTCAATTATTAGATCGAGATAATGAGTATATTCAACCAAGGGACCACAACTAAGGTCATACCGGTGGCAGCGGTCATAGGAGCAATAACAACCAGCTGAGAGGAAAGCATTCAGACAAAAGCAGTAACAACTCTGGTGGTAATCGTGGCCATGAAAATAGAAGAAGTGAGTCGGGAGGAGATTTCAAGAGGAGAAGGTACAACAATGATAATGTGAAGACGTCAGCACAAACATCAACTATTTCTAGGGGAGGAGAACGAGCACCGGGCCGTTTGTTACAAATGCGGGAAAGAGGGACACATCAGCCCAAACTTCCCACAACAATCTAAGGTGTGTTACAACTGTGGAAAGGAAGGTCATATAGCTAGAGATTGTCTAGTTGCGAAACCAAGTTAAACGGGGATGGTGACTCCAAAGGCTATTCCAGATAAGTCAAAGTCGGTGGTTCCTGGAAGGGCGTTTGTCGTGACTGCCCAAAATGCGAGGAACCCAAACGAGGTGATCACGGTAAGCTAATCATAAACTCTTGCAAAGTTTATACCTTATTAGATACCGCTTCTACCCATTCTTTTATCTCTCCCGCTTGTGCTCAACGCTTAAACTTGACTCGAGAAGTTAGACCTTGACTTATCTCGCTGAGACTCAAGCTAGAGAAACTTTCATTACATCTACTATTTATAAATCTTGCTTGATTCAAGTTGGTACCATCACATTACCTCATTGATCTTATTTCGCTGAAAATTTTGCATTTGATGTGATTTTAGGGATTGATTGGTTAACCACTCATCATGCTAAAATTGATTGTTTTCGTAAGGTTGTCGGCCATATTCCTAACCAACTCATGTTATGCTAATTCAAACAACCAAACCACTAAAATCAATCACCGCTATATCAAGCCATAAAGCTATTCGCTTATTGAAAAATGGATGTCAAGCTTTCTTAGCCCATGTCACGGACTTGAACAAAAAACACGCCGATTTTAATAATATTTCATTGTTAGTGAATTTCCGACGATTTCAAGAACTTCCCTGGCCTACCCCGTAACGTGAAGTTGAATTTTTATCGACCTTGAACCCGCACAAAGCCCATTTCTAAAACCCCATATCGAATGGCTCCTATTGAACTTCAGAGTTAAAGGTCCAACTACAGGAGTTGTTGGACATCGGCTTCATTCGGCCCTAGTACATCTCCTCGGGGTGCTCCTGCTTTTATTCAGAAAGAAGAAAGATGGTAGTATGCGACTTTTATATCGACTACCGGAATTGAATCATGTCACTATCAAGAATAGGTATCCGCTACCTCGCATAGATGACTTGTTTGACCAAATTGCAAGGAGCACAATTCTTTTCAAAGATCGATCTTCGCTCGATATCATCATCAAGATTAAAACCGAGGATATTCCAAAGACCGCCTTCGTAACTCCCTGTGACGGGCATTATGAATTCTTAGTCATGTCTTTTGGATTAACTAATGCTCCCGCCGCTTTCATGGATATGATGAACCGTGTGTTCAAAGAATATTTGATCGGCCGTTGTTGTCTTTATTGATGACATCCTCATCTATTCCAAAAGCCGTGAAGATCATGAGCACCATTTGAAGTCGGTACTACAAAGGCTTCGTGATAACAAGTTGTATGCCAAGTCAAGAAATGCGAAGTTCGGCTTGAGGAAGTAGCATTCCTTAGGCCCGTGGTGTCAATACATGGAGTATCTGTCGACCCAACGAAGATTGAAGCCATACAAAGTTGGGAGAAACCAAAGTCGGTGATCGAAGTACGTACTTTTCTGGGCTTAGTTGGTTACTATTGGATATTCGTGGAAGGATTTTCTCGAATCGCTACTCCGTTAACTCAGCTGACTAGTAAAGATATAAAATTTAGTTGGAGCGAGGATTGTGAGAAGAGTTTTCAAGAACTCAAGAGGAGACTCATTTCGGCACCTGTTCTGACAATACCATCCGTCTTCGATGGATTTGTTATCTACAACGATGCTTCGTGCAAAGGGTTGGGATGTGTTCTCATGCAACATGGGAAAGTCATAGCCTATGCCTCAAGACAACTCAAAGAATATGAGAGGAATTATCCTACTCATGATTTGAGTTAGCAGTATGTTGTTTTCACACTTAAAATCCGGAGACACCACTTGTATGGGGAGAAAGTGGAGATCTATACTGATCATAAAAGCCTCAAATATTTCTTCACCCAAAAGGAACTCAATATGCGGCAACGACGCTGGCTCGAGCCGTTGAAAGATTATGATCATACCATCCAATATCATCCTCGAAAAGCAAACGTAGTAGTGACGATTGAGTAAAAGATCATATGCGGGTACGAAAGTGCAATGTTGTTAACACAAAGGTCCATTTTGTATATGACTTGCAAAGGATGGAGATAGAGGTAAAGACTCCAAGTACCCACGTGATGATATCGAATATACGAAGTAGAAATCGACTTTAATCGATAAAGTTAAAGCACTCAAGCTACAAACTTGGGGCTGATGCGTATGAAGAAGAAAGTGCAAGAAGGTGTTTTTCCAGAAGCAAGAATCGATGAAGAAGGAATACTTCGAGTCAACTCTAGACTTTGCGTTCCTAACGATTCTGACTTAAAGCTTTAAATCATGATGGAGGCACACAACACACCGTTTTCAATCCATTCTGGGAGTACCAAAATGTATCATAATCTTCGACATACATTTTGGTGGAACAATATGAAGAGAGAGATCACGAGTTTATCTCGAGGTGTTTAACTTGTCAACGTAAAAAGGCGAGCATCAAGTGCCTAAGGGTCCATTGCAACCACTTGAGATTCCTAAATGGAAGTGGGAACACATTACCATGGATTTCGCTATGTGTCTTCCCACGGTTTCTCAAGGCATAGATGCGATTTGGGTTATTATTGATAGATTAACCAAGTCCGCTTTCATTTCTTGCCTATACGGAGACTTATTCCCTTGAACGCCTTGCTAGTATGTACGTACGTGAATGAGATTGTAAGATTGCATGGCATGCCAAGATCCATAGTTTTGGATCGTGACCCAAGATTCACTTCACGATTTTGGGTTAGTTTGCGTAAAGCTATGGGCACGGATTTATTTATTCATTTCGCATACCATCCTCAAACGGACGGCAATCGAGAGGACTATTCAAACTCTTGAAGATCTATTAAGACTCTGTGGTCCTAGATTTCAAAGGAGTTGGGATAAGTACCTACCATTGGTGGAATTCTCCTACAACAACAAAGCTTATCGCAAGCAAGTATAGGTGTGACTCCATTTGAAGCATTGTATGGACGAAAAAGTGTCGCTTCCAAAGATGCGGGACGAGGTGGGTGAAGCAACGTTGTTGGGACCGTAATTGGTACGCATAACTACAGAGAAGATCCAAATGATCCGACAACGATACAAACGGCAGACAGATCGATAAAAGAGTTATGCGATCTTCATCGAAAAGGACGGGAATTTAATATCGGGGATCATGTATTGTTACGTGTTGCACCATGGAAGGGAGTTACAAGATTTGGGAAGAGAGGAAAGCTCAATCCACGATTTGTTGGTCCATTTGAGATTCTCGACCGAATAGGAAATGTGGCCTATAGACTCAAGATTACCTCCAAGCATGTCTCGTGTTCATAATGTTTTTCACATATCTATGCTTCAGAAATATGTGAAAGACCCAAACCACATTATCGAAGTTAGAACCGGACGAGATAGTCAAGATTTAACGTCGAGGAGGTACTCATAAGATCTTGGATAGAAAGAGCATGTCCTACGCACGGTTAGGTTATACCACAAGTTAAGGTTTTGTGGAGGAACCATGTTATCAAGAAATGACCGGGAGTTGAAATCAGAAATGAAAGCGAGGTATCCCCACCTTTTCGAAATACCAGGTACGTACGTCAATTTCAAGGACCAAATTTCATAAGGAGGGGAGGTTGTAAGACCCCAACTTATTATAAATAAAATCGAATTTCCTCTAATTATTATTGTGAATAATAAGGTGTTAATTTGATATAATGCTTTGGTTATTGGTGAAATGTGCGAATTTTGCAGAATAAGCAAGTGGTTATAAAATATTCATTGTTGTCGGGGAATATTAGTTTGGTCGTGGAATATTCTTTCTGTCGGGGAATATTCGTATGACGCCACAAAATCATTTTGTGGGCCCCATAACGAATAACTGGATTGATGAAGAAAATGACAAATTTGAGTTTTTACAAATAATCTACAGAGTTGTTACCAAGTAACACTGTTGGAATACCTGGTGGTTAAAATACAGTAATACGCGTGGTTGCACATTAACACACGTTTTTGCATAATATTTTTGAATTATTGATTCTTACGTAAGAAGGAACTACTCAATAATTATTACAGTAATTACTGTTCAATATTTTATTTTATTGGTTCAATAATTGCTGCGTTGATATTTTATATTATTGTTGTTTCAATAATTGTCACTGCACAGTATTTTCCATTATCGGATCAATAATTCATATTATTTGAATAATATTATGTGATAGCATTATTGGCAATGTCTAGAAAGATCTGTCAAGGAGAGGTTTGGTCACCTAATTGCGCATCAGTAAGGAGAAATCCTTATCGGAAAACCCCTTCTTTCCTGTGAACTGCCTAGTTGTCATAAATGTGATTCTGTAATATTATTTGTGAATAATTAATTATTGATTTATATGATAAATAAATATTTATTTGATGCAGATTTAAATGATAGATTTATTTATGTGGTTATAAATGAAGGAATTAATGTTGAGGTGTTTTATCAGTATTTTGTCAGAATGGAGGTATTAAAATCAAACTAGTGTTCTTGAGATATATTGCGTGAGTTATAATTTTTAATCCGACCGTTGGATCGTTGTGATTTTTGGATATGTTATACATATATAAGTTGAGTATACATAAAATGAACGTATGATTTGTTATGAATTTTAAGAGGTGACTGGTTCAGAAATTGTTGAAGTTTTGGAATTTATCATTTTGGTGGAAAATTCTAGAATTGGTGGGCCCCACTTTTGGTTGGTGAGAATGTGCTCAAATTAAATTTTAAATGTGGTGGGTGGCAATAGTAGCAGGTAAAGCCATCAGGTAGCAGGTCAAGTCTGCTTCGGCGTGCTAACATTTTCCTATAAATAGAGGGATAAGTTAGAATTGAAAATCACACCAGAAACAAGTTTTCTTTCTCTCTATATTATCGAGCGTATTTTGTGAGTATTTAAATACTTTGAGAGTTGCTATTCAGTACAAGTTTCATTCAGCATCATATCCGATATTCCATTCCGAAGTACGGTTTCTTTGAGGTAAGGGATGTTATTTTCTTCCTAATGATGTTATTCTTTCAATATCATTATACCGAAATATTGGTATGGATTTTATTGTGGAATTTCTACCTTTTTGTGTTAGGGTTACTATTCACGTATACGACACTATTCACGTATACGACACTATTCACCGAAAAATAAAATTTTCTTCTTTTTGTCCAAAATGTCTATTATGATTACTATCTTTGATTGTATCCATATTTTGATCTTTATTTTTGAATTGGCTTCAAATTTTGTTATTATAGAGTATTATTGAACTTGGATAAACTGTAATACGAATCCCTAATATTTGTCCTTTTGTTTCACTGAATTCGTTTTCTTTAAGATATTTTTCATCATCCTCACCCTAAATGATGATATTAATGAATATCTTTGGCCCAGTAGGTGCAAGATGAATGATTACCTAATGAATATCTTTGGCCCAGAGTGCAAAGATGAACAGTGTTGAGATGAACATGACCAACCGGTGATACAAATGAATATCTTTGGCCTCAGAAAGCAAAGATGAATATTTGATTCAATATATTGATTGATGTTACAGGATAAAATATTGATGATGGACTTTTAAATCTTAGAAGATAGTAGAATTTTTTCTCTACTTAACTCTTCTAATGGATTGTTGTTTCCGCTACAGTTGTTGATCTAAAACTTTTTGTCTATTATATTTTATCAGATTTTTCTCTGTTGAAGACTAATGATAATTTGTTGTATATTATCTTAGTCTAATATTCTTTACTGGGCTAGTTGAGCTCACCATTTTCATTTTTGTTCCATTGTTCTTCTCAGGAGGAGAGAATTTAGCAGGAACTAGCCGGGGTATGGAGTGATGATTCAAGATAGTTGTTTTAGTAGTCCTCGCTATTTTGTAAAATAGTGTATCAATAATTGTAATGAGGACTCCTTTTGAGTTTGTATACTCTCTATTAGACAATAGTTGTATTCAAACTCACAGTATATGTGTTGTCGTATTTTGCACGACAATTGTAATACTGAAGTTGTATTTGTTTCTGTACCATGTATTTGGCGACTCAAAATGGGTGATGTATACCTATTTTAGAGGCGTCACACTAAGCCTTGGCATAACGATTGAGAGTTGAAGCCTAAAAAGTCCTAGGCTGATTCGTGTCAGGCTTGTAACTCCATTGTGTCCCTGGAATGCATAAGTCAGTGATTACTATGTCGAGGTCAGTCTCAAAACTTGTAGCCTAGAAAAAATTTGTACGTCCACTAGGAGGATCGGGTGGTAAATTGAACACACCACGAATCGCCTGTGGGCGATAGTCTACTTGAACACCTTTGACATATGAAAATCCACTCATGGTCTCCTTTGCATTTGCATAAAATTCCCGTACAATGGCTATGGGTGCAGGTATGGGTGTATAACAGACTCCATGCCAACATCTTTCTCTGATCATATCTTTAAGTTGCCCATCTTGTGACTCAGGCTTGAAACCACACTCTCTCAAAAATGTCTTCGACACTATTCTGTAGTATTTTGTCTGCGCCTCAAGACTGACTAATTTGGAAAAATCAACAGTGTCTTCACTCTGGCTACTTGAGGAAGACGACTCTGGAGTGCGAGAACGAGCTCGTTTTGGTTCCATTACACTGAATGAAGAAGAACCTTAATGGAAGAGAAAAAATTTGACTGTAGATTCCCTCCCCCAAACTTGTTGTACTGATAACTCTCTCAAGCCCTAGTTTCTCTATGACTGAATAGAAGATAATGAGAAGAGTTTGAATGTAGATAGGAGAACTGAATGTGTATAGTGAGTAATGGGGTGAGGAGTTAAGAATTTGAAATTAGAACGGTTTGGAGAAGAAGAAGATAGGCATCAGTTTTGAATAGAAATAGAGAGACGCTCGTCTTCAAAGTACTGATATAAGAGAGTGGGGTTGACACGTCTTTAAAAACATAAAAACATTACATGTGGTAGATTTGAATCTGCTTCATTGCTTTCTACAAGGCGCCACGTATCCTCGATAATCTTGAAATTGTATCTTTGAAGTAGCAATCAATAACTGTTGATATTCTGCAACTCACCTACACATACAGCAATTACCAGTATGAGATATAACACTTCTTTACGATCAAAACTCAAACTAATTAATATGCATGAATGAATATCCCAAAACAACAATGCTCTATATGCTACTCCGAATCATCATCATATACACCTTCATCTCCATAAAACTTATAACACACTTGTTATACTATAAAAAAAACTAACATGAAAATGAGCAATAAATATGATCCTAATAGAATTAAACAAGAGGTAAGGATAGAAATAATGGGGTGCCTCCCATCGAGCGCTAAGTTATAGTCAATTAGCTTGACTATCTTTGATTCAATCATGTTGAAGAAAGAATTGAGGTGACTTTCTGTCTGTCAACCTCACCAACCAAAATAATGCTTAAGCCGATGTCCATTCACTTTGAATGGCGTGTCTGGGAATTTGTCGAATACCTCAACGGCACCATGTGGATACACTGTCTTCACAGTAAATGGCCCTGACCACCTTGATTTGAGCTTCCCAGGAAAGAGTTTAAGTCTGGAATTAAACAATAAAACTCTTTGTCCCAGCTCAAACACCCTCTCCAAGATCTTGCGATCATGCCATCTCTTCACTTTTTCTTTATACAGCTTTGAATTTTCATAAGCCTGCAATCTGAATTCATTCAAATCATTGAGTTGGAGTAGGCATTTTTCACCTGCAGCTTTCAAGTCAAAGTTGAGCATCCTAATTGCCCAATACGCCTTATGCTCGTGCTCCATGGAAAGGTGACAAACCTTTCCATAAACAAGCTGAAATGGTGACATGCCCAACGAAGTCTTGTAGGCGGTCCTGTAGGCCTATACAGCATCTTCAAGCTTCAATGACCAGTCTTTTCTTGTGGGGTTCACAATTTTCTCCAAAATTCTCTTTACTTCATGATTCGAAACCTCTGCTAGCCATTGGTTTGAGGATGATAAGTTGTAGCAATTCGATGATTTACCCCATACTTAGCCAAAAGAGTTGTGAACTGCCGATTACAGAAATGACTGCCTTCATCACTAATAATGGCCCTTGGAGTCCCAAACCTTGTAAAAATGCTTCTGTATAAAAATAATAGGACCACCTTGGCATCATTAGTTGGAAGAGCTGCCACTTCTACCCACTTAGAAACATAATCAACTGCCAATAAGATGTATAAATTCCCACATGAAGAAATGAAAGGCCCCATGAAGTCTATCCCCCAAACATCAATAATTTCAACCTCCAGGATTGTGTTCAAGGGCATCTCATTTCTTTTCGATATATTCCCGACTCTTTGACATCTATCACACCTCTGGACAAAATTGTAAGCATCTTTAAAAATCGTCGGCCTGTAGAATTCTACTTGTAACACTCGAGCCGCTGTCCTTTCTCCACCGTAGTGACCTCCATATAGTGAAGCGTGGCAATCTTGCAAAATACCCTCTGTCTCGCTATATAGGATACATATCCATATCATCTGATTGGCACATTGCTTGAACAAATACGGTTCATCCCATATAAACCACTTCACATCATGCAAAAATTTCTTCTTCTGATAACCAATCAAGTCTGCAAGAATGATCTTGCTCACTAAATAGTTAGCATAGTCCGTGAACCAGGGCACTTCCCCTTTCACCACAAATAACTGTTCATCTAGAAAAGACTCATTAATCACAACTTTGTCATCACCATCTCTTCCCTAATTTTCCAGTCTAGATAAGTGGTCCGCCACTTGATTCTTAATACATTTCCTATCCTTGATCTCCAAACCGATTTCTTGCAACAGAAGTATCCACCTGATTAATCGAGGCTTTGCATCTTTCTTTGCCACCAAGTATCAAATTGTTGCATGATCTGTGTACACTATCACCCTAGTCACAATAAAATACGCTCAAAATTTGTCAAAAGCATACACAACTGCGAAAAGTTCCTTCTTTGTGGTGGTGTAGTTCAACTGATCATCAGTAAGGGTCTTGCTCGCATAGTATATCACAAGAAAGATCATTTCCCTTCGCCGACCCAAAATAGCCCCCCACAGCATATTCACTTCCTCTTTAAATGCTCAAATACAGACATGCAATCTTTTTCGAATTTGAACTGTGCATCCTTCTCCAATAAGCTTCAAAGTGGCTTTGTGATCTAGGAGAAGTCTTTAATAAACCTGTTGTAGAAGCCTGCATCCCCTAAAAAACTTCGCACACCTTTAACATAAGTTGGTGGAGGAAAATTCTCAATGGTCTCTAGCTTCGCCCTGTCCACCTCTAACCCTTTCTTCGACACCTTATGTCCCAATATTATTCCTTCTTGTACCATAAAATGGCATTTTTCCTAATTCAGAACCAAATTCATTTCAACACATCTCCTTAATACCATCACTAGATTTTCCAGACATAAATCAAAAGAATCACCGAATACTGAGAAGTCATCCATAAACACCTCCACATTATGCTCCACCATGTCTGAAAAGATTGCCATCATACACCTCCGAAATGCGGCTGGGGCATTGCATAAACCAAAAGACATCCTTCTGAAGATGAATACCATATGCACATTTGAAAGTTGTCTTTTCCTTATCTTATGGAGCTATCACGTTCTAATTGTAGCCTGAATACCCATCCAGAAGGCAATAAAATTCATGACCTACTAGTCTGTCCAACATTTGATCAATAAACGGCAGTGGGAAATGATCTTTCCTTGTAGCTTTATTGAGTCTTCGATAGTCCATACAGACTCTCCACCCGTTCTTTCGTCTCGTCGCTTGTCAGACGCTTCATTGTTCTCATTGGAGACTACAATCATTCCCCTTCTTCTTGACACTTTTGCACTGTGCTCACCCACATGTACATGTCTGAGATTGGATATATAATTCTTGCGTCCAACCATTTCAGAACTTCCTTCTTAACCACTTCCTTCATAATTGGTTTAAGTGTAAGACCCCAACTTTTTAATGAATAAAATTGAATTTCCTCTATTCATTATCTTGAAATAATAAGGTGTTAATTTGATATAATACTTTGATTATGGGTGAAATGTGCAAATTTTGTAAAATAATCAAGTGGTTATAAAATATTCATTATTTTCGGGGAGTATTCGTTTGGTCGTGGAATATTCTTTACCTGTCGAGAATATTCGCATGCACTCAAGACAACCATTTGTGGGCACCATAATCTAAAAAGCAGTGGGATGAAGATACCGAAAAAGTTTGAGTTTTTATAAATAATAATGGTTAATGGTTACCGCTAACACTTGGAATACCCGGTGGTTAAAATACGATGTACGCATGGTTTGCATAAAGAACACACAATTGTTGCATGATATTTTTAAATTATTGATTTTTAGGTAAGAAGGCACTACTCAATAATTGTTACAGTAATTACTGTTCAATATTTTATTGTATTGATTCAATAATTGCTACGTTGATATTTTATATTATTGTTGTTTTAATAATTATCACTGCACAGTATCTCTATTATCTGATCAATAATTCTTATTATTTGAATAATATTATTAGATAGCATTATTGGCAATGTCTAAGGAAGTTACGTCTAGGAAAGGGGTTAGTCGCCTAATTGCGCTATGAATAAGGAAAAATTCTTATCGAAAAGCCCCTCTTCCTGGAACGACACAGTTGTCATAATTGTGAATTACAGAATATTATTTATGAATATTTAATTATTGATTTATATGATAAGGACATATTTTTTTATATGGATATAAATGATGGATTTATTTATTTTATGTGGATATAAATGAAGGAATAAATGCTGAGATTTTTTATTAGTATTTTGTCAGAATTAAGGTATTAAAAATCATTCGTATGTGGATTTCGGCCATTTTCTGTTTGGAATTTGGAAAAACTTAAACTTACAAAGTTGTAGAGAATTCGATTTCCTATGGAATGGACATAAATTTCGTATTTTTATGATAAAAGGGTTATTTATTATGAATTGTTAAAGTTTTGAAAATTAAATATTTTTATTAAAATTATGGGTGAGACCTACTTTTGTTTTTTAAAACATGTGGGCTGCAAAAAAATTTTAGAAATGGCATGCTGGTCTTGGTCATTGGCATGCGTAGAATTGGTATAATAATAATATTATTTTATTATTTAGTCTGCTTTGGCATTCTAGCATTTTCCTATAAAAAGGGTGCTTAGTTAGAATTGAAAATCACACCAGAAACAAGTTTTCTCTCTCTATATATTATCGAGCTTATTTTGTGTGTATTTAAATACTTTGAAAGTTGTTATTCAGTGCAAGTTTCCTTCGGCTTTACATCCGATATTCCGATCAGAAGTACTATTATTTTGAGGTAAGGGATATTATTTTTTTCGTAAATGATATTATTTTCTTCAATATCATTATGTCAAAATATTGATATGAATTTTATTGTGGAATTTCTACCATTTTGTGTCGGGATTACTATTCACGTATACGACACTATTCACGTATACGGCACTATTCACGAATACGACACTATTCACCAAAAAATGAAATTTTTTTTTTGTCCAAGATGTCTATTATGGTTACTATCTTTGATTGTATCAATGTTTTAATCTTTATTTTTGAATTCTGCTTCACAATTGGTTATTATGAAGTATTATTGAATTTGGATAAACTGTAATACGAATCCCTAATAGTTGTCCTTTTGTCTCACTGGATTCGTTTTCTTTAAGATATTTTTTATCATTCTCAGTCCTAAATGATGATATTACTGAATATCTTTGGCTTGTAGTGCAAAGATGAATGATTAACTGATGAATATATTTGGCCCGTAGTGCAAAGATGAACAGGTGTTGAGATGAACATGACCAACTGGTGATACAAATGAATATCTTTGGCCTGTAGTGCAAAGATGAATATTTGATTCAAGTTGTATATTAATTTATGTTACAGGGATAAAATATGGATGATGGACTTTTAAATCTTAGAAGATAGTAGAATTCATTCTCTACTTGACTCTTCTAATGGATTGTTGTTTCTGCTGCAGTTGTTGATCTAAAACTTGTTGTCTATTATGTTCTATCAGATTTTTCCCTGTTGAAGACTAATGATAATTTGTTGTATCACTACGCAAAAATGGGGCTTCAGCAATAACCAATTTTCGTTGCTAAAGGTGCCAAATTTCGTTGCAAAAGAGTTTTGGCAACGACTTTACTGTCGTTGTGTCTTTCGTCGCGCAATGAGCGTTGCTAATTGTTCCGCAACGAACGTTTTTTTTTCGTTGCCAAAAGTACTACATTTTGCAACGAAATTTGACTTTCGTACAGAGATATCGATCCTTTAGCAATAAAATGCATTGTTGCAGAATAATTAAAATTTTGTTGCTAAAAACCCCATTTCGTTGCAAAAGCCTGCTAATTAGCAACGAAATGAACTCTTTTTTTTTTTGCAACGACCATGCATTTTCGCTAATTTGACATCATTTTGCAACGACATTTTTTGTTGCAGTAAATTATGAAAATTGTTGCCTAAGCTTGCTTTCGTTGCGGAATGTAAATTTTTTAGCAACGATTTTTGTTGCTGATTATATTATTTGGCAACGACATTATGCTAAATCAGCAACGAAAATATTTTTTACTGTTTATTTTTCAATAGCAACGAAAGTCGTCGATTAACAACGACATTATATGTTGTCGTTTCTTTATATGTGCAACGAAAGTTGATATAATTTGCAACGATAAAAAATATTGCCTTTTATGTTAGTATTAGGAACAATATCATCTCCGTTGTTATTAGGTTAATTTTTCGTTGCCAAATATTATATTTTTAATGCCATTAGAAACAAAAATTTGTTGCTAAATGTATAAAAAATTGTTGCTATATTAAAACTTGTTCAATGTTTTGGTAACGAATTATATTGTTGCCAAATCAAAATTTGACATTCTTTTTGTGTTCCTGGCTGACTCAATGTCCCCATAGCAAATAATGGCATAAATATAAAAAACTAAAATATTATTAACTTAACAAAATCATCCACTACATAATTATTCATTATTTTTACAATTAACCATCTAAAGCTACCACAGTTTTTCAATCAAAGTATATATCTACATATATAGAGAGAGTACACTTCATAATTTTGTCTCTTGTCTTCCATAAACGTAGCACAAAAATTTGATACCCAGTATTGTAAGGCAGGTCGTAGAAGCAGTCTTCCTGCACATATTTAAAAATAATAGCAAAGTCAGAAAAATGAAGCAAATAGGTCATCAGAGGCACTTAATGCCAAAATTAATACACAAAAACAATAGAGTTGCTATGTGGTACTAATGTACACCGTATTGCTCATAAGCACAAAAAGACAATAGAGTTGCTACGTGGTACTAATGCACACTATAAATTAGGATACTTGTATATATAAGCCAATATAATTGAGAAGAATGAATCAAGGAATTATTATCCCAAAATCAAGTTCTTATTTTCTACAGATTACATTGACCATCTTTATTACAAGGTCATCTGACTTGATACTCCAACCTCAAAAGCATGTCCAGAAATACACAAAGATTTTGTCCTAAAAAAGAAGTCTAAAGTACACAAACTAAATGTGAAATATGACATGCATAATAATCTCAAAGTGCACATATCCCCGTAAGAACATTTCACTCTCAAGTTAATTACGCTATGTGTGTGGGTCCAAATATTTTTAAATATTTTAACCTTATTATATTTTTTAGTAATTAATACCATAGCAGTTCCAGTAATAATGTCAGCTAAGCTTTTAGAATGCCTAAGAAAATGACATGAGATTGAGAAAAACGGACATTTATCCTTTTTTTATAATTTGAATGTATAGTTGTGCATAGAGGAGAAATCAAAGTAATAAAAATAATATTGAGTAAAAGAACAAAAAAGAATTGCAGCAATTATCATACCCCAGGAATTTCTTGACTGAGCTCCATAAGGATGCACCACCTTTAATTCCAAAGCTTGAAGTCTCATGTTGATCAGAGCTGCCTTTAAATGTCTCTGGAAAAGTAACGGGATGGGGGAATGAAATCGATGATCAAATCAATTACATGTAATGGGTGCTACTGGTTTCGTGTATTGAGCTCGATCACATTTCAGTGTTATTCAAAGATTCTTGAGAAAAGAAAAAAGCCTCAAGGGCAATTAGCATATAGTAAGATGTAAACTTCTAGTTGACATAAGGATTAAATTTAGAACACATTAATAAATCTGTGATTCCTAGATACGTACGTTAGCCAAAAATACCAAGATGAGACAAGGCAGTAAAGCACTTTCAGTGTTATTCAAACATACTTGAGAAAAAGAGAAAAGCCTCGAGGGCAATTAACATATAGTAAGACAAAAACTTCTAGTTGACATAAAGATCAAATTTAAAACACATTGATAGATCTGTGATATCTATCAATGTGATATTTAAGATAAAACACATTGTCCAAATTTACTCCCAGATGTAAGGGATGACTTGATCAACAGAAGAAATTAGGACTACTAAGTGATATTTACACAAGGATCTATACATAATATACATTTAACATGATGATTAGTCGTCATTCTTTTAGCATACTTCAGCCCCTACTTGCCCTTACCCTCTCCACAATAATGCCCAAAAAAAAGGAGAGGACTTATAATACTTCCGCCATCCTATAAATAAAATACTAAATACATATAAATTAAAATACATAGAAAGCAGAATTCTTTATTAGGACAGAGGGAGTACAATATGACCGAAATGACAAGAAGCTAAATTGTTCACAACTAATGCTTACTTGTTCAAATCATGACAGAAGATATATAGCTACTAAACAGTAAATTTTGTTTTGCAGGCTGCTTTCAAAAAGAGCAAATTATTGCAGGCTACTAAACAATAAATTTTGTTTTGCAGGCTGCTTTCAAAAAGAGCAAATTATTGCAGGCTACTACTGCCTTTAACTGATATTGCATCCGCAACACTACAACAACATCACAAAAATAAAATAAATTAGTACCACACATGTAAAGTAATAAACGAAAGATTAATAACAGTCCTGATATAAGGGTCAAATTTCTTGAATTTGAGTATAATAATAGATTAAGATAATATTGGAGTGGTTGTTTTTGTATATTCACAAGAATTTGGATAATGGTATGACAGGATTTGGTATAATATACCTTCTATTATCAGTGTAAAAGCATTTGCAGCCTGAAATTTAACTGGTAGTCTCTTCATGCTTTTGGAATGCTTCCTTGCACCTATTATTGCAAATCACGGGAAGGAAGGAAATCTGCCTAGTCTACATTTAGACATTAAATTTGAAGACTAAAACTTATTATTGAAATAAATTATGTGGAAGGGTAGGCTATGCAAATTTTATTACTTGAAGGAAAAAGTTAACAAGAAAAGCTCATTTCCTGACTGGAAGTACAAGGAAATATATTCACCGCCAAAATTTAGAAAGAAAGATGCAAAATATAAAAAAGAATAAAGCAATAGTGTCATACTCTAAGTTGGGGTATGCAGTAATGGTGTATTATGTTGTCTAAAGAGTTGCTACCTCTGAGTCGAAGATGCGACCGACCGTCCAAATACTGCCCCCTCACTCCCTCAGTCCCGCAATGATTTTACAATTAGTTTTAATTCGTATTTCTTCCCAAGATAACTATACTTTTATTCCCAAATGTAGTAAAAAAATACTAATAATTTAGACAATAATTAATGGACAGAGGAGGTATATTATAAAATAATGAAAATAAAATAATTTTATGTGGCGCAACAACAAGTCTTTATAACCAGACCCAGTCAGCCTGTATCACTATCAAGCTCTTCCTACATATTAAATAAACATAAAATCCTAAACGGAAAAAGTAAGAACTTGAAGGAACATCATCATATAACCAGACATCCTACAGAATCATGATCAAAGATGATACTTACAATACATCTACAAACATCATGGGTAAAAAGTCACAAACCGAAAATATGGTCACTTGCACCAAATATAGCGGAGCCAAATTGTCTTGTGTTCAAGTCACTCCCATCCAGAGCAGAACCAAATCTATCAAGCCACTGAGTTGAGCTAGAGTTTTCAGTCTCCTCTACCCACTCCGAAGTCATATCGATGTCATCAAGTTGAAGAGGATCAGCTTCTAAAGACTTTGGTTTTATTGATCTCCCTAACTTGAGATTATAGTTTATGTAAACAAGATCATTTAATGTTTCCTTGTCAATCTTATTGCGCTTCTCAGAGTGAATTTGATGAAATGTGCCCCAATGCCTCTTGAAGGTACATGTTCAACTTGACTGAGTATTCGAATGGCAAATCGTTGTAATATGGGAGCAGAATCACCATACTGTTCCTACCACAGGCCTACAATACATTTGTCATATGTTAAGCATTTCTACATGTACACATGTAACTGTCACAACAAAGCATACAGGTGCTCACAAACTAAACTTTCGTCTGTGTAGCATGCATAGACACACATCTTGTGTACATTAGGCATGAACTCGTCTATAATCTTAAAAGAATATGCATTGATGAGTAGTCACTACAAGTATTACAGTATAGCTAAATGGTTATACCTATAAAAATACTATATTGCCCATTGTTTTTTTTGGCATGTGTTTATACGGACACAAATTTGTGTGAAAAGTATACGATACCCACACAAGTTTGCGTGAAAAATATTTACCACTTATATATATGATCTAGAAAGGTTCAAGGAGAAAAACCAAACTCAAAAGGTGGAAAAGAAAAGAACCCACAAAAAAAAATCAATAAAAATAAATAATAACAATAATAATAATGAAAAATTAACTATGAGGTGGGACCGATTCTCGGGATTTTACATAGTGAAGTTTAAATACAAGTCATGTCTTATAAGTACTTGCATTTTGTATATTGCTAGATTCAAACAAATATGTTTTGCCATGTTTAGCAGTTACAAGTAATGTTCTAATTTTTAAAAAATCAGCTCAAGTTGTTTATGGTTTGTTCTTTATACAATCATGCTAGTAAGTAAAGATGTAGTAAAACATTATATGGTTATCACCCTGAAACCTCCAACCTTGAAACCTTACAATAATACCTTAAACGAAGTACCATGAAGCATTTTTAGTATCCAACATTTTAGTAGAGCTCCAAACTCTCGGTTTTGCAAAAAGGAATCAAGCTTTGCTTTTCCATCGTGGTTAGCTTATGTGTTTGTGCATCGGTTTTAACTTCATGATATAATGCACTTTAACTAGCAGCATGCAAATTATGTAGAGGGCACTATTAATTGTTGTTTACAACTATTTATTGCACCCAAATGATGTGAGGAGGTGCACGAAGGAAATATTGATTCTAAAAGTTAACCTCACACCAAGACGTGATAGAAAGTTCTATACATACCATGTGAAACTGTATCAATTGCCTCCTTTGCAAGATTGCAACCAAACATCCCTGTTGCCCTTGTAAATAACATAATTTGATTAGTAATGTCACGTCTTAGATCAGGCGTTGGAAGTAGCTTTTCAAGAACTCTAAAAAAGTCTTCTTTTATAGATCCAAGAAATTTAATTTCTGGATTATACTGGATGCTAGGATTCAAAAAAGCTGTTGCCGAATGTAGAGGCGAATGGAGATACTTTTGCCACTTCTTATCCACAATATCTAAAAATGTCTTGCACTTAATTTCATCCATTATGTAATACGTCCTTATTGACTCCTTGGCTCTGGTCATCACCTCATATACAAAACCTACAGCAGGTTTTGCTCCAGATACTTCTCTCATAACTTTCAGAATGGGATCAGAAACAGCAACACACTCTTCCACTGACCTCCAGAAATCATTATCATCAAGAATACCAATAAGAGTTATGCTTTGTGGTTTGTTTGCATAAGCCGAATTTGCATAAACTTCAGGGCTATTGAACATATGTTTCAGTCTCACCCTCTGCTTCAGAATAGCCTGAAATGAGAGGAAGTTTGAAACGGACTTTGTGATACCCGTCTTAATTATTTCCTGTCCAGCAGTGAACTTCTTCATTAAATCAAGCATCGAGGAACTGTTACATATAAACTTCGAAATAGCTTGAGCTTGTAAGATACACCTGCTCACCCAATCTACCTTAGAAAACTCCTCCAAGATAGCATTCAAACATTGGGAAGCACAAGGGGACACAAAGATGGTTCCATAGTTCTGCAGGATATGGTTTACTATACCATTGCAATTGAGAGTATTGTCCACAATATTTTGCACAACATTTTCTGGGCCAAAATTTTGAATTACAGAGTCAAATAAATCAGCAAGGCATTTTATGTTTTTATAATACGAAGATGCATCTACTGACTTGTGGAAAAAAGTTCTGGACGGCGATGAAACTAAGAAGTTAATCAAAGCTCTAGATTTGTTGTCAATCCATGTTTCTGCAATTATAGTACAACCTGTTGTTGCCCACTCTTTCTCAATATCTTTTGATTGTAAACTCATCTCAGACTTGATCCTCTCTAACCATGTGTTTTTCAGAGTTTCGGTAGATGGGCCTCTTAATCCATTTCCACACTTCCCGACTGGCGTTGGAGAAACTGGTGTCGGATTCACTGGTGTAGGTGATGAAGATGACGACGACGACGACGGGTATGTGTAAGAACCAGTGCCTATACGTAATTGGAAAGGGTATACGTTATGGCCTTCTATAGCAGAAATGTACAATATCCATATTTAAGAAACAAAACTGAATTGACTGCGAAAACTGAATTGACTGCAACAACTATTATAACTTCACCACGTGTCCTTGTCTCTCACCATGTGATGAGAAAGCTTAACACATGGTGATAAAAATGCATCATTGTAACTAATATCAACTACTTTTAATCTCCCTCACAATCTGACTAGGTTTCAAATTCTGAATTTGGTAGAATAAAAGTAGTCATTCGGCTTTTGAAAATCAGAACATAAACTGCAGAACTTGCTTTCATAGAAATCAACGAACCAAAATTCCCAAAGATCAAATCTTTGAGCACCATTTATAGTCATAAATTCAAAATGAATAGAATTGAAAGCTAATCCAAATGGAAAATCACAAATATTCCCTAGAAAATTGGTTAAACAGATTTTCTTTTCTTATAAAACAGAAATTAACATATAAATACACAACACATATGTGCATACATATTATATAATTATAGAGAGAGAAAGACCTTGACATCGCGAGTGGCTCTGAGGTGCAAACTAGGACCAAGGTCAAACGAGCCCTTAACAAGAGCATTATGCTCCTCGACATCGTAATCGAGCGAAAGATACTTGGAAACGAAGCTCAATTGAGGCTCAGCCCCTTCTCCCTTGCTGTTGTTCTGAAACGTTAGCTTCAGTTTCGCCAGATTCTCCAACAACTTGCACGATATCTTGTGAAAATACACCGAGTTGTCACTGTCAAACTCCGACGTCACCCTGAGTGTCGGCCGCTTAGCAATTATTGACACTAATCCTCCACCTCCGCCGCCGCGAACTCCGGCGGTGGGTCGTGGTGGCTGGACGGCTCTTCAATTTATCCCCAAATTTTTTGTCGACTGAACTTGGAAAAGTATATTAGGAAAAAGCAGAATTGCCTAAATTATATTTAATTTTCTCAATTATATCTTTTTTGTTTAAATTTTCTTGGAATATACTCTTTTTTTAACCAAATTATGTAATTTAAGAACAATTTTTATAAATAAAATTTTTTTTATTTTTTTTAAAAAAATTTATTTTTAAACGAATATTTTTTAAAAAATAAAAAACTTCAACCGTTAGAAGTAAAGGCTCTCACATTTAATTTGGGAAAAACTACTGAACGCTTTAATTTTTAGATTTTTTTTTGGCTAAAAATCAGAAATGCAATCAACGCCACTTTAAAAAATATTTTTTTTTAAGATGAATTTAAAAAAAATTATCTTAATTTTTTTTAAAACAATTTTATTTTTTTTAAAAAAATTGAAAAAAATAAAAATGTGATCCAATACCAAACTAACCGGCATTGTAATTTTTTTTAAATTTTTTTATAAAACAAATTTATAAAAAAGAAGAGTAAGATCTAACATCACTTTAACTGACGTTGGAATTTTATTTTTTTAATTTCTTTGATCTTTGTTTTTGTTTACAAATATCGATATTTTTTTATGTTTATTCTCTGTCATCGGCGTTGGAAATGAAGGAGTATATAAGACTTCAGCTATAAAAAAATAAAAATAAAAATTCTAACGCCAATTAAAGTGACGTTGCACCTTACTCTTCTTTTTTATAAATTTGTTTTTTTTAAAAAAATTAAATAAAATAGGGATAAAATTGATATTACATTAATATGTGTCAAACTAACTTATTAGGAATGACTTATAAGTCATTTTAAATAACTTTATTCTGTTTTAGTTCATAAAACATAATAAATTTTTCTTCATCTTTTATATTTTCTCTTAGAATCGATAGTATTATAATTTAATTTTATAATATATTTGGAAAAAAGGTAAAAGAAGAACTAGGAATATTTAGGGGTATACCATTACTATTCTTCTTTTATGTTTTATTTTTGGACTTAAAATATGTTCATGATTTAAGTTACTCCTCCATCTAAGAATAAAAGTTCTTATTATTTTATGTAATCTCAAGTTAAATATTTACTTATATTAAATAATCTATTTTTACAATAATTTGTGCGTAATATCCTTAGTATTAAATGTCATATTTTTATTATTTATAAATATTTATATAATATCACTAGTCATATATAGAAAATTATGTAATTAGATGAGAATTTAAATATGAATAATTTTATCATTTGACATTTTTTTTAAAATTCGCATAAAATCAATCATCACTTTCATTCTCGGAGTGAGGGAGTACTTGTAAGTATATCCTACTTCTATCTAGAAATAGGAAACATTGAGAAGCATAGATATAATAATAAGGTTTGATGAGGTTGAGTTTATTTGGGTGGGAGGTCTTAACTCATTTATCTTGGCAATCGATTGTCACGAGTACTATTTCAACAGCCATAATCTATATTCTTGATCGCAACATTGGATGACACAGATTGAAATAGATTTTCCCCTGCCGCTACAAGTTGTAGCGACATGAAAAATTACTCATTCACCCCTCATTTGCTCATGTGCTACACTGTCTACCACTAATAGTTATAGCGGCAGTTTAGCTAACTAATAAATTAGAATGACTCAGTGGTAGCTTAATGGCCCAATAACCCATAGGTCTTAGGTTCAAAACCTAGTTATGATATTTTTGTTGCTTATATTATATTTTTTGTGTATTAGATAAATTCTATTACCATATATATATATACTAGCTGGGTCCCGTGCCTCTGGCACTGTATGGACGGTGAGATTTATCTCAAACTTTAAACGGCCCAGATGATTTATTGAATGAGCGAAAAATTTAAAATCATTTGTATTTTATTAAATAGATATATATATATATATATATATATATAAAAATTTATCTCTAAATATTTATAAACAAATATTCATATAAATTTATCTTTAAAATTTATAAATATTTCATCTAAAATTTACTTTAATGTTGAGATTTGTTTAGTTAACTAATAAATTAGAATGGTTCAGTGGTAACTTAATGGCTCAATAACAAATAGGTCTTAGGTTCAAAACCTATACATATCATATGTGGACGGTCTGACGTAGCGAATATTGAACTTTATCCCAAAAAATATGTTGATGCACAGATTCGAACCCAAGACCTCTAATTTGGAATATTGATCCAACGACCACCCAAGCACATGGACCTAATTGCTATTATTTTGCAAGGATTATTATTATTATTAATATTATTATTATTATTATTATTATTATTATTATTATTATTATTATTATTAGTACTATTATTATTATTATTATTATTATTATTATTATTATTATTATTATTATTAGTAGTAGTAGTAGTAGTAGTAGTACTACTACTACTACTACTATTAAATTAAGGAGGATCGGAGAAAAGAATTCGATCAAGCACGCCCCATCAACGATTTACAAGAAATAATAGCCACACTCCTCAAGACGGACAAAGGCAAAGATTCAAAACGCGACTTTGGTGACGTCCCACTTAATCAAGTATTAACCCCGATCATCTTAATTAATACATGGCATGGAATTTTAAAAACATATTATATATATATTTACGGATAAATTACCATATATGATCTCATGAAATCTGTTGATTAGGGGGTGGGGGTTCTACCCAAAACTATGGTAAGCGGGTTTCTTCACATATGGCGGTTTTTGTTAAAACAATATAATGTTTTGATATATAAAAAGCATTCTAAGAAATAAGAACGGTTATAATTATATCATTATGATTGATATCTTTGTTTTGTATCGATTCTTTTTTTCGATTATGATAATCTAAAAGCTCAAGTAGGGAAACATAATAATTAACTTGAGCAATAATTAAAACTTACGAGGAAGAGTCTTGGATATCTTCAAACCACATATTTATATATATCAAGTATTTTACAGAGAGAGGTACAAAGAGAATACAAAAAGAAAAATGCTTAAGAAAGTTACGCCTCCAACAATGGTTGAGGTCTCCCAATTATACAAGTGAGAAGATAAGAAAGGATCCAGCGTGTCCTAGATAGTGGAGTCGGTTGGCGGTCCTTACCTTTTCTTCTTTAACTCTCACCGTAGTGGGAAGTGGAGGGCATGAGACAAGTCATTTGATGAGTGGATTACAATGGTTGGCGTCTTACGATGATAGAGGGCGAATTTGGGCGCTACTTCGATAGTGGAGTTACTGTGGTTGTCCTTTTTTGATTATTGATACTGTAGTGGAGGATAGCTTTATGCTTTTCCTTTCCCTTTCTTGTCTTGTTCCATTTTTTCTGAAATCATGGAAGTGAGAGAGTCCCAAAAGTCTCCCATCGTAGGCTCCGATTCCTGACTTTCTCCAGCTAAGACATTGAATTCATTATCATCCTGTTCATAATCTTCATTATCGCTAACAGTTTTCATGGAACTGTCATCTTGTGTAAATGATTGTAAGAATTAGGTTTTCATATAGTCCATGGTCTTGACTATTAATTACATTTTCGATTAGATTTGGAAATTTACATTTTAAATCGGTTTGAATCTTGACAAAAGGATTAATCGATGATGGTCTTTGTAGGCTTTGAGGATAACATCCAAGCGAGGCTTGGGTATGGTTACAGATAGACTTCAAAAGTTACGTAGCGTGGGATTAAGTCCCTTATCCCACCATTTGGTAAAGAATACCCTTTTAAGACGAGGGATTTTATTACGAAAGCCACATTGGAAATCCCATTTCGAGATCCGAGGATACTAAAGCGGATTATAAAATGGGCTAATAATTTAAGCATAGGCAGAGATCTTTATTTATCGGTATACGGGCATAGGCAACTGCCATTCTTTGAATCTTTGTTTGAATAGATTACGGTAGAGTTTCCATGGTAATTCCAAACTTATCCCACCAAACGAAAAACTAGTTGGGAATTTACGTTTTTTAAAACATCGGAGCGAATCTACGGATAAACCAGGAATGGTTACGGATAGGATTCTGGTAATAGAAAACATGCGTAAAGGAATCAATATAATCCCAATAATTATATCTGGTTTCTGTTGTATTACTGGAATCAACAGTACGGGTGGTATGGGGATTAATACCCCAATTAGCAAGAGGCATGATACTCTTGACAGTGGTTTTACTGTATTGAATTGGGCTAGTTGGTTTAGATGGATCATGAAGCGTATGCTTAATGTCCATAGATGTTGTTTCAATAATAATGCTTTCATACACATAGCGATCTTTGGTTAAAGCGGGAGGAGACTGTTGAGTCGTTAAATAACATCTCTTGATCTCTGGGATCTTTCATCCATTTTTCATCATTACATTCAATAAACAATCTTGCTTTCTTCCACATTTTATTTGGAATATATCGTTAGGGTAGTAAAAGAACATCTTTTCTTGTTGGTACGGCTAGAAGAAGCCAGAAGAATTCTTGGATTGAGTATTCGGACTAAGAAATTACATATAATCTGATTTGCTCTCTGCCTCTTCCCTGATTGCCGCGACCACGACCTCTCTTGGTCATTCCCGCAAATATTCTCTCAAGTCGAAAAATCCGGTAAAGAATTACGCTTTCCTTTGATATACTCAATATCAAAGTCAAATCGATAAAAATACTTTGCCAAGTAGCAAATATCTGTTTGGAAGCTAAATTTTGAACATCTTTTTTAAAGATTTGTTTTGCAGCTGAACAATCAACTTTAATTAAAAAGTGCTGATTTAAAAGATCATCCTGAAATTTTAAAACACATTTGACAATTGAAAGGCATTCTTTTTTAATAGAAGGATAATTTAAAGAAGGTCCATTCCAAGTTCCTGAAGTAAAACGAATAAATGTCTTAACTGAACAATCAACTCTATCGTCGAGATGAATGGTTTAGATATTGGAGGTCCCAGTATTAATGTCTTAACTGACCACCAAAAATCCCTTCTAGACCTCATAGAATGCATTAAAGATCCGAGAGATCAAATTAAAATTTTTAGTAATCATTATAAAACACGTAAGGTCGATGACACCCTTCCTATTAACCAAGATGCGAGATGAAAGAGGTTATGAAACGCGTTCGTATGCGTTTCACCCTCGAGAAGCCTACTACTATTCGGGATCTAAAAAATGAAATAAATATTTTAAAATCAAAATAAAACAATTACGAATAATAATATTATTATCTTTCAAGATTTAACCAATATTAAAAATAAGTTAAACCACAAAAGCGTGATAATATAGAATCCTCCAAATGTTAGAATCCTTTGATAAACTAGAATCTTCCGAATGATATTTAATGCTAATGAATCAAGTAGTCTTCCGAAATGGTATATTAGAATTATTTTATTATTAAACCGTATTTTATTATCAAAGACGCCATTGCTCCTAGTTGATAGTGGTGCCGATATGAACCGTATCCGTGAAGGACTTATCCCTACCAAATACTTTCGGAAGACCACTCAATCTTTAACTAGTGCTTTTAAATACTATGAATATAAAGTACAAAATTCTCAAGCCTTAATCAGTAATCAATGTCTTTGTTTACCTACTTCTTTTGTTCTTATCCAGAATATGAATCAAAGTATCATTTTAGGCACTCCATTTCTATGTCTTTTAATGCCTATTACAAAAATTGATACTTTAGGAATTCATACATCTCTCAATAATGTATATATTGTTTTTGAATTTATTACGTAACCCTACACTAAAGAATTAAATCAAGTCAAAAACATGATTTATTCCAAAGAAAACAAATCAATTTTATTCGTAAAGAAATAAAATTTCTTACTACGTAAACGAGAATTTTACAACCTTCTCTACAGGAAAAAATTAAACTAATCCATAAAACTCTTCAAACTGAAATCTGCAGTGATGTCCCAAATGCTTTCTGGAACAGGAAGAAACATATTATTTCTCTTCCTTATATCCCTAGTTTTAATGAGAAAAATATTCCTACTAAATCTCGACCCAGTCAGATGAAGAAAGAATATTTACTCCTTTGTAAAACCGAAATTGAGTCCCTTCAACAGAAAAAGCTGATAAAACCTAGTACCTCTCCCTGGAGTTGTACTGCTTTTTATGTCAATAAAAATTCAGAAATTGAACGAGGAACTCCACGACTCGTTATCAACTATAAACCTCTTAATGAAGCCCTTCAATGGATTAGATATCCAATTCCGAATAAGAAGGATCTTCTTGACCGACTTCATGATGCCACTATTTTCTCTAAATTCGATATGAAATCAGGATTTTGGCAAATTCAAATTAGAGAACAGGATACTTATAAAACTGCTTTTACAGTACCTTTTGGTCACTATGAATGGAATGTTCTTCCATTTGGAGTGAAAAATGGACCTTCAGAATTCCAGCACATCATGAATGATATTTTTAACCCCTTTACTGAATTTATTATCTGTTACATTGATGATGTTTTAATTTTCTCTTCATCCATTGAACAGCATATAAAGCATTTAAATATTTTTAAAAATGTTATCATAAAAAATGGTTTGGTAGTTTCTGCCCCCAAAATGAAACTTTTCCAAACAAAGATCAGATTTCTTGGACATAATATTTCCAATGGAACTATTATTCCAATTGATAGATGTATTGAATTTGCATCTAAATTTCCGGATGAAATCAAAGATATTAATCAACTGTAGAGATTTTTGGGAAGTTTAAATTATATTCGAGATTACTATCCAAATCTTTCCCAAGATGCTTCTATTCTCAGATACTTTCGCCTTTCGGAAAAATCCTTCACCTTGGAATGAAGAACATATTGATCAAAGATGAAAAAAATTAAATCTAGAGTTAAACAGCTTACCTTGTTTGTCCTTACCTAATCCCAATGGAAAAAGATCGTTCGAATGATGCTTCAAATACGTGATATGGTGGTATTTTAAAACAATTTAATCCTAAAAGTAATAAAGAGGATCTTATTCGTTTTACTTGTGAACTTGGAAAGGACCTTCTTTAAATTATCCTACTATTAAAAAAGAATGCCTTTCAATTGTCAAATGTGTTTTAAAATTTTAGGATGATCTTTTAAATCAAAGACTTTTTAATTAGAGTTGATTGTTCAAATTTAAAACAAATCTTTAAAAAGATGTTCAAAATTTAGCTTCCAAAGATATTTGCTACTTGGCAAAGTATTTTATCAATGTTGACTTTGATATTGAGTATATCAAAGGAAAATAGAATTCTTCTACCTGATTTTCCGACGGAGAATATTTACAGGGAATGACCAAGAGAGGTCGTGGCCGTGGGTCAATCGGCCGAAGTAGGCGTAGTAAATCAGATTATACGTAATTTCCTAGTCCGAATACTCAATCTAGTAATTCTTCTACTTTTCTAGCCACCAACAAGTAAAAGATGTTCTTTACTCTTGCTCAACAATATATTCCAAATAAAAATGTGGAAGAAAGCAGATTGTTTATTGAATGTAATGATGAAAAATGGATGAAAGATCCATGAGAGATCAAGAGATGTTATTTAACGACTCAACAGCCTCCTCCCGCTTTAACCAAAGATCGCTATGTGTATGAAAGCGATTATTATTGAAACAACATCTATGGACATTAAGCATACGCTTCATGATCCATCTAAACCAACTAGCCCAATTCAATACAGTAAAACCACTGTCAAGAGTATCACGCCTCTTGCTAATTGGGGTATTAATCCTCATACCACCCGTACTGTTGATTCTAGTCATACAACAGAAACCAGATACAGCTATTGGGATTATATTGATTCCTTTACGCATGTTTTCTATTACCAGAATCCTATCCGTAACCATTCCTGGTTTATCCGTATCTGTCCCGATGTTTTAAAAAATGAAATTCCCAACTGGTTTTTCGTTTGGTGGGATAAGTTTGGAATTACCATGGAAACTCTACCAGAATCTATTCAAACAGCATTCAAAGAATGGCAGGTTGCCTATGCCCGTATACCAGTAAATAAAGATCTGTCTATGCTTAAATTATTAGCCCATTTTATAATCCGTTTTAGTATCCTCGGATCTCGAAATGGGATTTCAATGTGGCTTTCGAATAAAATCCCTCGTCTTAAAAGGGTATTCTTTACCAAATGGTGGGATAAGGGACTTAATCCCACGTTACCAGAACTTTTGAAGTCTATACAGAACCATACCCAAGCCTGCTTGGATGTTATCCCTCAAAGCCTACCAGCACCATCATCAGTTAATCCTTTTGTCAAGATTCAAACTGATTTAAAACAAAAATTTCCAAATCTAACTGAAACAGAATTAATAGTCAAGACCATGGACTATATGAAAACCTAATTCTTACAATCATTTACACAAGATGACAGTTCCATGAAAACTGTTAGCGATAATGAAGATTATGAACAGGATGATAATGAATTCAATGTCTTAGCTGGAGAAAGTCAGGAACCGGAGCCTACGATGGGAGACTTTTGGGACTCTCTCACTTCCATGATTTCAGAAAAAATGGAACAAGACAAGAAAGGGAAAGGAAAAGCATAAAGCTATCCTCCACTACAGTATCAATAATCAAAAAAGGACAACCACAGTAACTCCACTATCAGAAAGTAGCAGCCAGCTGTCCTCTATCATCAGAAGACGCCAACCAGCTGTAATCCACTCATCCGACAGCTTGTCTCATGCCCTCCACTTCCCACGGCTGAGAGTTAAAGAAGAAAAGGTAAGGATCGCTTGACCGACTCCACTATCTAGGACACGCCAGATCCTTTCTTATCTTCTCACTTGTATAAATTGGGAGACCTCAACCATTGTTGAGGCAGAACTTTCCTTAAGCATTTTTCTTTTGTATTCTCTTTGTACCTCTCTCTGTAAAATACTTGATATATATAAATATGTGGTTTGAAGATATCCAAGACTCTTCTGTAAGTTTTAATTATTGCTTCCGTTAATTATTATGTTTCCCTACTTGAGCTTTTAGATTATCATAATTTGAAACAAGAATCGATACAAAACAGCATATCAATCATGCAATAGATAATTATAACCGTTCTTATTTCTTAGAACAATTTTATATATCAAAACATTATATTGTTTTAACAAAAACCGCCATATCTGAAGAAACACAGCCGGCTCCATAGTTTTAGGTAGAACCCTACCCCTAATCAACAAATTTCATGAGATCATATATGTGGTAATTTATCCGTAAATATATATTTAATATGTTTTAAAATTCCATGCCATGTATTAATTAAGACAGATCAGGGTTAATACTTGATTAAGTGGGACGTCACCAAAGTCGCGTTTTGAATCTTTGCCTTTGTCCGTCTTGAGGAGTGTGGCTATTATTTATTGTTATTATTATTATTATTATTATTATTATTAGTATTATTATTATCTTAATTTAAGGCAACATTTTAATAGTCGTTGCAAAAAGTTGTATAAAATATGCAACAAAAATAAAAATTGTTGCCAATGAATGTGATCCATATTAGGTAACAAAATATAGGAACAAAAAAACTTTCGTTGCCCACGATGAGGAGAAATCAAGTGGTTAGAAATTTTGCAACGAATTTCTAACGAATTTTGTTTCCAAATTTTGCAACCACTTATGAATTTAGTTGCAAAAAGTGAAAGCCTGACACAATCTGCAACGAAGGACAAGTTTCGTTGCTAAACATACACTTTTAGCAACGACTTATAAAGTCGTTGCCTGAAAAATCGTTGCTAAAACCCCATTTTTAGCAACCAAAAAAACTTTCGTTGCCCACGATGACGGGAAAGCAAGTGGCCGAAAATTTTGCAAATCAATTTCTAACAATTTTTTCCCTTGCCAATGAATTAGCAAGAATCAAAATTTTGCAACGACTTATGAATTTCGTTGCAAAAAATGAAAGCCTGACAGAATCTGCAATGAAGGACAAATTTCGTTGCTAAACATATACTTTTAGCAACGACTTATAAAGTCGTTGCCCGAAAAATCGTTGCTAAAGGCCCATTTTTTTATAGTGTATATTATCTTAGTCATAATATTCTTTACTGGGCTAGTTGAGCTCACCCTTTTCCTTTTTGTTCCATTTTTCTTCTCAAGAGGTGAGAACATAGCAGGAACTAGCCGAGGTATGGAGTGATGGTTCATGATAGTTTTTTTAGTATTCCTCACTATTTTGTAAAATAGTGTATCAATAATTATAATGAGGACTCCTTTTGAGTTTGTATACTGTCTATTAGATAATATTTGTATTCAAACTCACAGTATATGTGTTGTCGTATTTTGCACGATAATTGTATTACTGAAGTTGTATTTGTTTTTGTACCATGTATTTGGTGACTCAGAATGGGTGATGTATACCTATTTTAGGGGTGTCACAGTTGGTATCAGAGCTTAGGGATATGGTCTCTGGCGGAGATCGGAGAATAGAACTAGGAGGGGAGAGACGAGTAATCCTTCGCTAGTGTGTCATACCTAAGCTTATTTGGTTGGTCAGTTGGAGCATATGGTTAATATGTGATATGTTAATTTGTTAATTAACCCTTGTTTTGTGGCAGTATTTGAGAATGGCAGCCAAAAATATTAACAATGGAGTGAATGAGACCGTGAAGACACCTTTAATCACCACCCAGGGGAACGTGCAATAGGAAGGCAATATTCCTCCTATAACAACAATACTGAACAAATAATGAATGATGGGATGTTTAGAAGCTTTTTGCATTTCATGCAAAATCAGACGAGGGAGACTCGTGTATAAAATACGGGTGGAAATGATAGCAATGCGCGATTTGTCACAGCCAAGCAGTTCAAAGAGTTGGGACCACCAGAATTTGTGGGAAAGACGGATTCGATTAAGGAGGAAACGTGGGTCAAGAAAATTACCAAGATATTTGATGTCTTGGGATGCACGGAAGAACAGAATGTTCCATTCACCACCTTTATGTTCCTGGTGAGGCAGACTACTGGTGGGAGTCTGTGAAGCGTACCCAGCCAGTCGCACTCAACATGTCTTGGGAAACATTTCAGAAACTGTTTAACAACAAGTATTTTCCTAAAAGTATTCGTCATATGAAGGAGGTATAGTTTATTAGTCTAGAACAAAACAACATGACGGTGTCTTAGTACGAGGCGAGGTTCGCAGAGTTATCCAGGTTTGTACCTCATTTGGTAGAGAATGAGGAACGAATGACGAGGATGTTTCTGAGAGGTCTAAAACCCAAGATTCGACAATATCATATCTCTCATAAATTTTCTTTATATTCAGATGTTGTAAACAGGGCTCAATTATTAGAGCGAGATATGAGTATGTTCAACCGAGGGACCACAACCAGGGTCATACTGGTGGCAGCAGTCATCAAAACAATGACAACCAGGGGGGAGGAAAACATTTGGACAAAAGCGGTAACCACTCTGGTGGTAATCGTGGCCATGATGGTAGAAGAAGCGAGTCAGGGGGAGATTTCAAAAAGAGAAGGTACAACAATGATAATGTAAAGACGTCAGCACAAACATCAGCTGTTTCTAAGGGAGGAGAACGAGCACCGGTCGTTTGTTAAAAATGCGGGAAAGAGGGACACATCAGCCCAAACTGCCCACAACAATCCAAGGTGTGTTATAACTGTGGAAAGGAAGGTCATATAGCTAGAGATTGTCTAGTTGTAAAACCAAGTTCAACGGGGATGGTGACTCCAAAGATTGTCCCGGACAAGTCAAAGTCGGTGGTTCCTGGAAGATAGTTTGTCGTGTCTGCCCAAAATGCGAGGAACCAGAACGAGGTGATCACGGGTAAGCTAATCATAAACTATTGCGAAGTTTATACCTTATTAGATACCGGTTCTACCCATTCTTTTATCTCTCCTGCTTGTGCTCAACGTTTGAACTTGACTCCGAAGAAATTAGACATTGACTTATCTGTTGAGACTCCGTTAGGAGAAACTTTCATTACATCTACTATTTATAAATCTTGCTTGATTCAAGTTGGAACCATCACATTACCTGCCGATATTATTTTGTTGAAAATACTTGCATTTGATGTTATTTTAGGGATTGATTGGTTAACCACTCATCATGCTAAAATTGATTGTTTTCGTAAGGTTGTTAGTTTTCATATTCCTAACCAACCTATTATGCGAATTCAAACAACCAAACCACTAAAGTCAATCAATGTCATATCAAGCCATAAAGCTATTCGTTTATTGAAAAATGGATGTCAAGCTTTCTTAGCCCATGTCACGTACTTGAACAAAAACATGTCAGATTTGAATAATATTTCTATTGTTAGTGAATTTCCTGATGTATTTCCTGAAGAACTTCCCGGTCTACCCCCAGAACATGAAGTTGAATTCTTTATTGACCTTGAACCGGGTACAAAGCTCATTTCTAAAACCCCATATCGAATGGCTCCTATTGAACTTCAAGAGTTAAAGGTCCAACTTCAGGAGTTGTTGGACATCAGTTTCATTCGTCCCAGTACATCTCCTTGGGGTGCTCCTGTTTTATTCTTAAAGAAGAAAGATGGTAGTATGTGACTTTGTATCGACTACCAGGAATTGAACCATGTCACCATCAAGAATAGGTATCCGCTACCTCGCATTGATGACTTGTTTGACCAGTTGCAAGGAGCACAATTCTTTTCAAAGATCGATCTTAGCTTCGGATATCATCAATCAAGATTAAAAGCGAGGATATTCCAAGACGGCTTTGAGAACTCGGTACGGGCATTATGAATTCTTAGTCATGTCGTTTGGCTTGACTAATGCTCCTGCTGCTTTCATGGATATGATGAACCGTGTGTTCAAATAATATTTGGATCAGTTCGTTGTTGTCTTTATTGATGACATCCTCATCTATTCCAAAAGACGTAAAGATCATGAGCACCATTTAAAGTTGGTACTTCAAAGGCTTCGTGATAATAAACTATATGCCAAGATGAAGAAATGCGAGTTCTAGCTTGAGGAAGTAGCATTCCTTGGGCATGTGGTGTCAAAACATGGAGTATCTGTCGACCCGGCGAAAATTGAAGCAATACAAAGTTGGGAGCAACCGAAGTCGATGACCGAAATATGTAGGTTTCTAGGCTTATCTGGTTATTATCGGAGATTCGTGGAAGGATTTTCTCGAATCGCTACTCCGTTAACTCATCTGACTCGTAAAGATACAAAATTCGTATATAGCGAAGAATGCGAGAAGAGTTTCCAAGAGCTCAAGAGGAGACTCATTTCGACACCTGTTCTGACAATACCATCTGGTTCGGATGGATTTGTTATCTACAGCGATGCTTCAGGCAAAGGGTTAGAATGTGTTCTCATGCAACATGGGAAAGTCATAGACTATGCCTCGCGATAACTCAAAGAATATGAGAGGAATTATCCAACTCATGATCTGGAGTTGGCAGCAGTCGTTTGCGCGTTGAAGATCTGGAGACACTATCTGTGTGGGGAGAAAGTGGAGATCTATACAGATCATAAAAGCCTCAAATATTTCTTCACCCAAAAGGAACTCAACATGCGGAAACGACATTGGCTCGAGTTGTTGAAAGATTACGACCATACCATCGAATATCATCCTGGAAAAGCAAACGTGGTAGCTGACGCATTGAGTAGAAGATCACATGCGGGTACGAATGCAATGTTGTTAACACAAAGGCCCATTTTGTATGACCTACAAAAGATGGAGATAGAGGTAAAGGCTCCAAGTACCCACGTGATGATATCAAGCATACGAGTAGAACCGACTTTAATCGATAAAGTTAAAGATGCTCAAGCTACGGACATGGAGCTGATGCGTATGAAGAAGAAAGTGCAAGAAGGTGATATTCCAGAAGCAAGAATCGATGAAGAAGGAATACTTTGAGTCAACTCCAGACTTTGTGTTCTTAACGATTCTGACTTGAAGCATAGAATCATGGTGGAGGCACATAACACACCGTTTGCAATCCATCCTGGGAGTACCAAAATGTATCATGATCTTCGACATACATTTTTGTGGAGCAATATGAAGAGAGAGAGAGCGCGGAGTTTATCTCGAGGTGTTTAACTTGTCAACGTGTAAAAGCGGAGCATCAAGTGCCAAAGGGTCCATTGCAACCACTTGAGATTCTGAAATGAAAGTGGGAACACATTACTGTGGATTTTGTTATGGGTCTTCCCAAGGTTTCTCAAGGCATAAATGCGATTTGGGTTATTGTTGATAGATTAACCAAGTCTGCTCATTTCATGCCTATACAGGAGACTTATTCCCTTGAACGTCTTGCTCATATGTACGTGAATGAGATTGTGGGATTGCATGGCATGCCAGTATCCATAATTTTGGATCGTGACCCAAGATTCACTTCACGATTTTGGGTTAGTTTGCAGAAAGCTATGGGCACTGATTTACGATTCAGTTTGGCATACCATCCTCAAACGGACGGGCAATCAGAGAGGACTATTCAAACTCTTGAAGATCTATTAAGACTATGTGTCCTAGATTTTAAAGGGAGTGGGATAAGTACAAACCATTGGTGGAATTCTCCTACAACAATAGTTATCAGGCAAGTATAGGTGTGGCTCCATTTGAAGCATTGTATGGACGAAAGTGTCGCTCTCTAGTATGTTGGGATGAGGTGGGAGAAGCAACATTGTTGGGACCAGAATTGGTACGCATAACTATAGAGAAGATCCAAATGATCCGACAACGTATACAAATGGCACAGGATCGACAAAAGAGTTATGCGGATCTTCATCGAAAGGACGTGGAATTTAATATTGGGGATCATGTATTGTTACGTATTACTCCATGGAAGGGAGTTACAAGATTTGGGAAGAGAGGAAAGCTCAATCCAAGATTTGTTGGTCCATTTGAGATTCTTGACCGAATAGGAAATGTGGCATATAGACTCGCATTACCTCCAAACATGTCTCGTGTTCATAATGTTTTTCACATATCTATGCTTCGTAAATATGTGAAAGACCCGAACCACATTACTGAGTTAGAATAAGAAGAGATAGCCGAAGATTTAACGTACGAGGAGGTACCTGTTAAGATCTTGGATAGGAAAGAACATGTCCTACGCACCAAGGTTATACCACAAGTTAAGGTTTTATGGAGGAACCATGCTATTGAAGAAATGACATGGGAGTTGGAATCAGAAATGAAAATGAGGTATGCTCACCTTTTCGAAACACCAGGTACGTACGTCAAATTCGAGGACGAAATTTCATAAGGAGGGGAGGTTGTAAGACCCCAACTTTTTAATGAATAAAATTGAATTTCCTCTATTCATTATCTTGAAATAATAAGGTGTTAATTTGATATAATACTTTGATTATGGGTGAAATGTGCAAATTTTGCAAAATAAGCAATTGATTATAAAATATTCATTATTTTCGGGGAGTATTCGTTTGGTCGTGGAATATTCTTGTTGTCGGGGAATATTCGTACGACGGCGCAGCCATTTGTGGGCCCCATAACTAAAAACTGTAGGATGAAGATAACGAAAAGTTTGAGTTTTTATAACTAACGGCGTAATGATTACCATTAACACTGTTAGAATACCCAGTGGTTAAAATACAGTAATACGCGTGGTTGCATAGTAGCACACAATATTGCACAGTATTTTTGAATTATTGATTCTTACGTAAGAAGGCACTACTCAATAATTGTTACAGTAATTACTGTTCAATATTTAATTTTATTGATTTAATAATTGCTACGTTGATATTTTATATTATTGGTGTTTCAATAATTGTCACTGCACGGTATCTCCATTATCAGATCAATAATTCATATTATTTGAATAATATTATTAGATAGCATTATTGGCAATGTCTAAGGAAGTTACATGCAGGAAGGGGGTTTGGTCACCTAATTGCGGCGCTTCAATAAGGAGAAATCCTTATCTGAAAGCCCCTCTTTCTCGGAACGACACGATTGTCATAATTATGATTCTGTAATATTATTTGTGAATAATTAATTATTAATTTATATGATAAGGAAATATTTATTTTATGTGGATATAAATGATGAATTTATTTATTTTATGTGGATATAAATGAAGGAATAAATGCTGAGGTGTTTTATCAGTATTTTGTAGGAATGGAGGTATTAAAAATCATCCGTATGTGGATTTCGGAAATTTTTTGTTTGGAATTTGGAAAAACTTAAACTTACAAAGTTGTAGAGAATTTGATTTCCTATGGAATGGACATAAAATTCGTATTTTTTTGATAAAAGGGCTATTTATTATGAATTGTTGAAGTTTCAGAAATTAAATATTTTATTAATATTATGGGTGGGACCCACTTTTGTTTTTTTAAAAATGTGGGCTGTAAAAAATTTTCTAAAATGGCATGATGGTCTTGGTCATTGACATGCATAGAATTGGTATAATAATAATCTTATTTTATTATTTAGTCTACTTTGGCGTTCTAGCATTTTCCTATAGGGTGCTTAGTTAGAATTGAAAATCACACCAGAAACAAGTTTTCTCTCTCTATATATTATCGAGTGTATTTTGTGAGTATTTAGATACTTTGAGAGTTGTTATTCAGTGTAAATTTCCTTCGGCTTTATATCCGATATTCTGATCAGAAGTATTGCTATTTTGAGGTAAGAGATGTTATTTTCTTCGTAAATGATATTATTTTCTTCAATATCATTATGTTGAAATATTGATATGAATTTTATTGTGGAATTTCTACCTTTTGTGTCGGGGTTACTATTCACGTATACGACATTATTCACGTATATGATACTATTCACGAATACAACACTATTCACCGAAAAATAAAATTTTCTCCTTTTTATCCAAGATGTCTATTATGGTTACTATCTTTGATTGTATCAATATTTTGATCTTTATTTTTGAATTCTGCTTCACAATTGGTTATTATGGAGTATTATTGAACTTGGATAAACTGTAATATGAATCCCTAATATTTGTCCTTTTGTCTCACTGGATTCGTTTTCTTTAAGATATTTTTCATCATCCTCAGTCCTAAATGATGATATTACTGAATATCTTTGGCATGTAGTGCAAAGATGAATGATTAATTGATGAATATCTTTGGCCTGTAGTGCAAAGATGAACAGGTGTTGAGATGAACATGACCAACTGGTGATACAAATGAATATCTTTGGCCTGTAGTGCAAAGATGAATATTTGATTCAAGATGTATATTGATTTATGTTATAGGGATAAAATATTGATGATGGACTTTTAAATCTTAGAAGATAGTAGAATTCATTCTCTACTTGACTCTTCTAATGGATTGTTATTTTCGATGCAGTTGTTGATCTAAAACTTGTTGTCTATTATGTTCTATCAAATTTTTTCCTGTTGAAGACTAATGATAATTTGTTGTATATTATCTTAGTCATAATATTCTTTACTGGGCTAGTTGAGCTTACCATTTTCCTTTTTGTTCCATTTTTCTTCTTAGGAGGTGAGAACATAGCAGGAACTAGCCGGGGTATGGAGTGATGGTTCAGGATAGTTGTTTTAGTAGTTCTCACTATTTTTTAAAATAGTGTATCAATAATTGTAATGAGGACTCCTTTTGAGTTTGTATACTGTCTATTAGATAATATTGTATTCAAACTCACGATATATCTTCTATGTCGTATTTTTGCACGACAATTGTATTACTGAAGTTGTATTTGTTTCTGTACCATGTATTTGGCGACTCAGAATGGGTGATGTATACCTATTTTGGGGGCGTCACATTAAGTCTCATTTGTTGCTCCACTGAAGGCTTACTATCATCTTCCAGTAGGATCTTGTGCATACAGAATGATGGACTGATCCCTTTGATATCTTCTATAGTCCATTTAATAGTTGACTTGAACTCTCTGAGAACTCTTAGTAGTTTTTCTTCCTGAAAAGATGTTAGTGCAGAAGAAATAATCATAGGTAATTTTGAATCATCATTTAATAATGCATAGCTCAAGTGATCTGGAAGTGGTTTCAACTCAAGTTCTTGAGGTGTCTCAAGTGATGGCTTAAGTTTCAGTGATGTCTCTCCAGCAATCTTTAATGGCTGAACAAGAATCTTGAATTTTCTAAAGTGTGGTGCTGTATCAAGTAATTGAACAATCTTAGTAATCTACTCATCTTTCATCTTAGAATTTCCCAAAATAGCCTTCTTTAAAGGTTAATGTTCCACCAAATTTTCTACTTCATTAATCAACACCTTATCCACCATATCAATCCTGAAACATTCTTCTTCTTCTGTTGGAAACTTCATAGCCTTGAACACGTTGAAGGTGACTTCTTGATCATGAACTCTCATTGTCAATTCACCTTTTTGAACATCTATCAAGGTCCTAATGTGGCTAAGAATGGTCTCCCAAGAATGATAGGTATGCTTATGTCTTCTTCATAATCTAAAATGATGAAATCAGCTGGGAAGATGAATTTATCCACTTTAACTAGCACATTTTCTACAATACCCCATGGATATGTAATGGACTTGTCAACAAGCTATAATGAAATGTTTGTCAGCCTTGGAACCGGAAATCCCAACTGATTGAACACTGACAATGGCATTAAATTGATGTTCGCCCCTAAATCACATAAGCATTTATCAAAACTCATATTTCCAATCGTGCAAGGTATCGTGAAGCTGCCTGGGTCTTTCAGCTTTGGAGGTAATTTGTGTTGAAGCACTATGCTACATTCTTCAGTTATAGGTACTGTCTCAAAATCTTCTAGCCTTCTCCTCCTTGTCAAGATACCCTTCATAAACTTTGCATAACATGGCATCTGCTCCAATGCCTTAGCGAAAGGTATATTAATCTGTAACTTTTTAAACACCTCCAAAAACTTATTGAACTGCTTGTCTTCCCTTTGCTTCTATAATCTCTGTGGATATGGAACAAGGGGATGAACAACTGGTATCTTGGTCACTGGTTTCTCAGATGACTCATCTTTATTCTTCTTCACTTCCCCTTTTTCAGAACCTTCTTTAACCAAACTTTCCTCAGAAAAATTCTCCTCACCGCGCGGCTTCCTCATGTAAAAGTGGCGCGGGCGCGCCATGCTGAAATTCTGCAGTCTGCTTCCCTGACCTCAAAGTAATAGCCTGACATTGTTCTTTACCCTCCCTTCTTGGATTTGTCTCTATTGTACTAGGCAATGTTCCTTGTGGTCTGTTGTTGAGCACACTAGCCATCTGACCCAACTGCGTCTCCAAATTTTTAATAGCCACTGCTTGGCTCTTGATCATTACCTCAGTATTTGACATGTACTTCATCATCATTTCCTCCATCTCTGACTTCTTCTCATGGTTAGATACAGGTGGATGATGTTGTTGGTGCTGTTGAAATCCTGGAGGGTAGGGTGGTTTTGGTACATACTACTGATGAGATGGTTATGCCTGAAACTGCTATTATGGTTGAAACTATTGACTTTGATTGCTTTGATTGTTTGACCAACTGAAATTTGGATGATTGTGGTTGTTGGGGTTATAGGCATTTTGGAACGTATTCTGATTCTTTTGATAGTTGCTCATATACTGTATAGATTCTGAACTAATAGCACATTGGTCAGTTGAATGTGACCTTGCACATATCTCTCATACAAAAGCAACTATCTTCGCTTTACTATCCGTCAATGAATCAATCTTCTTTTCCATAGATGCCATCTGCGCTGACAACTGTGTGATATCATCTACCTCCAACACTCTTGCAACTTTGGGTTGTGGCATTCTGGTTGTAGGATTTTGGAAATCATTTGCTTCCATAGTTTCGATAAGATTGTAAGCCTCTTCATAACTCTTAGCCCATAAGGCTCCTCCTGCAGCTGCATCTACAATTGGCCTTGACTGCCATCCCAATCCATTATAAAATGTATTAATCACCATCCAATCCGGCATGCCATGATGGGGACATTTCCTTAGCATCTCCTTGTAGCGTTCCCAAGCTTCATACAAAGATTCACCTTATTGTTGCTCAAACTAAGAGATCGATATCCTCATTTTTATAGTCTTAGCCATTGGGAAAAATTTGTCTAAGAACTTTTGTGCTAAGTCCTCCCATGTTGTAATCGATCCTGATGGCAAAGAGTGGAGCCAACTTTTAGCCTTGTACTTCTAGCCTTGTCCCGTAAAGAGAATGAAAATAGTCTGAGCCTGATTGCATCTTATGTCATCCCATTGTACCTGAAGGTGTCACATATCTCTATGAAGCTCAATAGGTGCTCATTCGGGTCATTTGTAGCAGCACCCCTAAACTGTACTGAATTCTGCACCATTTGAATAGTGCACGGCTTTATCTCAAAAGTGTTGGCTGATATAGTTGGCCTGACAATGCTTGACTATAACCCATTTATGTTCGGCATTGAATAATCTCTCAAGGCCAGATGTTGCTCTTCTCTTTGCTCTTCTGCTGCCATACTGGATGTTGTATTCTCTAAATCTGTTTGTATATTTCTACATGCTTTCAATTTCCAACCTTTACCGTTGATGTTATCCTGTGCAGGTGTCAACTCAGAATTGGATGATCGCATGCGCATAAAATATATACAAGTACCTGAAATACAAACAAAAACAAAAATATAAATAAGATAAGAATAGTTTTGTCTAAGTCACACAAATTTAGCTTTAGTTGATGACGACAAAATTAAAAATAAACGCCTTTCCCCGACAACGGCGCCAAAAACTTGTTGCCTCCTTTTTAGTTTAACAAAAAGGACTCTAACTCATGCAAGTATACATGGGTTAACAAGTAGTACAAAGAAAGAAAAGTATCGATCCACGGAGAAAGATGTTAAATCTAAATTATCATGCAACAAATATATCACTATTTTTGTATGCTTAAATTATCAACTCCCAATCAAATTGAATTCTAAATTAATTCATGAAATAAAAATTATAAATACTAAAGTGATGTAATCAAATTGGAGAATAATGGGATTCTAACTTCTTTTAATGTTTCATCTAAACTGCAACCCTTGTGTCATGTTTAATTATTTATCATGGAAAACTAGTCAAGAGCACAAAAGTGGACATAACCATTTTTTAATGAATTATGACCAATTCACATAACATCCACATTTGATAGAAATCATGTAAACATCACAATTACCAAAATCACTATATTTCTATGTGAGTTTAAAGCAAATATGATTTAAAAGCAAGCTCTTTTAATGACTACACATGATGAAATGGTATAAGTCTATCTGGTTCACAAATCACAAAGCTTAAACAAATTAGCCTCATGAACAAATGCCATTATGATTTAATTCATACTCAAATTTCATTTTTCAAATCCATACAAGCACACAGTGTGAATGGCGATCAAACATTCATTCATTAAGCTCAATCATAATGGGTAATCCAATGATAAATATACAACATTACAATTAGATATACAAATTTAGACTACATATCAAAATCCATTAGAATCCCATAATGGAGTTTAGTTCATTTCTGAACCAAGAGCCATTATGGGATCAAAACAAAACATGGAATTAAGAAATTTAATCAATAGACATAATAGAAATAATAAAACAAATCTGTTAATCTTTGATGCAAGTTCTATTCCCAGCTTGTTCCAAGTCACAAAAAATCTCCACAAATGAAAAACTAATTTTATTTAGAAATCTAGAAAAAGCAAGAGCAAAATGTAGTAATCAAAATGCTCAAAATCCTTTCTAGAATAGCTAAAACCTAAGAACCCTAATGATAATATGTAAACTGATAAAAACTTATGATAAAACACGTCTTTGGTGCCAACCACATCGTTTCAGTTGAGCCAAAAGCACTCAAATTCAAATTACAAAAAGTCAACAAAATTAAATGTGAAAGATTCGCGCGGTTGCGCGGGATTGCACTGTGTTACGAGTGCGGGTGCGCTATGAGCACATATGTCGAGTGCTTGGCGTGGGCGCGCCAAAACCCTCAGATATTGAGGCAGCGATTCTTGAACTACCGATCCGCTTCTATCTTTCATGTGGCGCTGCCGCCATATGTAAGCAGAGAGAAGGCGGCACTACTATTCTATTAATCTTGTGTCTTCTATTTGGCTTTTTGCTTGTTGTTACTGATTGTTGCATTCTTCTTCTTCACTTCCTCATTTCTTCACTTCACCATTTCATTGATCCTCTTTCTCATTTTCTCACGTCTATCTTGCCATGCTTTTGCTAGTTAAATTCCACTCCATGCTAATCCATGCTAATCCTTGCTAATCCACGTTATTCCATACCTTATGTTGCTATAGGAGTTCCATCAATTCATACTACAAAATTAACACAAAACGCAAATAAAACATAACAAAAACAACTTGAGATGAGCACAATTCCAGTTAGTTAGCACCCAATAAGTAGGTATAAATCCTACTTATCACTAAGGTTTCGTGATTGAATGAGGTGGTTTGATCAAGGTTTGGTTTGGGTTTGTTTTTGACCCATTCTTTGATCTCCTGAGGTATCTCAATGTCCTCTTGTATTTCCATCAAGTCTGAGTCCAACTTTTCATCAAAGTTACAGTCCTTGTGGAGAGAAGGCACCTTATCAACAAACATATGCACATCTAACTTTAGAGTCCTAAAATAAAATGCTTTCACTTAATATATATGAAACTATTAAATCATACAAAGTGTTAGCATGTAATGACAAAACCACTGCAAATATTGTACATAAAGTAAGCAGTTATTATTATCTATACGGCAGAAGGAGTTTCTACCCTTTTTACCCTTGTCAGCAAATGCAAGGAGTGCTGCTCCAATTGCTAAGGGTGAAGTCTTGGTGGACGGCTGTGATGAAAGATTTGTTATCATCCTCCTTCTCCCGAATGTTGACCATGATATCTGGGCAATCATCATCTGGGGTGATTCTGTTTGTACTATTCGTATGGACGATGATGCGTATGTTTGATAAGCGCCTGGCAATGTCCTGCTTACGCCTCCAGTCTTTTTCCTCCTCCTTCGGATCTGGTATCAAGACCTCTTTTCCTTTGACCGGTATCGACTTAGGAAATAACATAGTCATCACTTGTGCAGGAACCTTTACTGAAGTCTGTATAGAATCAGCTCTTGTAGGTGCAGGTAATCGCCGTATGGCTGAAGTTGAATGAACCTGTTTATGGTGGTGAGGATTCCTGTGACTGGAGCTAGCAGAATAACCTAGTCTAGCTGTCCCTGTTTGACTTGGAACTTGAATTGGGAGCTTAATGCCCTGATGGTCTTTGCCTAACCCTTGTCCAGGTTGATAACCCAAAGATAACATTTCTTAGCTGGCTGACATTACTTCGGCGAAAACTCTAGGTGCCAGAGGTGGTGCCTCAATGGGATTGTAGTTAGTGTTTCTCACCTCCAGAGCATGGAAGCTGACATACTCAACTTCTAAATTGAAACTAATAAGAGGGATGTCACCTTCTTCAGGACATTCTGGCTCAGCATTAATAGTGACTAGGTTGTTATTAATTATGTATTTAAGCTGCTAATGCAGGGTGGACAGGATGGCTCCAGTCATATGAATCAACGGTCTTCCCAAGATCAGGTTGTATCCTGTATCTATTTTGAGCACATGAAAGGATACGCAGAATGTATGTGGACCAATCTTCACAGGTAGTTTAATCTCTCCGACAGAGTTTCATTGGGGTCCGTCAAAAGCTTTGATGATTGTATGGCTTCTTCGGATTCTCTTGAGTTTGATATTCATCTTCTTCAAAGTGGCATAAATACAGATATTCAAGGATGATCCTCCATCTATCAATACTACTGCGACCACGTATTCGGAGGACATTACCACTATGTGCAACGGCTTGCAATGACCCTTCCCTTCGGGAGGTATATCACCGTAAGTGAAAGATATCACATTGTTGTTAAAAATATGATCCACCAGATGCTGGAATGTTTCAACATCTACTAACTTAGGCAGTTGGGCTTCTTCCAAAACCCTGAGCAATACCTTCTGGTGATCTTCAGAAGAGAAAACCAAGTCCAGTATGGAAATTTATTGTGGAGCTTCTCTTAAGCTTAGAACCACCTTGGTTTTATTATGACCTATAGTACGGAAGAACTCTTCAATTTTCTCCATAGGAATTTTCCCCTTTGACTTGATGGTAGGCTTCATCACCCGTTGGGGAAGATACAGTGGATTCTCCTTCGACATTGGAGAAGTTATATTAGATGTGGATCCTTCAGCCTCTCCATAATTCCTTGGAACTTTTTGTAGGCTGATAACAAGATATTGTGGTCTGAATGGTAAGATAATTGGCTTTGGCGCAGCCACTTTCAAAGGATTGTTAATACCCTTGAGTTGAATAGGTTGAATTGTATGTGAGGGGGTAGCTGAATCTGTCTTAGAAGATATGACTGCTATGACTTCCTTCCACTTTATTGGAAACGCGTCCTCGCTCTCTAGTACTATAACATCATCGTTTGCCATTTGCAGGACTACGCTGTCAATTAAATTCTGAATAAGGTGGCGGAGTGCCCAGCATTCTTTCGTGCTGTGACCGCGAGAGTGGGAGTGATATTGGCACACTCCATTGAAATCAAACTATCTTGAACGCGGGCTGATTGGAGGTAACAGAGCTGTGATCCTTCCTTCATTGATCAACATGTGCAATATCTCTTCCATCGGTTGGCCCAGGTATATAAACTCCCTTTTGTTGGATATATCTCGACGGGCTTTGGCGATTACTCTTTTTGTAATTTTATCCTCCAGTGTTTCATTTTCTAGAGTACGCGGTGGAGTGTTTGTAACAAGAGAAAGGAGGCTAGTATGCTCATGGATGAATAATTGACGTGTGACTTGGTGCTGATGAACTACCAGTTCTGCCAATTGATTAACTTGCTCACTCAGAGCCTTTAATTTTTGTTCCACCATAAACTCAAATTATGCATAATTCCACTTGTCAGCATCATCCTTGCTAGTCTGGGAAGATCTACCAATGGAGTGGGAAGTCTGACCATTACTCTAATTAATCATGTTAACCTCCTCTTCCTTGTGTTGAGGAAGAGGGTTATCTTGCACATGGGGTTGGTCGGGTGTAGCTACCATGATCTCACCGTTATCAATCAAATCCTGTATCTTATGCTTTAAGGCCCAGCAATCCTGAGTATCATGGCCTGGAGCACCAGCATGATAAGCACATTTTTGGCCAGCATTGAAACCCTTCCCATTCAGGTTGGTTAGTGGAAGAAGATGAGTAATTTTCTTCTGAGTTGTCTGAAGATTGAGAATGTTCTCGAGTGAGTCCCCTAAGGGTGTGAACACTCGAGTTCGTCTAACTTCTCCACTCTTTGGAAATGGATGGTTTAAAGACTGAGCTGCAAAAGGGGAGTAGTTTCTCCTCTAAATAGGCAAGTTTTGACTGCCTTTTTGACCTTATAGTATCAAGGAAACATCCTCCTCTTTCTTCTTATGGACCCTCCACGGGTTGTTTCCATATTTTCTGGATTGGATATGCTTAGCAACAGCTTTCAGCGCAGAAAGGTCTTGAATCTTTCCGGACTTCAATCCCATCTCGGCCAATTCTCCATGTTTGATCATTTCGTAGAATGGTTTACCAATGCCAGCAAAAACTCTCTCGTAGAAGGGAGCTTCTTGTATGTCTATGAATGTCATTACCATCTCAGACTCAGTCATCGAGGGAACAACTTGAGCAGCCAGGCGCCTTCACCTTTGAGCATACTCTCTGAAAGACTCACTAGCTTGTTTCTTGACCTTAGTAATTTGGTACCGGTCAGGAGGCATCTAAGTTTGGAAACTATACTAACTAAGGAACGCATGAGCTAGCTCCTCCCAGATATGAATTTCTGAGTTGACCAATCTGGTATACCATGATCTAGCTTCACCAGTTAAACTCTTCCGAACTAGTTGCATTCTGAGCTTTTCATCCTCGGCATAAGATCCGAGTTCCCCAATGAAGACTTTCAAATATGTGTAAGGATCTCCCAGCCTGTCGTATTTTTCAAAGTCGGAAGTCTTGAATTTCTCTGGATAATGCACATCAGGGAATATACAAAGGTCTGTATATGAAACACTCCCATGTGCTCCAATCCCTTTGATAGACCGAATGGTCTCTTCCATTTGTAAGACTTTTTCTCTGACATCACCGGTGTCTAGATCTTTTTTGAGATGGGTGGTGTCAGGAATTTTGTTGGTTGTGTCCAACTCAGGTGCGAGAATTTCTTTATTCGGACCATGATTTCCTCCATGTGCATAGAATTCTGTATGTATGGGCATTCGTGGACCCTGAGTAGACTGATGTAGTTCTTTCAGCAGAACATCCAACTCTATAATTTTGTGGCTTAATCCTTCGAACTCCTCACGGGAGACAAGAGTAGGATTAGACTGGTCAGATGAAGCCATGCTTGGCTGTAGCCTTGTTACCTTTTTGGACTTTGATCAAGTAATAGGTCCAATTGTTTCCCCACAAAAAGACTTATGTAGTTTAGTCTTAGGGAATGTGGAAATGTTTACATGCTATGTGATGTATCCATTTTAGGAGTATTATCCTACAAAATTGATGTTAACTGTTTGCATGACAAGATAGCATGTCAGGTTTTGATATAAAAGGGAATGTATGTGCACATGTTCCTTCATATTTTCCATTACATTGAGTTTGACATGGAAATGAAATTACAAGTAATTGAAATGGAAAGTATGAAGAGACTTTTCTCCGCGTTTGGGTTATCAGAGGCTGACCTATCTTAGGCTATTCTCATAATTTTTTGGCGTGAAGGTTCCCAGATCATCGCAATCTACTTGACGGGAAGTTAATCCGGTCTTTCAACTGGAGCGAATCTGGGTGGTGCCTTTCCTGAGCCTCGTTGGAATTAGTCTCCTTACGAGTCCAGTAATCAAACACCGACAGGATAGCCTCCTGGTGGAGGAACCACACAACATACATTCATATACAACATGTCTCACCGTTTATGAAAATGATGACATGTGCAAAACACTAATATCACAAGCAGATATAGTGCGAAGCACTAAGTGCAATAAGTAAATGCATTCGTACACATTCACTCAAAATGTAAATGCAACATTCACACACAAGCATATAATAATTTTGAAAAGTTTGTAGTAGTGGCTTAAGCCCTCTTACTGGATGTCCCCAGTAGAGTCGCCACCTGTCGACGTCGGGATTTTTATTTGTCCCTTATCTGTTCTTGTCTTTTAGTGTTCTCATGTTAGGTGAGATTTGTTTGAAAAAACAAGTTATGAAAAGGTCCGACATGTATATGTCGACGATTGGACTGTAAGAGTCGCCAATTGGTATTTTTAAATGGTTGCACTAACTCAACCGAGAAAAGGTTTCCACATTGACCTAGTGATGTTACATTATTTGACTAGTCTGTGAAATCGAGATTCGTTAGGGTCCGGGGGCTTGATTATTCGGAGGGAAGGTGTTAGGCACCCCCCCGACATCCGTGTTACCACGATGACCGCCACTTTTCAATTTAAATTGTTATATGAATGCGTGTGTGTGTGGTTCAATATACAATTATCTGGAAGTATTGTTATGCCTTGTTTGCACCTATATACAAAGGGTTTGAATTTTATATAAAAGTTCAATTTTAACAAGATATAGCAATGATATTTTGTAAAAGAGATTTTTTCAAACCCTTGTGCTCAATAGTAATTGAGGCATTTGATACTTCCATTTTATTATGTGTTCGGCTTGATTGCTTTTATTTTTGAGATGTGAAGCATCTTCGAGAAAATAAGATAAAAAGCAGTGCCGAACCCCTTGTGGGCATGAGAGTCGTCTAAGGAAATTCAAACACCGTGAATAATCTACAAGTTGTGTGAATAATCTACAAGTTGTGTACAGCTGAAAATGTCCATCACGGGAACCGAATCTAGATTCAGAAGACTGAATCTGTAATCACATGATTCCTAGGCTCACATGATGTAGCAATTTGTATTAAAGTTGTAAACAGTTATATATATAAGCGATATATATATATATATATATATATATATATATATATATATATATATACAAACAATCAACCACCACGAAGCACCTCCATGGTGGATTGAAAAATGTAAATAAAGCAGTAAAAACCCATCAACCGCCATGAAGTCAACTCTAGGCAAGACGAAATATAAATAAAGCGGTAAAAAGTCACGAAGTAAACTCTAGGCCTGACAGAAATGTTAATATATATATATATATATATATATAAGTGGTAAATGCACTGGATATATATCGATCTAGGCTCGTTTCATTATTTCGCATATATATATATATATATATATATATATATATATATATATATACGGAGAGACTCTAAAGCGAACCTTAGAGAGCGAACCAAAGACGAGCAATGTCTTTTGGTGTCTATGGCGACAGTTCGGCCACCTGCCAAAGACTACTACATGGCTATGGCGGCAGATCGAACCGTTGCCATATAGACACCAAAGACGACGGTTCGTCATTGGTTCGCTCTTTAAGGTTCGCTTTAGAGACGGACCGTATATATATATATATATATATATATATATATATATGTTGTTGCCATCAAACTCTGTTTGATTATAAAAGCGGTAAACACACCGGATATGAAATCAAATCCAGGCTCATCGAACAGAGTTCGACAATAGTTTATATATATATATATAAGCAATAAACGCTCTAGATGTAAATCCAGGCTCAATCGAGACATAACTCGATAATGTTAGTGAAGGCTTACAGTGGACTGCCAAAGAAGACTTCAATAGCTTTAAATGGATAAACACTCGGTTCCCACCGGTAAAAAGTAGCCAAATATAAGCTCACAAGTGTTTGAAATGAGGAAGCACTCAATTTATAGTGTGTACAGAGCAAATTGGACAGGGCTTTCTCGCCTTTTCTCTATAAAAAATTGCCACCCCAAGCCCTATATTTATATAGGGGGAGCCACAGGTGTACCTGTGGATGCCATGAATGCTCACTACTTGGTGCCGGGGTGCCCCGGCTCTCTCGAGTCCCGCCATCTCGAAGTATGTGCATGAGTGCAACGTGTTGTCCGCTCGAACTATCAAAACTTAAATCTGGGCATCCGATCGAGGTGTATAAGACCTTTTTCGGCATGCTGTTATCGAGAGCTACACAATGACATGGGATAAGAGGTTGTACGAAGTCGGGAAGATGGGACCATGCCCAGGTCTTTAAGTTCAAATTCTATCCGGTGTGTTGTCTTGTGTAGTTGTCACTCGGGATTGAAGCTATTAGTTCTTATAGGACATTTATGTATAGCATGTATGTTGAAATGTTGTTGAGATGGCGCGTTTGTGGGATTGAGGTGGCAAAATGATGATTTTGCCCCCGACCGGGTTATCTCCTGGTTTGAATGATTTAGCGATGCGTTGCTTCGTGGTTATTTCTCGATTGAAATGCTACAAGTGATGAATGTCCTCAGGGTTATCTCTGAGGTGTGCCTGTCCTCCCGGGGTTATCTCCGGGTTCGGAACTAAGTGCCTCGGGGCTATCATCGAGTGTTGAAGCTGATTGCAAGGGTTTGAAACAAGCATTTTCGGGGTTATCTCCAGAACTGTAATTGCATTCCTCGGGGTTATCTCCGAGGTTGGGTCTGAAACTCCCGGGGTTGTCTCCAGGATTGGAATTGAATATCTCGGGGTTGTCTCCGAGATGTCAAACTTCTCCGGTGTTATCTCTGGAACTGCAACTGTATTCCTCGGGGTTGTCTCGGAGATAGAAAATGGAGTATCTCGGGGTTGTCTCCAGGACTGTGTTATTTTAACTTCCAGGGTTATCTCTGGAAGATGATTTTGCCCTCCTGCAAGGTTAGTAACATGAATGCAAAATTTTGAGTGTCTACACAAAGATGATAAAAACAACAGAGTTATAAATGCAGAAGTACTTAGTGTTGAATGCGATCGAAAGATCGTCAGCCCACTATAGTATGATGTGTTTTAATAAAGTCACATAATGACGGAATCCTCAAACGGGTTGTAAACACAGTACGGTATCATGACGCCATAAAATATTTTTAAAATTTCAAAGATAAATTAATTGCCAACGGGGTTTGGCCATACATACAGGTTTCGATTGAAATGGAATTATTGGTATGAATCTAAGCTATTTGATTCAGCTAGACCAACGTTTATGAAATTCAAAGTGTTCTTTGAAATTTATCCCGAACCAAATTGTATTGGTGCGGAATCCTATAATAAGACTGAGGTAAACATCCCAAAATTGGGAAACTTTTGTGTGCCCAAGGCGGATATGATGAACATAAATATCGTTCTAGCATGTAGTACCTGATCAGTACAGGGCATAACGGGCTGATCACCATCTGTGTCCGTAAGTCATGATGGTTTGCAGATGAATTTCTGTATAAACCTTTTCGAAAATTGAAAATGAAAGTTCATGGTCTATATGACTCATCAGCATTATTTGAAAATTTTTACTCTTTCGAGTGATGTTTTGGGTGGTATGAGATGATGGGTATGAAATAGTATGAACTCGTTACTTATGGGTAGAATCTGATATGATTGAATAAAGGTTGTATTGAAAACCTAGTTCTGGTGAACGAAAGGAGTAGAGTGTAGTAGGCTATAATTTCGGGGATGAATTTCTTAGAAGAAAGGGTGAATGTGACAACCCGAGAATTTGGACGATTAATAAAATCTTAAATGATTAAATTAAAGGTTAAAAGAATAAAACCTAGAGTGGAAAATAGATGAATGATTTAAATTTATTAAGTATTACTGATAATGGAATTATATGATATTTAAATCATATAAATATGATATTAATGATTGAAAAATCATTATAAATGATAATAATTATTTAAAAATTATTATGAGCTCTTGAAAAATATTTTGACCGATAAATAAAATATTTAAAATAATATTGAAGTCTTTCACTAGAGTCTTATTGTAATTAGGCTCAATAATTATCCGATTAGGCAATCGGGATGTCGAAATAGTACCGAACTCAACTCAGACTGTATAGTTTGACTTGATATTAGGTCTTAAGTGTTTTATTAACTTATAGGATTATGTGGTAATGTGTTTAGGTTATTTTATAATTGTAATTAACAATAGTTAATGTGATGATATTATTCTAATTGGGAGATCAAAATTATTAATATTAGGTCTTTAGATGAAGCTAAAATAGATTGCATAACAGTAGTCGATGGTGCAGGCAAGTTCTTGAACTTTACTTTTAATTAAACAAGTTCTTTAACTCAAACCTGAGTTATGATTCTTTAATTATTCTAGTGATTAATCCTTGTTGATTACATCACGTCTATGATTTATTGATTCGCACGTTGTGCATGTTGCATATGTTCATCAGGTATGAAGGGCTGATCACCTTCATTACCATTTGGTCCAGTTGATTTATTCATGTTCATTATTAACCATTCATTTTTATTGTCTCGGTCGTTCAGTTATGAAAATTGATTCATGTTCTTTCACAATTATTATATTGTTGGAAGTTTATCAGCTTATTATTCATTCATTTTAATTATGATATATCTTTTCCTTGAACTTAAACTTGTTGGGCAAACTTGTTGCTCACCCTTGTTATATCATGATAAACATTGCAGATTAGGACGAATACTTTGAATACATGTGAAGGCAAATGACATTGTATGTCGGATAGGATATTGAATTCAGGTATAAGTTAAGGTTATCGACCTTGGGATTTATGTGTAATGGTTAATGTATAAACAAATTATGTTTATATCTTCCACAATAGTTATAGATTTAGTGTACCAGATTCGTGGTGATTAGTACCCGGATTTGGGGATGCTACAGTTGTCCAGGGTCAGGTCTTTGTTGACAGTTGTGATGAAAGGATGGTTGATATCCTCCTCTTCTTTGATAGTGACGATGACTAAATTCATATCAGAGTCAGTACTTTTCTTTGAACGATTCTATTTAGCCTTATTTATGTGAGGGATCAGGATTTGATCTTCTGACTAGTTATCATCTGGGATATCCTCGTTCAGACCCTTAGCATGTGCCAAAAATGCATCTTTGCCAATCGATCTTGCACTTCTTATAGGAATCTTTCATTCCTTTCCTTATTTTCCTGAACAAGAGTCTGAATTTCCTTTCACTGACCAGTTTAACCTTAAGAATCAGCATTCTTGATACAGCCACAAGGGTTTTCCTTATTAGTTTCACAAATCCTGAATCCATGAGATCTGGTAGTAAAATGGTGGATGTGTGAACCAGTTGATGCTTGTGTGGGTTCTTATGATTGGATTCATAGCCTAATCCAACCTTTCCTGTTTGACTAGATATTTAAATTGGATGTTTGATCCCTTGATGATTTTTCCCTAGCCTTTTACTAGGACAGAAATCCAAAGACATCATTTATTTACTGACGGACATCACTTCGGAAGAAATCTTTGGCTTCATGGCTGGGACCCCGATAGGTTGATAGTGAGTGTTGCTCACTTCGACGGCTTTAAAACTGGTTGGCTCAACTCTTTCGTTGAGGCTGATCAAAGGCATATCACCCTGTACATAGACTGGGTTTTTTGGTTCGGCATTAATGGTGATCAGATTGCCATTGATGATGTATTTGACTTGCTAGTGAAGGGTGGATGGAACTGCTCCCACCATATGAATCCACGGTCTTCCCAATAGAAGATTATATCTTGTGATGATGTTCAACACTTGAAAGGATATGTAGAAGGTATTTGGAACGATCTCTATTGGAAGTTCAATTTCTTCTACAACATTTCGTTGAGACCCGTCAAAGGCTCTTATGACTATTTGGCTGCTTCAGATTCGATTTGGACTGATCTTCATTCTTTCCAAAGTGTCGTAGGAACAAATGTTCAAGGAAGATCCTCCATCTACCAATACTCCTCCTATCAAATACACAGAGGATATCACTGCTATATGCAATGACTTACAATGACTAGTTCCTTCCACTGGTATGTCATCATCAGTGAAAGATATCACATTGCTGTTGAAAATGTGATCTATCAAGTGACAAAACTTTTATGTATCCACAGCCTTAGGCAAATGCGCTTCTTCCAGCACTTGTGTTAAGATTTTACGATGATCTTTAGAAGACAATACCAAGTCCAGAATGGATATCTGTTGAGGTGCCTCCCTGAATCTCTGCACTATCTTGGCTTCATTATTCCCCATTTTGCTGAGGAATTCTTTAATCTTCTCATCGGGTACTCTCCCCTTAGATTTAGTGATTGGCTTTACCACTCGCTGAGGTAGATACAAAGGGTTTTCCATTGATATAGCTGCCTTATGATTTGAGGTCAATCCCTCATTCTCCCTATAGTTCCATAGGACTCTTTTCAAGCTTATAAAGGGATAATGCAGCCTAAATGGCACCATCAAGGACTCTGGTGCAGCCACTTTCAAAGGATTCTTTCCTCCTTTATCCCCCTTTCCTTGAATTACTAGAGGCGATGCAGAAAAGTCTCTTTTAGAGTATATGACTGATATAACTTCCCTCCATCTCTGTGTTCCAGAAGAAAATATCCTCTCTTCTTCAAGTAAATTACTACCGCTATTTACCATTTACAGGTCACAACTATCAATCATAATCTGGATTAGGTGACAAAGTGTCAAACAACTTTCTGTGTCATGACCAGGAGTATTAGAGTGGTATTGACATATCCCGGTAGCATCATATCTCTTTGAAGGGGGATTGATTGGGGGTAACAGTTTGTGATCTTCCTTTCATTGCTCAACATCTATTGGATTTCCTCTATCAGTTGACCCAAAGGAGATAACTTTCTTTTATCCACATACTCTCGCTGAGCCTGGGATCTAGCTTTCCTTGCAAGTTTCTCCTCTTAAGTTTCATTCTCTGGGAATCGTTGTTGATCCCTTGTTATAATAGAGAGGAGATTTTCTTTCCCCTGACTGATCAACTGTCGAGTTATGTGGTATTGATGTACCATCAGTTCAGCCAGTTGACCAATTTATTCTTTGATAAACTTCATTTTATGCTTGATTGAATATCATTCCTCGGAGTAACCCAACTTCTTCTGGATACCTTCATTTTCTTGTAATGTTTCTCCAATGTATTGAAGGTATTTGGAAGTTTGCCCCCCCTCCAATATCGATCATGTTTACTCCATCCTCATTGTGTTGAGGTATAGGGTTATCTTTTGTTACCACGATCTCACCACTATCTATCATATTTGGATCTTATGCTTCAAATACCAACATTCTTGGGTATCATGGCCTGGAGCCCCAGAATGATAAGCACATTTTTTATTTGTGTCAAAATTCCTCCCACTTGAATTAGCTGGGGGAAGGAGCTGGACAATATTCTTTTGCGTTGTCAGAAGTTTGAGTATATTTTCCAGCGAGTCCCATAAGGGTGTGAATGTTCTGCGACGTTTAATTTCTCCTTTGAATGGGAAAGTTCTGATTACTCCTTTGATTTTGTCCTTGCAGTACCAAGGATACATCCTCTTCTTTCTTTTTATAACCCCTTCGAGGATTATTCTCATAATTTATGGCATGAATATGCTCAGCCACGGCTTCTAAAGCAATGAGGTCTTTAATTTTTCCATACTTCAACCCCATTTTAGTTATTTCTCCATGTTTAATCATTTCTGAGAATGGTTTTCCTATACCTGCTAGGACTCTCTCGTAAAATGGAGCTTCCTGTATATCAATGAATGTCATTACCATTTCTATTTCTGTCATTGATGGAATGACTTGGGCAACCAGGCGTCTCCACCATAGGGCATATTCACTACTTTGCTTCTTAACCTTGGTGATTTGATACCTATCTAAAGACATTTGTGATTGGAAACTTTATTAACTTAGAAAGGCATGTGCTAGCTCCTCCCAGCTGTAGATTTTAGAATTGTCCAGTCTGGCATACCATATTTCGGCCTCTCCAGTTAAACTTTTTTGGAACAATTGCATCCTTACCTTTTCATCATCGACATATGACCGAAGTTCTCCTATAAACACCTTCAAATGAGTGTAAGGGTCTCTCAATCCATCATATTTTTCAAAACCTGGAGTTTTGAACTTTTCTGGATAACGGGCACTTGGGAAAATGCAGAGATCCGAGTAAGTCACGCTCCCATACGCTCCAGTCCCTTCGATTGACAAGATGGTTTCTTCCATTTGTTGCACTTTCTTTTGAATATCACCAGTTTCTTGATCTTCTTTACGATTGGTGATTTCAGGAGTTTTGTTAGATTTTTGGGTTTGAGCTTCAGGTATCTGCACATCCTTTTCTTTCTTGTCAGTATATTGGCTTCCTCCTTGTGCAGAGGACTCTGTTTGAGTGGGTATTTGTTGACCTTGAGTCCTTTTGTTTTGTTCTTTCAAAAAGATAGTTAATTCTGCTATTTGGTTTCTTAGTCCCTCGAACTCCTCTCGAGAAATAGGAGTATATTCAGGTTGGGCACTTGCAGCAATATCTAAAGGTGGGCTTAGTGCCTTTTTGGACTTTGATCGGGTAACGGGACCAATTGTTTCCCTACAATGAAAATAGGTATATTAATTTTGATGTATATATTAACAGGATGCATGCTATGCAATGTGTTTGTTTAATGTATTTAAATGTTTTCCTCCAAAACAGTTGTTTTGTTGAAAAGAGTTAATATTTGTACAATAATAATATTGACAGGGAATGGAAATGATATTCACATTTTCTCATTTTTCTTTTATATTTACATGGAATAGTAATTTACATTGAATTGAAAGGGAAATGCATGTAGAGACTTCCCTTCAAGTTTGGTTTATCAGAGGCTGACCTATCTTAGGCTACTCTCGTGGCTTTTCGGCATGAAGGTCCCCAGCCTCGCGGGATTATTCTACATTGAGTCCAGTAATCAAACACCAACGGGTTTGCCTCCTGGTGGAGGAATCACACAACATACATTCACATACATCGTATCTCACCGTATATAATGATGACATTGTGTGAGGCACAAATATAAAGTAGTAAAATATTTATTTACATCCATTCAATGTAATGATAAAACCACACATAAGCAGATAAAAAAGGAATTTGAAAAGCGGCTTAAGCCCTCTACTGTCTCCATCGGAGTCGCCACATGTCGACGTCGAAAAATTTTCCATTTTTTGGATTCCTCTTTTAATCTTTCTTACGCTTTATGTTCTCTATATGTGTCTTGAATTTTGTTTGAAAGGGCGAGTTTGACAAAAGAGTCCGACACAAGATGTTGACAATTTGAAAATTCAGAGTCGACAATTGGTAGTGGTGAAATGGTTGTACCAACGCAACCGAGTTGTGAAAAGTTTTGCAAAAAGGCCCAATTATTGGACTCTATTTAACAGGCCTTGGAAATAAAAATTCATAAATTTCGGGGGCTTGATTAAGCTGGGGGAAAGTGTTAGGCATCCCCCCCACGACTTCAGTGAAAACACGGTTACCACATCTTTTCAATTCCCTAATTATTTGAAGTGTGTGCGGAGTTAATTGGGCCTAAGTGCATTATTTAGAAGTAGTGTTATGCCTCATTTGACCTATATACAAAGGGTTTGATTTGTAGAAAAATCCAATTTTAAGCAAAATATATAGAAATGATGTTTTAAAAACAGGTTTTCAAACCCTTATGCTCACATAGTAAATGAGGCCTTTGATACTTTCATTTTATTCTGTATTCGGCTTGTTTTGATTTTATTCTTAAGATGCAAAGCATCTTCGACACAATAATATACATACAAGTGTCGAGCTCCTTATGGGCATGAAAGTCATCGAAGTGACCCGAGCACCACAAATATGATTTGCAACCTAGCTGTACAATTGAAAAGGGTCCATCATGGGAACCAGATCTATATCTTGTCGATGTCGGGATTTTTATTTGTCCTTTTCTGTTCTTGTCTTTTGGTATTATCATTTTAGGTGTGATTTGTTTGAAAAAACAAGTTTGAAAAGGTCCAACATTTATATGTCGATGATTTGAGTGTTAGAGTTGCTAATTGGTAATTTTAAATGGTTACACCAACTCAACTGAGAAAGGGTATGCACAAAGACCCAATGATTTGACACTGCTTAACTGGTCTGGGAAACTGAGATTCGTTAGGTCCGGGGGCTTGATTAAGCGGAGGGAAGGTGTTAGGCACCCCCCGACTTCCGTGATATCACAGTTACCGCCACTTTTCTTTAAACTTTTATCTGCGTATATGTGTGTGTGTGTGTGTAAGGCCTATGTGCAAATGCCTGGAAGTAGTGCTATGCCTCGTTTGCACCTATATACAAAGGGTTTGAATTTTGTATAAAAGTTCAATTTTAACAAGATATAGCAGTGAAGTTTTGGAAAACAGGTTTTCAAACCCTTATGCTCAATAGTAATTGATGCCTTTGATACTTCCTTTTTATTATGTGTTCGGATTGATTATTTTTGTTTTCGAGATGCGAAGCATCTTCGAGAAAATAAAATACATAGTAGTGCCGAACTCCTTGTGGGCATGAGAGCCATCTAAGGATATCCAGACATCGTAGATAATTTACAAGTTGGCTGCAGCTGCAAAATGTCCATCACGGGAACCAAATCTAGATTCAGAAGTTGAATCTGTGATCACATGATTCCTAGGCTCACATGAAAGAGTGATATGTACAAAAGCTAGAAAAAGAACTAGATTTGAATAAATCTAAACCATTCTAGCTTCAACGGTTCCAGTTTGGAAACTTTTGAACCGATCAAAGTTAGAAATGGCCAAATTTAGGCAAATCTAGCCCGCAGGCTGAAAGATTAAATATCTACAATATAAAAGCAATTAAAGCAGATATTTATATAAAAGCGGTAAATATATATATATATATATATATATATATATATATATATATATATATATGGATTTATAAATTGTCATGAAGTGAACTCCATGCAGAACTTTGAAATGTAAATACATATATATATATATGTGTGTGTGTGTGTGTGTGTGTATAAGCTGTAAACGCGCTGGATATTCTATCCAGGCTCAATCGAAGTCGAGTTCGATGATATATATATATATATATATATATATATATATATATAAGCAATAAAAAGCCACAGATCGACGATCCGGGCACACCCACGCGACGCGACTCTCAACGTTAGTAGATATAAATATATATAAGTAGTAGAAAGCTTAAAAATCTGAAATATCTTAAAGTGGGCTGTCAAGAAGACTTCAGATAGCTTTTGATGCTTGAAAACTCGGTTACCATCGGTTAAACTTCAATATGTTACAAAACACGAGCTTACAAGTGTTTAGAAAGAAGAATCACTCAGTTTAGAGCATTCTAGCAAGGTTTATAGGCTGAAATGGACAGAGTTTTCTCTCTTTTTTCATTTTTTTTCAAATGAGCTTTCAAGAGCTCATATTTAAAGACTAGATGGTCGCGGGTCAACCCACAGTAGCCACGAGTCTACGTACGACTGCCTAGGCTGCCCAAGGTCATGCTGATCATGTCATCTCGAAGTACATGCACTTGGGCTACGCGTTGTCTGCCCGAACCTTCATAACTTTCAATCTGGGTATCCGATAAAAGGAGTGTTGTACCTTTTTGGAATGTGGTTGTCGAGAGCTACACAATGACGTTGGATTAGAGGTTGTAAAAAGCCAGGAAAATGGGTCCATGACCAGATCTCCAAGTCTTCAAAGTCTATCCATTGTACTATCTTGTGCAGTTTTTACTCGGGATTTGAGCTATGGTTCTTGTGGGACACCTTGATATGCAATGTAAATTGAATTATGTTGAGATGATGTGAATGTAATGTTGAGGTGGCAAAATGACGATTTTATCGGGGTTATCTCCGGCTTTGGCGTAGATGTAGCAGTCGTTTCTCAGGGTTATCTTTGAGATTGGGCTGCTGTGGATGCTGAATGTTCTTAGAGTTATCTTTGAGGTTAGCTTGACCTCCCGGGGTTATCTCTGGGGTTAAACCGAGTATCTCGGGGTTGTCTCCGGGGTTGAAACTGACTTCTTTGGGGTTATCTCGGGAACTTGGATTACATCCCTCGGGGTTGTCTCTGAGGTTGGAACTGGATCTCCCGGGGTTATCCCAGGATTGAAACTGAGTCTGTCGGGGTTATCTCCGAGATTGAAAATTGGACTTCCCGGGGTTGTCTCTTGGGTTAAAACTTATATGACTTCCAGAGTTATCTCTGGAAGACAATTCTGCCCTCCTGTAGGGTTAGTAACAGGAAAGCAAAATTTCGAGTGTCTACAGATGCCCCCTCTTTATCATATTCACGAAATGTAATGGCATGGATAGGATAAAGATCACTAGACACTTGAAAATGTGACAAGATAAGCATGATGCAAATGTAATACAACATGATGCAATGTTGTGCTGAGTGTTGTTTGTTGGAATGGTTTCCAACAGGATGTGATAACTGCATGCTCCCACCGCTTCTGTTGTGGGATGGATTTGTCAATGATGACCATGTTGAACTGCTTGGATGTCTACTCATCCGGTAGTTTCCAAAGCTCACAGGAATCTCCTGATGCCACGCTGGGGTTATCGCCAGCGGTTTGAAATGCCCATCAGTGATATCTGAGCCTGATTTGCTGAGAGTTCGCAAAGATGTCTTCGAAATCTTGCAAATGGAGCTTTTCCAATGCTAAGACCACCGAATGTTGACATTGGGGCTATCACCAATATTGTCCTTACTCTTTTAGAAAGGCTTTCCACCGAAGACGTTCTTCTCTCTCGCGAGTGACTCTTGGGGATTGCGTTTTGATTATTGGGGATCTGTATAATAAATTCCATCATCGGTCATCCCCGATGAGGATGGTTTTTCGTGGATTGTATCATCAGGTTTCTCTGACACTTCGTTGGAGTTACTGCCAACGGCTGGTAATGTCAGAGTTTCCTGACCCTCGTTGAAATAACTTTCAATGGCTTGCATCATCGGACCACCTTCGATGCTTCGCTGGAGTTATCGCCAATGGCTGGTGATATCAGGGCTACCTGATCTTTGTTGAAATAGCTTTCAACGGCTTAGGATGTCTGAAATCTCAGTTGGGGATGGATTTCAGATGAGATAAATGCTTTTGATTACAATTACAACCCCAAGTTGATGGCATCGGACCTTCGCGATGCGTTGACAAAGGTAGCTTTCAATAGCTTTAGTCATCGGCTTTGTGAACCCTATATCTGGGCGAATACCAATGATTGATATGTAGACCCGTAATTTGGTCTTTGAAATCAGGATTTTAGGCTTTTCCTCTTAATCGCGTAGCATCTTTTTCCTGATTTGACTTTTCAACTTGTGGGACCTCCTTTGCAACTCAAATTTGATGGAACCGGAGGGATGGGGACCACCAGGTGGTAGCCATGAGGTAGACCCGCAGCTTGCCGCCATTAAGTTGACCAAGCAATGCCGCAAGTCGACTCGCTGACCACTCGTGGGATATATCTCACCTGCCTTTCCCTTTCACAAGTCATTTTCAAGTTGAAGCCGTACAGAAAATCTGAGATTTCATCTTCAGATCAACTGAGTTCAGGCTGTTTTCTATAAAATATGTCAGCGTACAATCGTTATGCACTATCCTGGTAACGTTTACATGTTTTCTTTTCAAGTTTTGACCGTTGGAAAGTTAGATATCATACAGAATGCTCCAAAACACATAGTAGTGAATATGCATGCTCATATGACTTGATAAAAATTATTCAATGCAGTAAATGTTAGTATTTTACCATGTTAAACGTATTGATGTGAAAAATTTTGACTATTAAAATAGTCAATTTTAACCTTTTTCTGATATTTTTTTATCCTATTTGAGGACAAATGAGCAAAGGTTTTGAAGCAAAGTAATCCTGATAATTAAGCTACCTTTATGGATTATAACTTTAATGTTTTTCATACATATAAGATGTTTATGACTTTGAGTTGGTGTGCTACTGAATGGCCACCTAGTCATGCCTAAATGCATGTGGATAGTCCTTTTTAGAAAGGAGACTCTGGCAAAATATTTTCACGAGTCTAGGCATTGAATGATCATGCATTTTTAACTCTACTTTAGACGTATGTTAAAGTAATGCATGCATGCATATAGCTTTGAACTGCATTTAATGAGCTCCAAGTTAGAATTTACCACACCCCTTCTAAGGTGATTTGGAGATTTTTGTCCAGATATATGGATCCAGACCAGCCGAGTAGCTCCCGCAGGACCTCTTCAGGTGCGAGGATGGGAGCTTCAGATGTGCGTCGGCCTCGCCCAGCCTGACAGCCTCATCAGTTGATTGAGTCAGTGATTCGTCCTATCCGGGTTGAGAGACTGAATGTTGAGGATGAGGAGAAGGATGTACCCATTGCCGATCCTACTCCTTCTTCTGCCATTCTCCGCAGGGAGCTTCCAGCTATAAATGTGACGATTCCAGAGCTTCTAGATGATATAAGACGTCACCCCTCGATCTATCTTCATGCGAACGAGGTAAAAGTCATGTTGATCTTCCTTTTCCCATTAGTGTGGGCAAGGGTTTTGATTTTGATTTGCATTGTGATGCAGGTTCTCGGCTTTACGGAACCCAGAGGGAACTGGTTCAGCATACATTCTCTGTACCAGACTCTTCATCTAGAGTATCGAGAGATTATTCATGCCTAGGGCTTCGAGGCTTTCTTTTCCATCCACCCCTGTCATTGTCCCTGGGGTTATCTCAGGGATTTATCTGAGCGTTGGTTTCACCAAACTCAGTCTCTCCATTTGTTGGATTGTGAGGTGACGATTACACCGATGGATTGGCGATTCATCACTTGTGTAGACAATTAAAATTTCGTTTCCCTGTTACTAAATATGTAGGAGGATAAAAATATCTTTTTCACACTCCAACGATAACCCTGGAGGACCACAACATCAATTTCAACCCCAGAGGTAGCCCTGGGATATCCAGTTTCCAATCCCGGAGAAAACCCCGGGAGAGTCGGTCCCAACCCCGGAGATAACCCCGGGAGAGTCAGTCCCAACCCCGGAGATAACCCTGGAAGATCAAGTCTAATGCCCAGGGTCAACCCTGGGAGGTCAAGCCAACCTCAGAGATAACCCTGAGAAAAGACTGCTACAACTACGCGAACACCGGATATAACCCCGGGAGGGGCAAAATGTTCATTTTTCCAACTCAACTTCACTTCAAATCAAATACACTCATTTCAACTCAAATTTCTTCAAAAGAAGTCCAACAAGAACCATATCTTAACTTCAGAGCGCAAACTATGCAAAACAGCTCACCGGATTGCCTGACAAAAACCTAAAAATGCTATTTCGGTCATGGACCCATCTTCTCGGAATCAAAAAATGGGCAAATCCTATGTCATTGTGTAGCTCTCAGAAAGAGATTTGTGGAATGGTATGGCACGCTTCCGTCGGACTCCCGGATTGAAAGTTATGAAGGTCCGAGCGAACAACGCGTTATTCAAGTGTATGTACTTTGACACGGCGGGACCCACATTGCCCTGGGCATCCCGGGCAGCTGCAGGTAGGCTTGCGACACCCCCCTCTATATATAGAGGGCTTGGGGTGGCCTTATTTGAAAAAGAAAAGGCGAGGAAGCCCTGTCAAATTTGCTCTGAACTCACCCTAAACTGAGTGCTTTCTCATTTTAAACACTTGTGAGCTCACATATAGTTTCTATTTGTACCGGTGGGAGCCGAGTGTTCATCCATTTAAAGATATAGAAGTCTTCCTTGGCAGCCCACTATAAGTCTTCTCACACACTCCTTTCTCTTCATCTTTGCACACACCATTCTTCACGTTGAGAGTTGTGTTGCGTGTGTATGCCCGGACTTTGGTCCGTGTTTTCATTTCAGTTTGTACATATATATATATATATATATACTTATATATATATATATTTTTATATATGGACTAACATTATCGAGTTATGCCTCAATTGAGCCTAGACTTCGGTATGGAGCGTTTATTTGCTTTCGTATAATATATACTTATATATATGAACTGTGTGTCGAACTTTGTTCGATGAGCCTGGATTTTACATCTGGAGCGATTCTCGCTTTAATATATATATATATATATATATATATATATATATATATATATATATCAACTATTGCCGGACTTTGTTCGATGAGCACGATTTTTCATCCAAAGGTCGTTTACCACTTTTATATATATATATATATATATATATATATATATATATATATTTCGCTTAGTCCCGCCGAGTTTACTTCATAGTGGTTTGGCCGCCTTTATGCCTTTCTTTTTACTTTTCGTCTGCCCGAGTTTACTTACATGGCGGTTGATTGCTTTTACGACTTTATTTACATTTCGATCCCCCGTACGCAGTGCTTCGTGGTGGTGATCATTTCAGATATATATATATATATATATATATATATATATATATATATATTTAGTTATAAGACTTTAAAATTTATTCACGGTGTTTGGATTTCCTCGGATGGTTTTCATGCCCATGAGGAGTTCGCACTTTGCTTTGTACATTATTTTCTCGAAGATGCTTCGCATCTCAAAAATTAAAAGCAATCCAGCCGAACACTTGATAAAAATGGGAGTGTAAAAGGTCTCAATTACTATTGAGCACAAGGGTTTGAAAAACCTCTTTTATAAAACATCACTGCCATATCTTGTATTAAACTGAATTTTTACACAAATTCAAACCTTGTGTATATAGGTACGAACGAGGCCTCACACTACTTCCAAATAACAGCACATTGACCCACCCATACACACACACACATTCATATAATAGTTTCTTGAAAAGTGGTGGTCACCGTGGTAACACGGATGTCGGGGGGTGCCTAACACCTTCCCTCCGCCTAATCAAGTCCCTGGACCCTAATGAATCTCTTGTTTCACCGAAGGCTTAGCAAGCGATTGCCACATCATCACCGGTCAATGTGTAAACCTTTTCTCGATTGTGTTGGTACAACCATATAAAAACCAATCAAGCGACTCTTAATACCCATCGTCGACATAATACATGTCAGACCTTTTTCACTTGTTTTTTCAAACAAATCTCACCTAACATGAGAACACCAAAGAACAAGAAACGAAAAAGGACAAATAAAAATCTCGACGTCGACAGGTGGCGACTCTGCTGGGGACACCAGTAAGAGGGCTTAAGCCGCTATTACAATCTTTTCAAAACTGTTATATGCTTGTGTGTGGATGTTACATTTACATTTATGATGAATGTGTACGAATGCATATATTTACTGCACTTAATGCTTTACACTATATCTGCTTGTGATATTAGTGCTTCGCACATGTCATCATTTTCATAAACGGTGAGACACGTTGAATGTGAATGTATGTTGTGTGGTTCCTCCACCAGGAGGCTATCCTGTCAGTGTTTGATTACTAGACTCGTAGGAAGACTAATTCCAACGAGGCTCAGGAAAGGCACCACCCAAATTCGCTCCAGTTGAAAGACCGAATTAATTTCTCGTCAAGTAAATTGTGATGATTTTGGAACCTTCATGCCGAAAAGCCACGAGAGTAGCCTAAGATAGGTCAACCTCTGATACACCAAACGCGAAGGAAAGTCTCTTCATACTTTCACATTTCAATTACTTGTAATTTCATTTCCATGTAAATCTTAATGTAATGGAAAATATGAAGGAATATGTGCACATGCCTTCCCTTTATATCAAAACCTGACATGTTATCTTGTCAACTGACATCCGTTTCGCAGGACGATACTCCTAAACGGACACATTACATAATATTGCTACATTCACTAAGACTAAACTACATAAGTCTTTTTGTAGGGATATAATTGGTCCAGTATCCCGTTCGAAATCTAAAAAGACAACGAGCCTACAGCCAAGCATGGCTTCATCTGGCCAGCCTAGTTCTACTCATGTCTCTCGCTAGGAGTTCGAAGGACTAAGCAACCAAATTACAGAGTTGGTTGTTCTGCCTAAAGAGCTGCACAAATCCACTCAGGGTCCACGAATGCCCATACATATAGAATCCTCTGTACAGGGAGGAACTCAGGGATCGGACAAAGAAATTCTTGTACCTGAATCTCTGTTAGACAAAACCAACAAAACCCCTGAAATCATCCCTCTTAAAGAAGAGCATACACCAGTTCCTTCACCTTTAAGGCAATTGCCTACAAGAGCTGGATCTATACAGACCTCAGTAAGGGTTCCTGCCCATGTGATGACTATGTTATTCCCTAAGCCGATACTGGTCAAAGGAAAAGAAGTCTTGATACTGGATTCAGAGGCGGAAGAAAAGGACCGAAGGCGTAAGCAAGACATTGTTAGGCGCTTATCAAATATACGCATCATAGTCCACACGGACAATACAAACAGAGATACCCCAAACAATGATTGTCCAGTCATCATGGTCATCATTTGGGAAAAGGAGGACGATAACAACCCCTTCATCATAGCCGTCCACCAGGACTTCACCCTTGGCAATTGGAGCAGCACTCCTTGCATTTGCCGACGAGGGTAAAAAGGGAAGAAAATCTCTCTGCCTTATAGATAGCAATACCTGCTTACTTTTTTCTGTACAGTATTAGCAGTTATTTTTGTCATTACATGCTAACACTTTGTATGATTGAACATTTTCATATATTAAGTGAAAGCATTTTGTTTCAGGACTCTAAAGTTAGATGTGCCTAAACTTGCTGATGAGGTACCTATTCTCCACAAGGACTGTAACTTTGATGTAAAGTTGGACTCAGACTTGATGGAAATACAAGAGGACTATAAGATACCTCAGGAGATCAATGAATGGGTCAAAGACAAACCCAAGCCAAATCTTAATCAAACAACCTCTTTTAACCTCGGAACCTTAGAAAACCCCAAACAAATCTAGATTGGTACGAACCTCACTCCAAACCAAAGGAATGACATGGTTACTCTATTGACCCTATTCCAGGATGTGTTTGCATGGTCTCACGAAGACATGGTCAGTTTATCCACTGACATTGTCATTCATCGCCTTCCCATCAAAGGAGGATTCAAGCCAGTCAGGCAGGAGCTCAGGCGATTAAAACCTGAGTGGAGGTTAAAAGTTAAAGAAGAAATTGTGAAATAATTTTAAGCCGGCATCATCATGGTATCAACATACCCTGAATGGCTATCCAACATAGTCCCCATATCGAAACCCGGAGGAGAGGTGCGAGTTTGCGTGGATTACAGTGATATGAACAAAGCTTGTCTCAAAGATAGCTTTTCCGTCCCATTCATCCACATACTCATTGACAATACAACTCAGTATAACATGTACTCCTTCGCGGAATGCTTTGCGGGGTACCATCAAATTATGGTTGTTGAAAAGGATCGTGAGAAAACTGCATTCATCACTCCTTGGGGAACCTTTTGCTATAGACGATTGTCATTTGGCCTCATCAATGCCGGAGCTACCTATCAGTGAGCCATATTGTAACACCCCATTTCCGAAATAGAAAGAGAGGTTACTCAAAATACAACAAAACTAATGAACTTAATAGCAAGGCTTAAAGCCACAAAAGAATAGTCTTAATATCTTATAAATACCACAAGTCTACCATAATAAATATCAAACTGCCTCAACCCACAAAATAAAATAATTATTACCATTCCGAACAAACTAATGTATCACACCCTAAACATAATATATCTAAATCTTTTGGATAAAAGGGAGCTCTCGTCACACTTGCCCTTCATTCCCTTGATTACCTGCCATTAGAAAAACACAGCATGAGCCAAATACCCAGTATGGATATAGAATACAAATAATGAACCGAAATAACTAACTCCATTAAATAAAATGAAACGAAACGAACTGAAACAAAACGAACAAAACTAACACAACAAAATGATAGGCTGAATCAAATGACTGGGTGTTATTTCATACCAAGCTCAAAATAAATAGTAATATACCTTACCACATAGGCAAGTTAAATAATGCCACACAAGCAATCTCACATTAGACTGCGCAATCTAGATGAGTACAAAATTGGAAGGCATGTTTGGCAGAAACATCACCACTTTACAGAACAAAATAGAACAGAAAACTAGGGTTGAACCATACGCCTCCCACAACAAAACACCAAATGGCCAACTCCCATCGGAGCACAAAACGGAGACGCCGTGGACTGATCACACCGCCACGGAAGGTGTCATGTCTCTATGCAAGTGGACATGCTCGTACCCCCCCACGTGTGGTTATAGCTCAGGTATACCCTACGGTATTCTAACAAAAATATACTGTCACAACACATGCGCCAAAATATCAACACAAAGGGGTTCTAACGTGTATATGTTAAATCGAACGAATCATCAACACAAGTCTCTAAAAATATACTAACATGTACATCACTATAAATATCAAAATAAAATTTAGACATGATACACTAGTCTAAAGAGTACAAATAAATTTATCACAATAATTAACAAGGAATAATTATGAGAAACAATACTAAATTTCAAAACGAATAACGAAACGAACAAATTAAAAACAAAAGAGTCTCGCTGAAAGAGTACGGAATCCGTACCTGAATTAAGCAATGTAATACCCAAAGATTATATTCTAAATATAACTCCTTAAATTCCCCCCGTTCGAACTAATTACACAAATTAATAAAATAAATTAATAAACTATGCGCTAAATTACTAATTACAAATTTCTTCTTCTTCTTTTTTTAACTCATATTATTATTATTTTCATGTAAATTCCTAATTCAAACTTCCAAATAATTCTATATAAGACCATAACCTTATTAAGAATCTGAATTATCAATTTGATGTAGACAATCCTTATATACCATCTATATATATATATATATTAAATAAATAATGTATCCTTCGTTCCATACCAGGATATTCATACTGCATAATATAATCAAATAATTCAGTTCACTCTTTTACTTTATATGATGACCACCCATCACAGTTATATAACAGTAGCCCTAAAAATCAAGTTACGAATTCGTTTTATATATATATATATAATACTTTTCAATTCATAATATATATATAACAGTTTTCGCAGTTCTTAATTGTAAATTAAAAAAAAATAAAACAAAGTAACCATTGATATACAAAAGGGTAACAAAATGAAAAAAACAAAACAAAACAAAACAAAACAGACATGTGCTCCTTTCCTTATTCTTCCGTTATGCACTTTTCTCAGAAATACAATAAGAGGCGGCTTCCTCCTCTTTCTCTTTCTTAGGTTGTATAATGAAAATAAAATTAGGTTTAGTTATTTATTCACTTAAAATAGATTTTATTAATTAATATAATTTATGTATTAACTCTCCAAATTTTAATAGGATTTTAAAATTATACAATTATAAATTTGACCCACTTAATTTAAAGCCCAATTTTACCAATTTAATTTACCCAACACTTATTAATACATTAGCCCACAAAAATTAAATGACTATTTTGACCCAAAATAAATGACAAAGTCCAATTAATATGTTTTAAAACAAAGTAATTTTTATTATTTAATATATTATTTTTTTTCGGGTATTACATCACCTATCCCTTAAAAAGGATTCTGTCCCCGGAATCAAAAGAATGGAACGCACCTAATTTTCAAAGAGATGCGGATACTCTGCTCGAATAGACTCCTCCATCTCCCATGTAGCCTCCCGTTCTGAATGATTCTTCCACAAAACCTTAACAAATGGGATAGTCTTCCTCCTCATAATCCGCTCTTAACAATCTAGAATCACCTCGGGTTGCTCCTCACAAGTAAGATCCTCCCGAATCTTATCGAACGGATATTGCACCACATGCAATGGATGATATTGGTAACTCCTCAGCACCGAAACATGAAACACATTGTGCACATGAGCTAGCTGTGGAGGCAAAGCTAACTGATATGCAACTTCACCAACCCTCTCCAAAATCTCAAATGGACCGATATATCACGGACTAAGCTTCCCTTTCAACCCAAATCGCTGAATGCCCTTCCAAGGAGAAACTTTTAGAAATACATGCTCACCAGGTTCAAATTCTAAAGTCCTCCTCTGCTTATCAGCATAACACTTCTGCCGTGATCGAGCTGACTTCAATTTCTCTTTAGCCACCGCTACCTTCTCCGTAGTAATTTGAACTAACTCAGGCCCTTCTATGGCCCTTTAGCCAACCTCATCCCAACAAGTTGGTGCTTGACACTTCCTACCATACAATGTCTCAAACGGAGCCATTACAATACATGCATGCCAGCTGTTGTTGTAAGCAAACTCAACAAGGCTCAAATAATCATCCCAATTACCCGACCACTCAAGTGCACAAGACCTCAACATGTCCTTTAATGTCTGAATAGTCCGTTCGGATTACCCATTAGTTTACGGATGGAAAGAAGTACTGAAGTTGAGCCGAGTACCCCAAGCTCGTTGAAACCCTTTCCAAAACCATGAAGTGAACCGCGGATCCCGATTTGAAACAATAGACACCAGAGAACCATGAAGTCTAATAATCTCTTGCTAAAAGATATGTGCCAACCTATCCACCGAGTAACCCTCATGGATAGCCAAAAAGTGTGCTGATTTGGTCAGTCGGTCCACCACTACTCAAATGGCATCATTCTTCCTAAAAGTCTTCGGCAAACCAGTCACAAAATCCATCGTGATATCTTCCCACTTCCACACTGAAATGTCTAATTGTTGCAACAAACCACTAGCTCGTTGATGTTCTATCTTCACTTATTGACAAGTAAGACACTTCCCAACATATTCAGCCACGTCTCGTTTCATCCCATTCCACCAAAAATTCTTCTTCAAATCCCTATAAATCTTTGTAGAACCAGGATGAATAGAAAATGGCGAACTATGAGCCTCGACCAACACACACCTCTCGAATGATTGGATCCGACTAATTTTACACAAACTGCTCACCCAACCAAATCACACCATGGTCATCAATACAAAACTTGGGTCGCTTGCCTTCCTCTAGATTCTGCGTCATATACTCCACAACTCCCATTTTCTTTTTGAGCTTCTTTGACCCGCGAGATAAGAGAGGGCTCAACTCTCATACCCGCCAAATGCACATCTGAACCTCGTACATACAACTCCAACTCAAGTCGATCCATATCCGAAATAAGCTGAGGTTGTGTAATAAGGGCTGCTACACTCACTACACCAAAAATGGCCTCTAGTGAAGGACAAATCCTTCACAAGACATACTATATCACTCACAAGTGATTTATTGCGAAGAAATATTTCCTTCACACGAGTGCTCGCATTAGACCTCCCTCATGATTGGGTATCCTTCGCTAAGTAGTAACTAAATGTTTTTGTGAAGGATATATTGTGAATAACTTTTTATTCACAAATTGTATTTAGTAATGGAATATTGTTATTTAGTGAAAGATTGGTTTCCTTCACAAATAATATTTTAAGAAGGACTATTTGAAATTAGTGAATAACTTTATTCCCTCACAAATAATATATTGTGAAGAACAAATTTATTTAACGAGAGAAAATTTTCCTTCACTAGTTATAAATTGAGAATGTATCTTCAAATTAGTGAGGAAAATAATCTTTCATTGATGACTAACTAATTAACTAGAAAAGATTTAGTGACGAAAATAATCCTTCATTAAAATCCATTTCTCAAGTAAAATCCTTCACAAATTATAAATAATTTTCAAATCACTAATTTCATATTTATTATTATTAAATGCTATAATAAATATTAAATTTAATATTTTAAGTTAATATAAATGTCATACTTGTTTCAAACTAATTGATAAACTGCATAAAGAGCCAAAAATTAAAACTAATACTCCATATATAAATAGATAATGCTCAAGTCACGATAAGTACAAATTTTTTTATCAGACATTGAACAATATGATGGGCATGTGAGCGTCGAGGGAGTGGGGGAGTCTGGTATATCGCCACCAACGGGTCCTATCTCGTGATTGGGAAATGTTGGTCAAACCTCAATGAATCGAGACAGCTTCAAATATTAGCAATGCCATAATCCAACAACTTCGCTCGGGCGCCTAAGTTCAAAGACAAGCAGCCTCTCGTGGCGGCAAAGAAACTTAGGATGGCATGCACGTAACAAACATGATAGGGGATCACAATCGAGCATCTTTGGAATGTCGAGCTAGACACATGCATCCGTGCTCTCTGGTGTCTTTCAATGTTGGGCGCCTAACGCTGAATCGAGCTAATATCAATCCAATGCGGTGAAATGTGGATGGGACTAATGGGCCCACCAAAGTTGATGGCAAGCATGAATCTTTACAAGAACCAAAGAAGAAACAAAGCTAGCTGTAGCTCAACAAAGCGACTACAACAAAGAATAACAACAACAACAATTGCAGCAGCAACAACAAGAAACAACTAAAGTTGAAAGATTTATGTTTAAAACATAACTAAAAATCATACATAGTTCTGGTGGTTCAATCATGCTTCAGCTAATATTATCCACAAAATCTTTCCAAACTAATCTACCAATTTTCAAACACAAATCTTTCCAAACTAATCCGTCCCAATTTTCAGAACCCTAGTACCGGCAGACCTGAAAATGAAAGCACCCTAAAATTATGAACTAGTTTGCAGCACAAATTTAAAGCACAAGTATAGTGATGAGATTAGATGGGGACAGAACCTTGCATATAAATGAATGTTTCTACTAATACCATGTACTTTATCTCTCTTACGCAGTGGAATTCATTTAGAAGGAATCTAAAACAAATTGCATTTTGGTACACAATGAATGATGATAAAAATGCAATGATTTTTAGTTGGTCAAAATTGAAGGAGGAGACTACAGTACCTACTTAGGTTAGGTAGATATTTATATATATGATACTAGCAAAGTATCCTATTAGAACGGTCCCTACCCCCTAACATTGTGTTTATGAGATTTAAGTGGACAGAAAAAGAAAGAAAAAATTATGATCTATAATGACAGAACATGTAAATTAAATGCCTCGACTTCTTAACAAATTTGAGTGTTCATGGAATTTTCCAGCATGGGGTCTTCTCCTTTTGACATATTTTTCTAGAGGCAAAGAGAGGACTCAAGGACAAGACAAGACAAGACTCGAGATAAATGGTCACATCGTACGTAAATTAGAGAGCTAACTTGCACGTAAACCATGCATACTCTTAAGACCTGACCGGCTCATAGAAAACCAGAGGTGACACCATATGGAACCACAGAAAGACAACCTCATGAATAATTTATCATGTACGGATCAATTACAGAGAAAAGAACAAAGGATGGAGCAACAATTAACTCACTAGAATGGAGATATGGAAAAGACCAACTGAACACACCTAAAACATAAATTCAACTCAACTCAAACATACAGCCTGTATTTTCAACTATCAAGGGGTTCTTCACTATTATAACTAAGCTACCAGGTGGAGCATTTTTTCAACATACAAGTCATACAAGTAATATTGGTATCAAAAATATTAGAAACTATCTTAAGTTAAACTTGATATTTCCATAACCTTACTTATAAAATCTCTCAGACAATTGAAACTTGTAAATAACCCTTCTGAGCTATCCAGCTCATCTGGGGTGGAATACTAAGTGAATCAGAAGTGAGCAACAGAGCTGATAATTAGACAAGTGAATTTATCAAAAGTGCCAGCTTTATGTTAGTATGTGTGTTTGGGCTTATGACATTTGCAGGTAGCTCCCCATTCAAGTTGTTGTTTCCAAGAAATCTAACATGCATATTGTTCAAATATCACATAACAGAAGGTATATGTTTAGATTTTAAGAGAATATCTAACTATAAAAACTTATAGAAAGATACCCATGAAAAGTGATTATAATAATGCAAAACATAAGTAACTTACAAGTATTGCAATGACGGGAAGTCTTGGAACGATTCTGGTACTTGGCCTGTAAACTTGTTGAAGCTCAAGTCCCTTTCATGGTTATCAAATTAATACAGAAGATGAATTAATGAGGATTAGTTGAAACATGATATATATATATATATATATATATATAATTAACCAAAAAAGTAAAAGGTCATGGTAATGGCATGAATAGACAATCAATAATATATTCTTACAAGATTTTCAAGTTAGAAAATGAGCTCAGTTGTTTTGAAAGTTGTTCAAACAAACCACAGTTTCTTAACAATCTACAAGAAATAGGAGGAGATTCAAAGATTAATATTAATACACAGAAACCTGGAACAAGTACTTGTACGAATCCTTACAATATGGACAGACTTGTAAAGTTTCCCAAGAAGTTAAGAGAGGAATCGCCCTTGCTAAGATCACCAATTCTCCTACATAAATTAAAGATAAGGAAAATCATTGATTGAGAGAAACTACAGCTCTTAAATTATAAAACTGACTCATATATATTTTGAAGTTTTGAGAAATTAAAGCATAATTAATATCCTTACTGTGTCTTCCAGTTTGGTTAGATCACCATAATCATGCGCGGAATTGGACCTTCAAGATTGTTTCCTTGCAGTATCCTGTTATAGATTAAAACTTGTTGGGGAACCACTATAATTTACTAGGGCAATATTTAAAAAGGATTAAAAACCTCTCAATCCTAAAATATACAAATACATACAGGTTCTTGAGATTCGTGAGAGTTCCAATTCAGGAAGCTTTCCGATAAAAAGATTATCAGATGCCCACCTGAAGAAAAAAAAATTGTGTCAAATTACCTAACATAAAGAGGTCATCATTCATCAGCTTATGAACATTTGAAGGAAAGTTATAAGGAGGTACAAAGTGTGGAGGAGTTTCAAATTTGATACTTGTTGTGGAATTGGTCCACTCACTCCACTGCTATCGATATACCTGAACCCATCCATCACAAAATCATTATTATTCAGAATTTATGGTTAAAATTACTTGCTAAAAATTAGTACAAAAGAGCATATAAATCAAAATCAAACAAACAGACATGCAATACATGATTGTACTTAAAGAGTACTTACAGCTGCTCTAAGGCGATTAACTTCCCGAGCTCGGTGGGTAAGGATCCATGGAAATTGTTTGAGCTAAAACTTCTGTATAAATTCAAAGGACTAGGAATCAACAATATAATAATAATAATCTGAAGCATAACCGAAGCAACTCTAGTCGCCTAATACTACCGAAGTACCTCTAGTCGCCGGCGTCAGTTCGATCGACTGATATGGTGAGAGCGGAGATTCGCGACTGAGATGGTGAGAGAGGAGATTCGATCGACTGAGATGGTGAGACGGATCGACTGAGATAGTGAGATTCGATCGACTGGACTGAAAGGGTTAGAGATGAGACAATCGACTGAAAGGGTTAGAGATGAGACAAAAATTGTGCTTGTTGATGTGATTCTCGTTGTCGGCAAGGGTAAGAACTTCACTTTCATCTACATATATCAATGCCAATTTCTTCAAGGATTTGGGCCTCCACGAAATGGCCGATACGGGCCTTGGCCATCACCGGAATTGTGACGACATATTTAATTATGAAAAAAGTCCTATTTTTTGAATTTCTTTCTTATGGTTTAGTACTGAACTAATTAAAAATAAAATTAAATAATTCAAAAGTCTTTGTTAATTAAATCCCTCCCAAATTATTATTTAACTGAATATTAAATAAAATACCAAAAAATAAAATTACTTTAAATTAATCTCCAAGACTTTTTTGGATTAATATTATATACTTAAAATAAAATTTAAAGTCTTTTGGATTATTTAAATTTATTTTTATTTAACTTTAATTTTATTTAATTATGATCATAAAAATAAACTTTTATGGAGAAATTTTAAAGTTTAACATAGTGTAAAGTTATTTACTTTATAGTTTATTAAAATAAATAGTTGATATTCTTTCACTAAATAGATTTTTTCCTCGCAAATTTTCATTATAAATTGGCTCCAAAAATCTTTCTATCGTCCCAATTTTGCGAGGAAAAAAAAATATAAATTGTGAAGGATGTTTCTTTCGCTAATAACTATATTGTCACTATACTATTTTCCTTCACCGTTCCTTCGCTAAACAACTCCTCATGTGAAGGAATAAATTCCTTCACAAAATTTCCTTCACTATAGGCCATTTTTGGTGTAGTGACTCCCCGAACTCTTTCGGCTAAGAGCATCAGCAACCACATTTGCCTTCCCCGGGTGATACCGAATTCTAGATCATAATCCTTTAGAAGCTCCAACCAACGCCTCTGCCTTAAGTTGAGCTCTTTCTGAGTGAAGATATATTTAAGACTTTTGTGGTAAGTGAAGATATCACAAGTCTCTCCATACAAATAATGCCTCAAAATCTTTAAGGCAAAGATTACCAACTCCAAATCATGAGTGGGGTAGTTCACCTTATAAGGCTTAAGCTGCCTAGAAGCATAAGCAATCATCTTACCGTGTTGCATCAAAACACACCCCAAGCCCTTCTTAGAAGCATCACTATAAATCTAGTAACCTCTTGTCCCCGACGACAACGCATGTAACGCCCCGAAATCCGGTCTATTCTCACACCCAGATTCCGTGCATCACGGTCCCACTTCTTACCAAACATATGTCATTATATAGTTAAATATAATAACATGTATTCTCAAATCCCAGGTTTTGGAAACCTTATAACCTTTTTCATTACAATAATGATAATAACATTATTCTTTACATCGTACAAGAGTAACTTTTATCCGCCACCAAGGATACATATCAGTTCATTAAACTAATCTATAGTTCAATTAAACTATTCTACATTACAAGTCTTGGCTTGCTCTTCACGCACATTCATATACTAAATGGCACTTCATCTGGATACCGATCAGCTTGATCTTTACGGGATCCTTAAGTTCTTTCTAACATCGTTCGCTGAAAATGTTTTTCATTTAAAGCAAGTGTGAGCATTCAATTCCCAGCAAGTCATAACAGTTGAACAAACAACTTCAAGAGTTTAAACATTCTTCAGAACTTCGATAACCGAACAAAGGTAATGAAGCAACTTGAATAATAGGAATAGTCTCGATTCCTATCATCTTAAAACATTCATGACATACTCTTTACACTACTTTCATTCTTCTACCTTTTTCCATACATATCATGTCTGGCTAGAATCATTAGCACAGACTTAACAATAATGGTTCATGTATAAACAAAACATACTCGTATTGAACAATTCAATCACAGAACAGTTCATCTCAAAGAAACACTGAAGTGTTCAAATTGTGGCACAAGGCCTCATACATACTACCACCTTGTACAAATATCACACATTTTCACATAGAAAAGACTTCTCAAGTTCAACATCTGAGAAGTTTAAGAAACTAGCATTCATGTACTATGAATGAAGTTAGGAAGCTTGCCTTACGCACAACTACAGCTTATAGTTTACGTTGAACTGCTTATTCCAAATCCCTATATAACACATAAGGAAATAACACGTACACAAATTAGTCATATACTTGACTTACGCATTGGTTTACTTAACTTTACTTCTTAAGGTTTGCGCTCTTGTAATTTAAGCTTACGTGACTAACTTTCATTACCGGTTCACGGCTTCATGACATACGGAGATGTCTTACTCAAAACGTTCATCATCTTTGATGATTTACATTCTTATCTTCTCCTTATAACTTATATAGGACTCAGCATACATCGCTTCTCTGCTTAGTAGTCCATACGGTACTCTGAGTGATTTCCCACAAACAACCAACAAACAAGTTCCCATCTCATCTACACTGCCCACAACAGTGAGTTAGATCGGTTGCCAGTTTCGTATATATCTTCGCTCTTTGAAGGTATTGTTTAGCCCAGCTCCCATATGTCAACCATCAAAGGTTACGATTGTACCATAACCTAAACTCATCTTAACGTATTCAAACTATTAAACTTTAACGTTCGTTAAGTCAACTTCTTATTTCTTACGGCTTTCTGGCAACTAAATGACATACCTCAGGATTTATTCTTTATTGCCCAAGTCATACAGTCTTTTGTATACTCAAAGCGATCATTCAATGTCAATACTATGAGAACATAGCGTTAAACATTTTATATTAACTTATTCGTACCTTACAACGTCCAGTTCATTCAACTTGGAACATTGTCCAAGTTATACTTATTAACTCGGCTTCTTAACGTTATACGTTATGGTCTTCAATTTAGTTTCTTCACCGTTCATGGTTAAATCTTAGTCTTCATTACCTTACGGTCAAACCATACACAGAGTGTAGGTTCTGCCCGTTTAATACTTGCGTACACTCAACCTTACGTTGACTAAAGTGTTTAACGCTTACATTTCATTATAACATTCTATATCCGACTCATACTCGGACTTTCATTAGTCTTATTACCGTTCCCTACGGCTTTCTACGATAATTCTTATCTTACTTACTACTTTCGTCAACGTTTAAGTCATACGACCATTGTACACTTAGAACGTTCGTCCAACGCAAATACGATTCACGAGGATCATTTACGTATTCGACGTTTACGTTGCTCGTCTCTTAATCTCTCATTCAACCGTTACTCAAGGTTTTAATCTCTTTCATCATTATCCATCCCATGAACCCCATGTTCATTATTCTTTCTTACTGTCAAAGACATACGGTTCGTTATATGCTAAGACTGATCGTTTATCGCAACAATATTGCGTTCACAGCGTCTATACGCTTTACACCTATCTCTCATCACCATGACATAACATCGAAATGTTATTCATTACTCTCATCACTCAACATCTAAGGAATCACAACCATAGAAATCCCTCACGTTCGTTCATCGCGACTACGGTCCCCGGATATCGGTTCTGTAACACGCACCTACAGTCTTTGTATTTTAATCTCATTTAATCTTTCCGTTCAACATTTACTAAAGATTTAAAACACTTGATTAAGCGTTACATTAGGTGAACTACATGTTCATATTTCTTTCTTGCACATCCCCCAGTAATTGAGCAATAAAAATCTCATTTCTGGGCATTGCCCTGCACCGGCGCTGCGACGCCACTCTCTTCTTTCTCTCTCACGATGTGGTGCGAGCCTTCGTCACCCTCTTCCTTTGTCTGGTGCTGCGGCGCCAAACACTTCGTTACCTCTCGTGCTGCGGCGCCACTCACCAAGATGAGTTTATGGCGAGCTCGCGCTTACGTCATTGGCCTCTCTCAAGGCTCAAATTGGTGCCTGCAACACCGAGAGCACAAACCCTAAAAAATTTCTCCAAGTCTTATACAGGCTTTAATCGCTTACTTTGAAAGTTCATAACTTATTTGTTATAACTCGGAACGTGGTCGTTCCAAAGCCATTCTCTTCCTTATCTTATGTACTTCTATACCCTAGGACAGAACTTCGTTCTGAATTCGTTAATGTGCTATTCGATTGGCTTGATCTTCGTCCTTCGTTCATTTTATGTTTTTAACGTTCTTCGTTCGTTCGTTCGTAATTCGATCATCTGAATTCGGAACTCATTTGTTCTTGAGTCCATGATTGACGTTTTCTACATTCTCTTACTTTCTTATGAAACCCTACACGTTCGGGTTCATTTACTAACTTTCTAATTCTCGTTCGTCCTTTATGAAATTTAAATAGGCACACTTAGAAGGGGGGGGGGGGGGTTGAATAAGTGTGGGAACAAACGATGTCAAACTTTTGATTCAATAAAAATTCTTTTGGATATACAATGCAGCAAGCTGGATTCTATATCTTTATATGTGAAATGTTAAGATGTTGTATTGAATTTACGTAACACTTTCCACAATGATTAAATACGTGACTTAACCTTTTTCGGAATGTGAATGTGTGAAAACAATTTGCTAAATTAGGTTTGTAAGTTTATAGATATTGAATGCAGCCTGCTGGATAGTTAGCAGAATTATGAGATAATTTATCACAATAAGCAATCACATGAACACAAGGAATTTTTACGTGGTTCAGCCCCTATCCTCTATTCTAGTGGCCTAATCCACGTCCCATACAAACTAGTATTGGAGACTCTCTTTATTAATAAACTTTGTTTACAATAAACCCCTTTACAAGAAAAGTTTCACAACCTTTGAGTACTTATACTCCCCTAGCACCTTTGCTCCTCGTGCACCTATGCACTCTTAAGCATCTATGCTTCCTTGAACTTGCTTGCAAAACCCCTAATCCAACCCGAATTAGAAACCTTAGACTAACAAATTAGTCTACCACATGTTTAGAGAATTGATCAAATATATGACAACAAAATAAACTATGATCAGAGCAATAATTATATCAACAATTCAAGGCTCAACTAAAATGCAATGATCAATATGAAAGATAAAGATATCACCAATTAAAGCGCAAAGAGAAGAGCTGAAATTAATTAAGAGCTTGACAACACAATGCCTAGCGTAGCGATTCTTCACAATTTAGAAACTTTGAAAACCCTTGTGAATTGTATATGAAGAAAGTAAATTTTCAGAATAATATTCTAAGTATTCTGCTTGTTGTATATTCTGATTTCTTGTTCGATAGTTCTTTTCTAAATAATCAAGCTCCTTTTATATATTAGCCATTTTGATGCCCGTTGGGAATATCTAAAGAATCTGCCTTGAAAACATAGTTATTACAATCTTTTTCCCATACGAGTCATTATGGAATAAGTTGATATTATAGTGGGATAAGGCTGGAATCAAGTAATACAAAAATCCACTAATTGATTTATTAACCCAAAAAGGAAGCCGTTGATTACTCAGCAGATTTAAAAATGTGTTTGCTGAAGAAGTCCATTATTTATGTAAATTGCACTCTGTTATAGAACCAATATAATGACTTTATTTTCCCCGTTATAGAGTTAGAGTGAAATCAACCTAGATATGATTTTGGCGTGATGTACACGTTACTGCTTTGAATTCCAAAACTTTAGTCTGTTTCGAATGTAGACTAATATATCAATTTAAGCGTTAAGTCTACTAGTGCCAGCTCACTAGATTATTTCCTACGCACAAACATATTGATTTTCCACGAAACATGCTTTGATAATATATTACTATCATGTAATATAGGCAATATCTACTTTAAAAGATATCTTTAATTACAGAAACCTTTTATTCAATTGAATGGGCAGCTCGTCATATGTGAAAGATTTCCTTTGGATGAACATATCAATTTGGACAACTTTATTTAAGGAATCAACACAAAAAAACTTATTATATGGAAGGAAAGTATTTGAATATTCCATACTCATTTTGAAACTCCAATTAATTTATTCCATAATTAATTACTTTCATGATTTATGGCTAACCCAATAATGAAAAATCAATATCCCAAGATTTATGGAAACAATCTTGATTATAGATAATGATCTTTTTTAAAACTCATTTACTAATCAACTCCATCAATTATGGGAAGTATTAATATTGAAAACATTTCCATATTTATTTTGAAATCCCAATTTATTTAGATTTGTCCTCACTAATTAGCTTTCCAAAAACTACTCCAATTAATTGATCCATGCTAATTGATTCTAAAGATATGAATATTTATTTGCGTAATCAATTTTAAGGAAAGTTCAATCAATTAATAAATCATGGAAAACATGATGAATAAATCAATCCCAAGATATGTGTTATAGATTTATTAAATCCTTTAATTATGGGAAGGCTTCAAAATTAGCTTTTCAAAAAATACTCCAATTTAATTAATATTTGATCCTTATTAATTTTGAAAGCTTAATTAAATCTTTTCATAATTAATCTTTAATTAATTTATCATTTTAATTTATTCCATAATTAATTAATGATGCAATGCAATGCAAATCCTAGAGCCTTGATTGAGAAATAATTAAAGCTAGGATCTTACATTTATTTCCTAATGACTCGAGCAATTCTTCAATTCTTCAAGCCTTCATGTCTTCAATCTTTTAATAAATCAAAGCTTCAAGAATTCTTTTAATATCCTGTAAATACATGAGTAAACATTTTAGTACAATAGGAAAGTCATCATCAAAACCTAAGGTTGGAATATGACCAAGTCAACACTTTACAAATTTTTTGCCATATCTTCGTTATAGTTAAGTTTTAATCTGTTCCTTATGAACGTTTCTACCTTTCCTAACCAAGCAATAATCATCTAACTTATACACGATGGTTTTAAACTTGTCCATCAACAACAATTATCCTACGATGGTTTTAAATTTGTCCATCAACCACGTTCTTCGTGTTCTTCGCGTGTTTTTCATGTTCTTCGTTCGTTCTTCATTTTTAATCAATATTTTGGATTACAATTTCACTTTTTCTTGAAATTTGATGTTATAGAACATCATTCCTTACTTATTTGACCTACTCCTTCATAAGATTCATTCGGATCGCTCAAATTCATTACGAATCTTATACTTCCTTAAGAAATTTATAAACTAACTTCTAATTCTTATTTCTTCGTTTTCTCATGATTTCAACCATATGAAATCATTTGTAACATCTTTTATTCCTTATTCTCATTAAGCTATGCTTTAACATTGAAAACTTAAAAAAAGATTATTAGAAGCTAGGTTTTCAGATTACCTCTCTTCTTTAATCTTCCTCCGTTGGACAAAGCGTACACTCGGACAAGCTTTTCCTCTTCCTTTTCCTCTTCCTTCTCCCATCTGAACTCTCTCTCTCTCTCAAAGTGTAGGATTTTTAAAATCCTAAAATAATGAACTTAAGGCTTGTTTATATAGAAAACCAAGGCTAGGGGCATTTTAGTCATTTCGGCCCAACCTCCTTCCTATTCACACCTCCTTACTCCACCTACTTATTATTCACGAAGCTTCCTTTAGAAGCTTCGTGCTTCCGTCTTGCAGAATTCGTCCGACAGTTTGAAAAACTGCGATTCTTGGAATCCAAATATTTTTAGATATTTCGCCTTTCCTCTACAATCTAACTTTTACATATTCTTCAGATATCCAAAAAACTGAAAAATACTTTTTGACGTTAAGAGTTTTCCTTCATGTTTTTCCCTAATGTAGCTAAACGAATGAAAAGTACATAACAGTACTTTTCGTCGTTTTTATTTCGTACGATTTCTAAACGTTTTTTGAGAAAAACTTTTATCGGCTTAATTAACTTTTCACGATATATTATCATCAAATCTTTCGACGGAATGTCATTTCGACATACCAAACTCTCGGAAAGGTTTAGGTTATTCAAACCCTAACCCTTAAGGTTTTGTCAGGTGAATAGTGCATATTTCGTCCTTTTCCCCGAAAATATTTTGTTCCCGAATTTTTTTTATTTTCGTCTTGAAAATTCTTACTCGTTTAGTCTAGCTCGTAGCCAGAATCCTCCCGTCTTATAATCATCCTAGGTTATAGAACGATTAATAAACACATAGCACATAATAGTATTAATAAAATTTATTTTATTAATAACTAATTCTGTAAACTTCAATTCTCGACAATCCAGTTTTTACTCAGGTTGTCACAACGCAAGTATAGGAGTTGTCACAAGTCGTTTCTTCAACTCCTTGAAACTCTTCTCACGCTCCTCATTCCACAAAAACTTCATGCCCTTTCTCATTAATTGGGTCAATGGTAACGCAAGCAAGGATAATCCTTCCACAAATCGTCTATAGTACCCTGCCAAACCCAAGAAACTCCTAATCTCTGTCACCGTAGTAGGTCTCGGCCATTTCGTGATAGCCTCAACCTTCGCAGGGTCCGCCTTAATGCCTTCAACAGAAACAACATGTCCCAAAAATGCGACCTGCTCTAACCAAAACTCGTATTTAGAGAATTTAGCATACAGTTTCTCTTTCTGCAAAATACCCAACACTGTGCGAAGATGTTCCTCATGCTCTTCCTTAGACTTGGAGTAAACCAAAATGTCATCAATAAAGACAATAACAAATTGGTCCAAGTACTCCCTGAACATCCGATTCATTAAATCCATAAACACCGCCGGAGCATTAGTCAACCCGAATGGCATTACCAGAAACTCATAATGCCCATATCGAGTGCGAAAAGTTATCTTAGGGATATCCTCATCCTTCACCCTCAACTGATGATAACCCGATCTCAAGTCTATCTTCGAAAAATACTTTGCCCCCTGAAGTTGGTCAAACAAGTCACCAATCCTCGACAATGGATCCCGATTCCTGATGGTAATTTTGTTCAACTCCCTGTAGTCTATACACAGCCTCATAGACCCATCCTTCTTCTTCACAAACAAAACTGGAGCACCCCTCAGTGAAACACTCGGCCGAATCACACAACGATCTAAAAGTTCCTGCAACTGCTCCTTTAACTCCTGCAACTCTAACGGTGCCATCCTATACGGCGCCTTAGAGATAGGCTCCGCACCAGGAACAAGCTCAATAGAAAACTTTATTTCCCGCTATGGTGGCAACCCTGACAACTCCTCAGGAAACACATCGGGAAAGTCATGAATAATTGGAACATCTTCAATACGAGACTCACCCTTAGAGGTTTCTTTCACAAGCGTCAAATACCCCTCACAACCCTTTGCCGCCAACTTTCCAGCCTTCAAAGATGAAATTAACTTCACCACTCTACTCGGCTGTGAGCCCTGAAACACGAACTCTGAAGACTTCACATCTCCAAATATAACCTTCTTCGCCTGACAGTCAATAGTGGTCTAGTGCTTATCCAACCAGTCCATCCCAAGAATGACATCAAAATCGTACATACTCATTAGAAGAAGATTAGCCCTACGAATCTTATCCCCAAAACTGATCGGACACCCTCGATACAAATCAGAAATAACAATAGAAGTCCCTATCGGGGTAGCAATAGACATAACAGAATCTAAAGACTGAGATGGCACACCCAGGTGCCGAACAAAAGACTGAGCAACAACGGAATGAGTAGAACCTGTATCAAACAAAATAGAAGCCTCACGATTACCAACTAAAAGAGTGCCAGAAAAAGTACCTGGTGCACCTGCCACCTGGTTATATGTCAAGGAAAAAACTCAGCCACCTTGACGCTGACCTCCATTCCCACCATTATCACCACCTCCACCATTACCACGTTGACCAGTACAATCCCTAGAAATATGACCCATATGTCCACAAAAGAAGCATGCACCTGTGAGTCTGTGACACTGCCTCCCCGGATGATTAGCCCCACAAGAAGCACAAGGAGTTATCGGAATGAGATTTGGGTTACCCCCACCAACTGGTCCCGGATAACGACCCTGATTTTGCCCCTGCTGACGATTCTGCCACTACTAATGATTCTGATCATTCCAATATAGCTGCAGCTGACGATACAGCCCTTGCTAAGGCATCTTCTGATAACCCCTGTTTTGATTCTGGCCACACCACTGCCCCTGTTGGCCACCACGATTATTGTTCCAATGACTGTAACAACCCGGAATTTTGGATTATCCAGAATTTAGGTTTAAAGAATTAGTTATTAATAAAAGGAATTTTTATTAATACTATTATGTGCTATGTGTTTATTAATCGTTCTATAACCTAGGATGATTATAAGTCGGGAGGATTTTGGCTATGAGCTAGATTGAACGAGTAAGAATTTTCAAGACGAAAATAAAATTTTTCCGGGAACAAAAATATTTTCGAGGAAAAAGACGAAATAGGCACTATTCACCCGTTTCTGCTCGGAGATTTATTTTGAAATTCCGAGAAGTTATTGATTGCGTGAAATCTTGAGACATGATGGAATATTCAATAATATTTAAGTTATGGCAAAAACGAAGTTTTCGCCTGCGGACTCAAAACCTAAGGGTTAGGAAAAGTGAGTTCCGCGAATGTAATGAGTACGTATAATAACTAGGGTTATTATGCGTGAGAAATACGAGTATGATATGAGTTATTATACGAGTATAGAAAGAGGAATAGTACGACGTATAATACGAATATCGTACGAGTTAAATAGGAAGAGATTACGAGATTTCGAGAAAGGAATGCGTAGAATACGATTAGTCTTAATGGACTTTGTGTTCATAGACTTTTGTAGAATCCAATTGGACTTGGATTATGTCAAGCCCAATGATTTGTGAAGTTAAGCCCAAGTTAGGCCAAAGAAGAATTAAGATTAAGCCCGATCCAAAGAAATTAACCGCGGATCGAACCGATGAGTCACCAGATGGGTAAAACCCATGGGGCAACCCATGGGGATGACCCATGGTCATAAGGGGCGGCCACTTAGCCACCAAGTAAGGGTGGTGGCCAAGTTAACTTGGTGGCTAAGTTGAAGAGGAGGTGGGAATAGTAACTTTAGGGGCGAAATCACTATTTTGCCCCTAGCTTTGGTTTTCTATAAATAGAAACCTAGAATTTCATTTTCTAGGATTTTGAAAATCCTAGAACTTGAGAGAGAGAGAGAGAACTCGGATGAAGAGGTAGAGGAAGAGCGTGAGCATGAATGCTCGGATCAAACGTGATTGTGAAATAGAAAAGCTAGCGAATAGCCGGCTTTGTATAACGGAAGAGAAATAAAGAAGAACGGTAATCCGAACACTAGTTTCTTCTAAATTTTCTTTAAGTTTTCTATGTCAAAAACATAGCTTAATGAGAATAATAAGTAAAAGAGATTAGTAATGATTTCATATGGTTGAAATCGTAAGAAAATGAAGAAATAAAAATAAGAAATTTAGTTTATAAATTTCTTAAGCAAGTATAAGATTCGTGAGGATTTTGAGTGATCCGAATGAATATTATGAACGAGTAGGTGAATTAAGTAAAGAATGGTGTTCTATAACATCAAATTCCAAGAAAAAGTGAAATTGTAATCCAAAATATCGATTAAAAACGAAGAACGAACGAAGAACGCGAAGAATACACGAAGAACACGAAGAACGTTGTTGATAGACAAATTTAAAACCATCATAGTGTAATTGTTGTTGATGGACAAGTTTAAAACCATTGCGTATAAGTTAGATGCTTATTGCTTGGTTAGGAATGTTAGAAACGTTCATGAAGAAAGGATTAAAACTTAGCTATAACGAGTTATGGCGAAAAGTTCGTAAAAGACAAGCGAGAATTTAAAAGTTAGTCAATGAAACCGAACGTGTAGGGTTTCATAAGAATGTAAGAGAACGTAGAAAATGTGAGTTGTGGACTCAAGAACGAACGAATTCCGAGTTCGGATGACCGAATTACGGACGAAGGAATGAAGAACGTTAATAACGTAAAAATGAACGAAAAGTGAAGATTAAGCCAATTGAATGGCATGTTAACGGATTCAGAACGAAGTTCTGTCTGTGGTTAATCGAAGTACAAAAGGTAAGGAAGAAAATAGCTTTGGAACGACCTCGTTTCGAGGTATAAAGAAGAAATTATGAGATTTCGAAATCGGCGTCTCAAGCTTGTAAAAGACTTAGAAAATTTTCTAGGATTCATACTCGGCGCCGCATCGCGAGTTGTGCCTTGGAGGCCGATGCCGCAGCGCGTAATAGTGTCTGAGTACACTGTAAGAGTTTGCCACAACACGAACCATAGTAAAATTTGTGGAACCGTAGCGCCATGTACAATTACAAAATCTTACGAGTGTGTAATACAATTAGAACCCACTAAGTAAGGACTCATGGCCAGCAACAACATCCGGGAAGAGAGGAGAGAGAAGTAGGTCGCTACCATGCAACATGAGAGAGAGAAAGGAAGGGCACGCAGCGCAGTGTGCCGTCAGAGCAATGCCTGTAAATGAGATTTGTAGTTCTCGATTCTTTGGAGGATGTGCAAGAAAGAAGTATGAACATGTAGTTCAAGTAATGTATCACTTAAGTAAGTGTGTTAAACCTTTAGTGAAGGTTGAATGGAAAGATTTAACGAGATTAAAAGATAGAGAATGTAAATGCTAGATTATGTAACCGATATCTGGGGACCGTAGTCGTAATGAACAAACGTGAGGGATTGCTATGATTGTGATTCCTTGGGCGTTGAGTGACGAAGGTAATGAATAACATTTCGATGTTATGTTATGGTAATAAGAGATAAGTGTAAAGCGTATAGACACTATGAACGCAACGTTGTTGCGATGAATGATTGGTCTTAGCATACAACGGACTGTATGGCTTCGACATTAAGAAAGAATAATGAACATGGGGTTCATGGAATGGATAACGATGAATGCAATTGAAACCTTGAGTAAAGGTTGAATGAGAGATTAAGAGACGAGCAACGTGAACGTTGAATACGTAAACGATCCTCGTGAATCGTATTCGCGTTTGACGAACGTTCTAAGTATACCCTGGTTGTATGACATAGACGTTGAAGAAAGTAGTAAGTAAGATACGGATGGTATCAAGAAAGCCGTATCAAACGGTAATGAGATTAATGAAAGCCGAATGTGAATCGGATAAGAATGAATCCTGAGGTATGGCAATTACTTTCCAGAAAGCCAAAAGGAATAAGAAATTAACTTAACGAACATTATAATTTAATAGTTCGTATAAGTTAAAAGAAATTTAGGTTGTGGTACGATCGTAACCTTTGATGGTTGACATATGGGAGCTGGGCTAAACAATTCCTTCAGAGTGCGAAGGTATATACGAAACTTGCAACCGATCTAACTCGTTGTGATGGCAGTGTAGATGAGACGGGAACTTGTTTGTTGGTTGTTTGTGGGAAACCACTCAGAGTACCATATGGACTACTAGCAGAGAAGCGATGTGTTCTGAGTCCTAGAGAAGTATAAGAAGAAGATGAGAATGTAAATCATCAAAGATGATGATTGTTTTGAGTAAGACATCTCCGTATGTCATAAAGCCATAAAGCGGTAAAGAAAGTTGGTCGCGTAAACTTAGTTGTAAGAACGTGAACCTTACGAAGTAAAGTTACGTAAACCAATGCGTAAGTCAATTATATGACTAATTGGTGTATTTGTTATTTCCTTATGTGTTATAGGGATTGGAATGAGCACTTCGGCGTAAGCTGTAGCTGGGCGTAAGGCAAGTTTCCTAACTTCATTCATATTTTAAATGAATGCTAGTTTCTTAAACTTCTCAGATGCTGAACTTGAGAAGTTATGTCTATGTTCGAATGTGCGATATTTGTACAAGGTGGTAGAATGTATGAGGCCTTGTGCCACAATGTGAACACTTCGGTGTTTCTATGAGATGAATTGTTCTATGTTTGAATTGTTCAATAAAAGAATGTTCTGTTTATACATGAACCGTTATTGTTAAGTCCGTTCTATTGATTCTAGCCAGACAGAATGTGTATGAAAGAGAGTAGAGAATGAAAGTATTTCAAAGTGAATGTGACTAATGTTTTAAAATGGTAGGAATCGAGATTATTCCTATTGTTCAAGCTGCTTCATAACCTTTGTTCGGTTATCGAAGTTCCAAAGGAATGTTAAACTCTTGAAGTTGTATGTTCAATCATTATGACTTCTTTGGGCAATTGAATGCTCACACTTGCTTTAAATGAATTTTTTTTTCAAATGACGATGTTAGAAGAACTTAAGGATCCCGTATAGATCAAGTGACCAGTATCCGGATGAAGTGCCATTCGAATGTGAATGAGTGAGAAGATCAAGTGAAGACTTGTAATGTAGAAAGATGAAAATTAAACTATAGACTAGTTTAATGAACTGTATGTATCCTTGGTGGCGGATAAAAGTCACTCTTGTAAGATGAAAGGAATAATGTAATTATCATTATTTGTAATGAGGAGGGTTATAAGGTTTCCAGAACCTGGGATTTGAGAATGTATGTTATTATATTTCAGTATATAATGATGTATGTTGGATGAATGATGTAATCCTGATGTACGGAATCCGGGTGTGAAGAAAGATCGGATTTCGGGGCATTACAAGTTGGTATCAGAGCAAATAGGTTATAAACCTTAGGTATGAGTACCTAAGACTATAATCGTAAAGAGAAGGATAAGAAGATCACCACGTGATCATAGTAAATTGTAGTAACAGATGAGCTGTTAAATGATGAATGATTTATAGCTAATGCTATGAATGAATGATACTACAAAGTAGTACGAGAAGAAGAACTCAAATTGAGTTTTAAAGGATAGTATACGAATTAAAGAAAATTCGTATTAAGTAAAGAGAAAGTTAGAAGTTGTAAGATTTTAATTGAGGACTCATGTGATGGCTGAGTTATATGAATCTTTGTATGGGCAGAGGTTTGTGCTTGGTGTAACAACCACTCAGTTTATTACAGTGATAATCATTGAAATTGGTCGCGCTATCAAGATGTATATGACTAGAAGGTGAATCTTTTCTCATGTATATACTTGATAGGTAGAACATGATAAGATAGGTGCGGGTTCTTGAAACTCATACTTATGAAAAGTTTGTGACTCATGGTATATGCTATGTTTCTGAGCCCTAAGCATATGGATAGTCCTTGATTTGTTCTTGGATTACATATTGCGAAGATAAGTTCTTAAACACATATGGTTGTGGAAAGTTCCTAAACACATAAAGTGTGGTAAGTTGATGAACTAAACTAAGGTATAGGAATGTTTAGACTGAAAGTAAGTATTTTCAATAGACTTAGCATTGAAGGTTCTAGAAAAGATTAAGTATTATCGCAAGTAAGACAATGAAGGAAGATGGAGAATAGGATATTCCAAGTCATCTAGCTATGCTAGATTTCGAAATTTCTTGAAATCGTGCTAATGTGCGCATTTTGAAAATGAAAGAATTGGTTCGACTTTTGGAACCAATGGATTTTAAAAGAACTATTCTTAGTATGTCTATGCTAATTGTTTCAGCTGGACAGAAATTGGTTTAAAATATCAAAATGAATTTTATATCATAAGTGCATTTGATGCAAAGATGGTAAAAGGATGGAGTTATTAATGCAATTAAACCTGGTGTTGGATTTGATCTTAGGATCAACAACCTGCTATGGTATGATGTATAATGACGAAGTCATAAACTAATGAAGTCCTCAACGTACTGTGAAGAGTGCGGTATCATGACGTCATAAAACGTTTTGATGTATTGCGAAAGGATTTAAAGAATTAGTCGATGTCAAGTGAGTTGACTAGACGAATGTTTCAAGTTGATGTCCAATTTATTGGTATGGTCTAAGCTACTTGATTTGGCTAAGATGAATGGTATGTCATGATTAAAAGAAAATTGAGTTTTCTTTGAAGAGCTATGCCGAACCAAATTATTTTGGTGCGGATTCTAATGATTAAGTCTGAGGTGAACATACCCTGAAATGGGGTTATACGATAGGCTGATCACCTACGTATGGAAGAGGTAGTTTACCTTCTTTGTGATTATAAACTGACCGTGGAAAGAAAGGTTACGGCGTCATGTTGTTTAACCTAGTAAGAGTTCATGGTCAATTTGACCCCTCAGCAAAAGTATGAAATGTTTTAAAGGAATCTTTATATTCCTTGTTATTCCTTTCACTTCATGATTCTTGATAAGTTATGAAGGGTAGGGAATGTTTGAAAGATAAGAACTTCTTTGAAGAGAAGTTGAGAAGAAGAAAGAAAAAAAAATTCGAGGACGAAATTACGTGAAGAAGGGAAGAATGTGATGACCCGTAAGGGTTGGTTTAAGAAATTCGAGGACGGAATTTTTATAAGGAGGAAGAATGTAACAATCCTAATTTTGGATTATCTAGAATTTAGGTTTAAAGAATTAGTTATTAATAAAAGGAATTTTTATTAATACTATTATGTGCTATATGTGTTTATTAATCGCTCTATAACCTAGGATGATTATAAGTCGGGAGGATTACGCTACGAGCTAGATTGAACAGTAAGAATTTTCAAGACGAAAAATAAAATTTTTTCTGAACACAAAATATTTTTGGGGAAAAAGACGAAAATAGGCACTATTCACCCGCTTTACGCTTTCGGAGATTTATTTTGAAATTCGAGAAGTTATTGATTAAGTGAAATCTTGAGGCGTGATGGAATATTCAATAATATTTGAGCTTATGGCAAAACGAAGTTTTCATGCGGACTCAAAACCTAAGGGTTAGGAAAAGTGAGTTCCGCGAATGTAATGAGTACGTATAATAACTAGGGTTATTATGCGTGAGAAATACAAGTATGATATGAGTTATTATACGAGTATAGAAAGAGGAATAGTACGATGTATAATACGAATATCGTACGAGTTAAATACGAAGACATTACGAGATTTTGAGAAAGGAATCCGTAGAATACGATTAGTCTTAATGGACTTTGTGTTCATAGACTTTTATAGAATCCAATTGGACTTGGATTATGTCAAGCCCAATGATTTGTGAAGTTAAGCCCAAGTTAGGTCCAAGAAGAATTAAGATTAAGCCCGATCCAAAGAAATTAACCGCGGATCGAATCGATGAGTCACCGGATGGGTAAAACCCATGGGGATGACCCATGGCATAAGGGGTAGCCACTTGGCCACCATGTAAGGGTGGTGGCCAAGTTAACTTGGTGGCTAAGTTGAAGAGGAGGTGGGAATAGTAACTTTAGGGGCGAAATGACTATTTTGCCCCTAGCTTTGGTTTTCTATAAATAGAAACCTAGAATTTCATTTTCTAGGATTTTGAAAATCCTAGAACTTGAGAGAGAGAGAGAGAGAGAACTCAGATGAAGAGGAAGAGGAAGAGCATGAGCATGAATGCTCGGATCAAACGTGATCGTGAAATAGAAAAGCTAGCGAATCGCCGACTTTGTATAACGGAAGAGAAATAAAGAAGAACGGTAATCCGAACACTAGTTTCTTCTAAATTTTCTTTAAGTTTTCTATGTCAAAAACACAGCTTAATGAGAATAAGAAGTAAAAGAGATTATTAATGATTTCATATGGTTGAAATCGTAAGAAAATGAAGAAATAAAAATAAGAAATTTAGTTTATAAATTTCTTAAGCAAGTATAAGATTCGTGAAGATTTTGAGCGATCCGAATGAATATTATGAACGAGTAGGTGAATTAAGTAAGGAATGATGTTCTATAACATCAAATTCCAAGAAACAGTGAAATCGTAATCCAAAATATCGATTAAAAATGAAGAACGAACGAAGAACGAGAAGAACACGCGAAGAACACGAAGAACGTTGTTGATGGACAAATTTAAAACCATCGTAGTGTTATTGTTGTTGATGGACAAGTTTAAAACCATCGCGTATAAGTTAGATGCTTATTGCTTGGTTAGGAACGTTAGAAACGTTCATGAAGAACGGATTAAAACTTAGCTATAACGAAGTTATGGCAAAAAGTTCGTAAAAGACAAGCGAGAATTTGAAAGTTAGTCAATGAACCCGAATGTGTAGAGTTTCATAAGAATGTAAGAGAGCGTAGAAAATGAACGAACGAATTCCAAGTTAGGATGACCGAATTACGGACGAAGGAATGAAGAACGTTAATAATGTAAAAATGAACGAAGAGTGAAGATTAAGCCAATTGAATAGCATGTTAACGGATTCAGAACAAAGTTCTGTCTGTGGGTAATCGAAGTACGTAAGGTAAGGAATAAAATGGCTTTGGAACGACCTCGTTCTGAGTTATAACGAAGAAGTTATGAGATTTCGAAATCGGCGTCTCAAGCTTATAAAAGACTTAGAAAATTTTCTAGGTTTCATACTCGGCGCCGCATCGCGAGTTGTGCCTTGGAGGCCGATGCCACAGCGTGTAACAGTGTCCGAGTACACTGTAAGAGTTTGCCGCAACGCGAACCGTAGTACAATTTGTGGTGCCGCAGCCATATATATACAATACAAAAATCTTACGGAGTGTGGGCGCAATATTACCAAAGTAAGAGACTCATACCACACATTGATCCGGAAGAGAGGAGAGAGAAGTTGGTCGCGCCGCAGCACAAGAGGAAAGAAAGTGCATGGCGCCGCAGCGCCGATGCAGAGCAATGCCTAGAAATGAGATTTGTAGTTCTTAGTTACTGGAGGATGTGCAAGAAAGAAGTATGAACATGTAGTTCAAGTAATGTATCACTTAAGTAAGTGTGTTAAACCTTTAGTGAAGGTTGAACGGAAAGATTTAACGAGATTAAAAGATAGAGAATGTAAATGCTAGATTACGTAACCGATATCTGGGGACCGTAGTCGTAATGAACAAACGTGAGGGATTGCTATGATTGTGATTCCTTGGACGTTGAGTGATGAAGGTAATGAATAACATTCCGATGTTATGTTATGGTAATAAGAGATAAGTGTAAAGCGTATAGACGCTATGAACGCAACGTTGTTATGCGATGAACGATTGGTCTTAGCATACAACTGAATTTGTATGGCCCGACATTAAGAAAGAATAATGAACATGGGGTTCATGGAATGGATAACGATGAATGCAATTGAAACCTTGAGTAAAGGTTGAATGAGAGATTAAGAGACGAGCAACGTGAACGTTGAATACGTAAACGATCCTCGTGAATCGTATTCGCATTTGACGAACGTTCTAAGTATACCCTGGTTGTATGACAAAGACGTTGACGAAAGTAGTAAGTAAGATACGGATGGTATCAAGAAAGTCGTATCAAATGGTAATGAGATTAATGAAAGACGAATGTGAATCGGATAAGAATGAATCCTGAGGTATGGAAATTACTTGCCAGAAAGCCAAAAGGAATAAGAAATTAACTTAACGAACATTATAATTTAATAGTTCGTATAAGTTAAGAGAAATTTAGGTTGTGGTACGATCGTAACCTTTGATTGTTGACATATGGGAGCTGGGCTAAACAATTCCTTCAGAGTGCGAAGGCATATACAAAACTTGCAACCGATCTAACTCGTTGTGATGGCAGTGTAGATGAGACGGGAACTTGTTTGTTGGTTGTTTGTGGGAAACCACTCAGAGTACCATATGGACTACTAGCAGAGAAGCGATGTGTGCTGAGTCCTAGAGAAGTATAAGAAGAAGATGAGAATGTAAATCATCAAAGATGATGAATGTTTTGAGTAAGACATCTCCATATGTCATAAAGCCATAAAGCGGTAAAGAAAGTTGGTCGCGTAAACTTAGTTGTAAGAACGTGAACCTTACGAAGTAAAGTTAAGTAAACCAATGCGTAAGTCAAGTATATGACTAATTGGTGTATTTGTTATTTCCTTATGTGTTATAGGGATTGGAATGAGCACTTCGGCGTAAGCTGTAGCTGGGCGTAAGGCAAGTTTCCTAACTTCATTCATATTTTAAATGAATGCTATTTTCTTAAACTTCTCAGATGCTGAACTTGAGAAGTTATGTCTATGTGCTAATGTGAGATATTTGTACAAGGTGGTAGAATGTATGAGGCCTTGTGCCACAATGTGAACACTTCGGTGTTTCTATGAGATGAATTGTTCCATGTTTGAACTGTTCAATAAAAGAATGTTCTGTTTATACATGAACCGTTATTGTTAAGTCTGTGCTATTGATTCTAGCCAGACAGAATGTGTATGAAAGAGAGTAGAGAATGAAAGTATTTCAAAGTGAATGTGAATAATGTTTTAAAATGATAGGAATCGAGATTATTCCTATTGTTCAAGCTGCTTCATAACCTTTATTTGGTTATCAAAGTTCCAAAGGAATGTTAAACTCTTGAAGTTGTATGTTCAACTGTTATGACTTGCTGGGCAATTGAATGCTCACACTTGCTTTAAATGAATTTTTTTTTCAGCGAACGATGTTAGAAGAACTTAAGGATCCCGTATAGGTCAAGATGACGGTATCCAGATGAAGTGCCATTCAGAATGTGAATGAGCGAGAAGATTAAGTTAAGACTTGTAATGTAGAAAGATGAAAATTAAACTATAGACTAGTTTAATGAACTGTATGTATCCTTGGTGGCGGATAAAAGTCACTCTTGTAAGATGAAAGGAATAATGTAATTATCATTATTTGTAATGAGGAAGGTTATAAGGTTTCCAGAACCTGGGATTTGAGAATGTATGTTATTATATTTCAGTATATAATGATGTATGTTGGATGAATGATGTACTCATGACGTACGGAATCCGGGTGTAAAGAAAGACCGGATTTCGGGGCGTTACAATGACCACCCTGATTCTTCCCATGTTGACCTGATGCTTGAACCTGTGGTCATCTCTGTCCCTATTTCGACTCCCTTTCGGTTTAGAAGACCAAAAATCTTGTCGCTCCATTTCAATATTCTTGGCTGCATTAGCCACTGCTGACACGTCTGCAAACTTGTTGTTAATAAGATGTTGGCGATACATGTAATGGATTCTCCACTTGAATTTCTCTGCCTGTTCTGTTGCAGTCCCTGCTGAGGTTCCCGCAAAGCCTGCCAACTTGGTGAACCTCATCATAAAATCCGTGATGAACTCATCATCTTTTTGCCGAATAGACAGATAGTCTCTAGCATAGGCCTCTTTATCAGCAACTGGGAAGTACTGCTGATAAAAGACCTCACAAAACTCCGCCCAATTAAGTGTCTAAGCATAATTTTCACCTTTTATTACTTTCATCACTTTCCACCACCTCTGTGCATCCCCTTCTAGCTTGTAAGCAGCAAGAAACACTCTTTGATTAACTGAGCACCCCAACACATCAAAAATCTTCTCCTGGTGGGCAATCCAATTCTCTGCATCAATTGGAGTAGGAGCGGAACTAAATGACTATGGTTTCTGCTTCTAGAACCTCTCTAACCATACATTCATCGCAACTCCCTGCTGATCATGACCATCCGCATTCCTTTCCTCAATATTTGCACGCTGACCATTATTTCCCAGATTCTCTTGCTCAGGAATGTCTGGTGGCGGCTATTGCATTGCCTGTACAACCTGTGCCACCAACTGAGGTAAAGCCTGATTCCCCGCCTGATTTACCAAGGTAGCCAATTGAGCATTTATCTAATCATTAGGTTGCTCATTGGGCTGACCCTCACCTCTTCCCCTATTGTTGCCTCGCCTCCTAGCAACTCTAGCAGATATATGAGTCATCTAAGAAAGAGATCACGAATATAAACAAGCAGAATAGAGACAAATTCGAATATAGCGGATATGATAGCTAAACAGAAAGTCAAACAAAACAAAAACCTAACCCAGAAGTCTACCCATAACTCACAGGTCAAACCTAAATAGGTTTTCTACAAGAAAGAACCTAAGCTTTGATACCAACTCTGTACACCCCCTTTCCAAAATAGAAAGAGAGGTTACTCAAAACACAAAAAAACTAATGAACTTAATACCAAGGCTCAAAGCCACAAAAGAATAGTCTTAATATCTGATAAATACCACAAGTCTACCATAATAAATATCAAACTGCCTCAACCCACAAAATAAAATAATTATTACAATTCCGAACAAACTAATGTATCACACCCTAAACATAATATATCTAAATCTTTTGGATAAAAAGGATCTCTCGTCACACTTGCCCATGATTCCCCTGATTACCTGCCGGAAGAAAAACACAGCATGAGCCAAATGCCCAGTACGGATATAGAATACAAATAATGAACCGAAATAACTAACTCCATTAAATAAAATGAAACGCAACGAACTGAAACAAAACGAACAAAACTAACACAACGAAATGATAGGCTGAATCAAATGATTGTGTGTTATTTCATACCGAGCTCAAAATAAATAGTAATATACCTTCCCACATAGGCAAGTCAAATAATGCCACACATGCAATCAAAATAATGCCACACAGGCAATCACACATCGGACTGCGCAATCCAGATGCATACAAAATCAGAAGGCGTGTTTAGCACAAACATCACCACTCCGCAGAACAGAACATAACAGAAAACTAGGGTTGACCCATATGCCTCCCACAACAAAACACCAAATGGCCAACTTCGACCGGAGCACAAAACGGAGACGCCGTGGACTGATCACACCGCCACGGAAGGTGTCATGCCTCAGTGCCAAGAGGACATGCATTTGGTACCCCCACAGGTGGTTATAGCTCAGGTATACCCTACGGTATTCTAACAAAAATATAATGTCACAACACATACGACAAAATATCAACACAAAAGGGTTCTAACGTGTACATGTTAAATCGAACGAATCATCAACACAAGTCTTTAAAAATATACTAACATGTATGTAAGACCCCGAATTTTATGAAATAAAAGTATTCAATTTTTCTTATAATTACTATTCAGTAAATGGTTAAATTGATAAAAGTTAAAGTTAAGGGTGATATATGAATTTTTTTTTATACACAAGTGGTTATAAAATATTCATTGTTGTCGGGGAATATTCGTTTAGTTGTGGAATATTCTTTCTGTCGGGGAATATTCGTACGACGGCGCAGCCATTTGTGAGCCCCATAACAGAATAACTGTCGGATGAAGAAAACAACAAAATTAAGTTTTTATAAATAACGGCGTAATCGTTACCGTTAACACTATTGGAATACCCGGTTGGTAAAATAAAGTAATACACGTTGTTGCACAGTAGCACACGGTATTACATAGTATTTTTGAATTATTGATTCTTACGTAAGAAGGCACTACTCAATAATTGTTACAGTAATTACTGTTCAATATTGTATTTTATTGATTCAATAATTGCTACATTGAAATTTTATATTATTGTTGTTCAATAATTGTCACTGCACAGTATTTCCCATTATCAGATCAATAATTCATATTATTCGAATAATATTATTAGATAGCATTATTGTCAATGTCTAGAAAGTTCTGTAAAGGAGAGGTTTGGTCACCTAATTGCGCGTCAGTAAGGAGAAATCCTTATCGGAAAGCCCCCTCTTTCCTGGGAATGGACTAATTGTCATAATTGTGATTCTGTAATATTATTTGTGAATAATTAATTATTGATTTATATGATAATGAAATATTTATTTGATGTGGATATAAATGATGGATTTATTTATGTGGTTATTAATGAAGGAGTTAATGTTGAGGTGTTTTATCAGTATTTTGTCGGATTGGAGGTATTAAAAGATTAAATCGGTGTTATTACAGCTTTATTGTGTGAGTTATAATATTTAATCCGACCGTTGGATCATTATAATTTTTGGATATGTTATACATATATAAGTTGAGTATATGTCCACAAATTTTGAACATTTAAAAATGAGCGTATAATTTGTTATGAATTTTAAGAGGTGACTAATTCAGAAATTAGGTTATAAATGATTTTGGTGGAAAATTCTAGAATTGGTGGGCCCCACTTATGGTTGGTGAAGAAATGTGCTGAATTTTATTTTAAATTTGGTGGGTGGGAATAGTAGCAGGTAAAGCCATCAGGTCGCAGGTCAAGTCTGCTAAAATTTTCCTATAAATAGAGGGCTAAGTTAGAATTGAAAATCACACCAGAAATATAAGCTTTCTCTCTTTCTCTCTCTAGATTATTGAGTGTATTTTGTGAGTATTTAGATACTTGGTGAGTTGATATTCATCAGTGCAAGTTTCTTTCAGCGTCATATCCGATATCCAGTAAGAAGTGCTGCTCTTTTGAGGTAAGGGATAGTAATGGATTTTAAGGGTTATTATGTTTTTCAGTTCGTACTTCTTCTAATCTTCAGAAAATTCTGGAAAAATTTGAAATTATATGTTGATGAGTTTTATTGATTGTGTCCAAAAATGGTGATTTTTGGATGTATACATTAAGAGTTATGAATTTTATGAGAAAAGACTATTTTAAAAGTAACCGCTTATAACTCCTTGTGGTTAATTCCAAAATTGATGAAATTTTTATTGGGAGTACATCTATATAATATCAGTGTACTCTGTGAATTTCGAAATTTTTGGATAAAAGTACAATTTATGATAAATGTCTAAATAATCGGCGGTTTTGGCCATATGAAAAATAGTAAATGAATTTTAAAAATTCTAAGAAAAATATATGTTCAAAATGGGACTATATTATGCTAAATCCCAGAAAAGAAATATTTTTTGAACTGATTTGGTATTTTTTATGAAAATTGACTAGTTATGAATAAATGAGTTAAATATGTTATGTGAAGGAAGAAAATCGAAAAATATGATTTTATGGCTTGAGAATCATATATGTGGTATATGCAAATTTTTGATGAGGGTTTTGGTTATTGGTGATGAAACCTTATAAGTTTGGCATTTTATGATGATTAAATGCATTATTTAGTAAAGTGTAAACAGTTAAAATAAATTGTTTATAAGTTTAAGAAATGTTATTCTTTTAATATCATTATACCGAAATATTGGTATGGATTTTATTGTGGAATTTCTACCTTTTTGTGTCAGGGTTACTATTCATGAGTTACTATTCACGAGTTACTATTCACGGGTACTATTCACTACATAATTGGTTTCTTTTTTCTAACCAAATTATAGTTGATTTATGAATATTACTCTGGAGATTAAAACTATATATTGATTTTATTATCATATATAATATTTTGACAACCCTAATGTTGAAATTCTCTTTCACTGGATTGTAAAGATGAGTAGATTATTGGTATGATCATGACTAGGGTTCTCTTTGGCCAGTAGTGAAAAGTTGAATTGTGACTGGTATGATCATGACCATTGAATTTATAATTGAATATCTTTAGCTTAAGTGCAAAGGTGAATTGATCAACATGATTATAATTATTGTTTATATAAATTCTGAAATGATTATATATTTCTTTGAGATATTAATATATTGATGAATATCTTTGGCCTGTAGTGCAAAGATGAATTGTTGATGAATATCTTTGGCCAATAGTGCAAAGATGAACTGTTAATGAATATCTTTGGCCCGTAGTGCAAAGATGACTTTTGTTGTTGAATATCTTTGGCGATTAGTGCGAAGATGAATCGTGGATGAATATCTTTGGCCCGTAGTGCAAAGATGAATTTATTAGTATGATTATGAGCAGGCTGTGATTTGGTATAACCATGATCTTTCATGTTTCGTAAAGACATGTGATGAAAATTATATTAAATCACCGAGGTGCGAAGAGGAATTTAGAATTACAATTATGATTATGAGATATTCATATAATTGTGGAAAGGAACTGTTGATTGATGTTACTGGGATAAAACATTGTTGGTGGACTTTTAACATGGAGAAGATATTAGGCCATATTGTCTATTTGACTCTTCTAATGGATTGCTCGTTCATTGCAACTATGGTTGAAATTTTATCATCTACCATATGTTCTAAATCTACGATTTGTTATTGATGAAGGCTATTGATAATTTAATTATCTTTAGTCATGATATTCTTTATTGAGCTAGTTGTGCTCACCCTTTTGCTTCACAATTCCTTTCGGGTAAATAATAAAAGTGTAGTGGGTTTGAGCCAGGGGGTAACAAGGAATAGAGCGGTGGTCTCTAGTCGTGGAGTTCTCCTAAACAAAGTATAGACAAGTGTGTTGTATACATCTTTTAGTAGTTATATTTGGTGAATCATATAGGAGAGAAGCGAACCCAACGTTGGAAGGGTGTTTTGCCACTATCATACAAAATGTCTAATGACATACAACCTCGTGTCATCATAAGACAGGGTTGTGCTCATCCACTTGCTGAGTATATTTATGAGCACTACCTATATAATCTTGGTGTTTGTTTGAAGTATAATTCTCAATTTGAGACAGTGGAGATAATGATAAGTCAAGAGAAGACTCACCATTGGGAAGAATATGATAGTACTCTTCTCGTTTTTCTTTGGGGTCTATTGGGTCAACCAAGGATAATTCTGTGGCCATATGATATCTATCATAACCTACAAGCATGGCCTCCCATGTACGAAGGTTTCCTTGAGCACTTCCCAAAAATTCTAATTTCTAAAACAGTTTTTGACTATACCTTTATGTAAGGTGTCATTGTGACGTGCTATCCACGATTGGGACATGAGTCACAGTTGGTATATATTTGTATCCAAACTCACAACATATGTGTTGTTGTATTTTGTACGACAATTGTTGTAATAAAGTTATAGTTATTTTCTGTACCATGTATTTGGCGACTCAGAATGGGTTGGATGGAATGGACCTATTTTGGGGTTGTCACAATGTACATCACTATAAAGATCAAAATAAAATTTAGACATGATACACTAGTCTAAAGAGTACAAATATGAGTTCTAATACAACGCCAAAATAAATTTATCATAATAATTGACAAGGAATAATTATGAGAAGCAATACTAAATTTCAAAACGAATAACGAAACGAACAAAATAAAAACAAAAGAGTCCCGCTGAAAGAGTACGCAATCCGTACCTGGATTAAGCAATGTAATACCCAAAGATTATATTCTAAATATAACTCCTTAAATTCCCTCCGTTCCAACTAATTACACAAATTAATAGAATAAATTAATAAACTATGCGCTAAATTACTAATTACTAATTTCTTCTTCTTCTTTTTTTAACTCATATTATTATTATTTTCATGTAAATTCCCAATTCAATCTTCCAAATAATTCTATATAAGACCATAACCTTATTAAGAATCTAAATTATCAATTTGATGTAGACAATCATTATATACCATCTATCTATACATATATATTAAATAAATAATGTAACCTCCGTTCCAAACCAGGATATTCATACTGCATAATATAATCAAATAATTCAGTTCACTCTTTTACTTTATATGATGACCACCCATCACAGTTATATAACAGTAGCCCTAAAAATCAAGTTACGAATTCGTTTTACATACGAATTCATTTTACATATATATATATATATATAACAATTTTCAATTCATAATATATATATAACAGTTTTCGTAGTTCTTAGTTGTAAATTAAAAAAAATTAAAACAAAGTAACCATTGATATACAGAAGGATAACAAAATGAAAAAAATAAAACAAAACAAAACAGACCCGTGCTCCTTTCCTTATCCTTCCGTTATGCACTTTTCTCAGAAGTAAAATAAGAGGCGGCTTCCTCCTCTTTCTCTTTCTCAGGTTATATAATGAAAATAAAATTAGGTATAGTTTTTTATTCACTTAAATAGATTTTATTAATTAATATAATACATTTATTAACTCTCCAAATTTTAATAGGATTTTAAAATTATACAATTATAAATTTGACCCACTTAATTTAAAGCCCAATTGTACCAATTTAATTTACCCAACACTTATTAATACATTAGCCCACAAAAATTAAATGACTATTTTGACCCAAAATAAATGACAAAGTCTAATTAATATGTTTTAAAACAAAGTAATTTTTATTATTTAATATATTATTTTTTTCGGGTATTACACATATGGCTCTTTTCCACGATCTACCGCATAAAAAAAAGAGAGAAAAAAAACTCTTCAGGTTGCATAAGTACAACATGAAGTTGAATCCAGCCAAGTGCGCCTTTGACTTTAAATCAGGTAAGTTGCTAGGATTCCTAGTCTGTCACAAAGGGATTGAGCTAGATCCCACAAAAATCCAGGTCATCACGAAAATGCCCATTCCTCGGACAGAGAAGAAAATACAAGGATTTTTGGGAGGGGTCAACTTCATCAGCCGATTCATTTCCTAACTTACCACAACCTGTGAGCCTATTTTCAAGTTGTTAAGGAAGAACTCCTCCATGACATGGAATCCATCAGAGTATTGATAGACGCTCACCTAGATGAAGACCAATGGTTACAAGATAGGTATCCCCAATTGTTTCTAATTGACGAAAGGAAAATTGCGGCTATCTTCCATGGTCAGTTATATCAACAAAGGATCGCCAGATCCTACAATAGAAAAATCCGGCTACGACAATTCAAACAACACGACTTAGTTTTGAAGAATATCATTGACAACCAATATCAGTCTAAGGGAAAATTCACCCCAAACTGGGAAGGCCCATTTGTTGTCAAGGAGGTATTGACAGGAGGCACTCTCAGATTACAAGAAATGGATGGCGATGAATTTCCACAGCTCATTAACTCGGACACCGTGAAACGGTACTATGTCTAAAAGTTACCATCAAGCAAACATCCTGGTTTTGAATCACCAGATCCCCAGTCAATCCAGGTTTTCTCAAACCCTTCACTACATACAACCTTTTTCACATCAGGGATAATCACACTTTCCAACCAACAACCTGGTTTCGGATCACCAGATCCTTCACTCCCCGCAGGTTTTCAAAACCTTTCACACTTTCAGTTTATCCCACCAGGGATTAAACCTTTCACACCTTAAATTTATCATGTACATGGGATTAAACTTTTCATCTGCAATCCACCCTGTACATGGGGTGAACTACGTCGACCTGATCTCCCCAATACACGGGAGTACGTAGGCAACCATGTTATATGGTCCGATCTCACCACAGAAAAAACAAAAATAAACACACTCCTATCCATAACCACATACAGAAACTAGTCCCAAGACACCAAAGACGGTAGAGAATACACACAAATCGACGATCCATTCTAAAAATCCTGAGACATCTCATTCTCCATCCATCAAGGAGGAGTTCAGAATACATCCAGATCACAAAGCCCTGGAGAAACAAGCAAATATCAAGCAAGTAACAAGGCACAACTAAAAGGGGAGTGAATCAACATATATTTCCCTGCCATATATAATGTTGTTTGATATATACAATGTGTACTGCACATGACAAAATAGCTAAGCTAGTCTGTGCAGGGAAATACAACCCATCTACAAGTCAGTGTATATGCGGGCTATCAAGTCCAACATGGATTCCTTCTCAGAAGAAGGAGATAACGTTGTGATCTCCTGCCCAAGGGTTTCTACACGAGCCAACAGATCCACCGCCAACTATATGCGATATCTCGGGAAGATATAGCGTTATCCCACTCAACAATCACTGCATCTCTTGATGATTTGGCATCATCCCTCTCAACAACAGCAGTATCCCTATGAGTTAGAGCGTCATCACTCAACTAGAGCGACATCTCTACCAGAAAAAGCTGTCAACATCAAAGCCCAAATACACTACCTGTTCATCATCTGGTACAGAGGTAAATGCCTCTTGCAATCTCGGCATCTTATCAGCCCATCTGTCAAAGCAACTATCCCAGAAAATAAGCCAGGCGGGGGCAATTTCAAAATTGGCGACAACCCAATATTGGAACCCTTACAATAAGATTGGGGGAATCTCAGAAATAGAGACAACTCAACTCTGGGGCATTTATCAACCATCCTAAGGAGGAAAATGCGCCAATCAGCACCATCAGCATGGTACATCATCGTCAAAACTTTCCTCACATCATCTCACTAGCAATTTAGATATTACTCACTTGCGACTTCATCAACAAAGAGAGTTTCTCATATGAATCCCCGGCAACAACATGCGAAAAGACTGGGGCATTTTTCCAATTCCAAGAAATGGAAGGAGCTTAAGGCGAGATCAAGCCTCTCATCAAAAAGAAAGGGGAGAACTCCCGAAAGAAATCATAGCGACATAAGCGTGCCCCTACGAAAGAAGGGGAAAATTCTCAAAAAAGTTCTTAACTCAGAACTAGAAGGTCAACGATGAAAGGTCTAGCAAATGAAATTTACACCATCAACATGCGTCAAGTCCTCACAAGTTGAGGCCTCTACACCGAAGTTCAAATCTGGGCAGCGAAAGAACGAGTTGCACCCTCCAGGGATGTCAGCGGCATTCAGGCCATCAGTTCAGCCGGGTTGAAAATCAAACTCTCAAGGAAATGGGAAACAAGCAGCCAACAGTGAAAGGAAAATCCAAATCACCTCAAAAAGGGTGAGCGTACCATCAGGCAGAGTCTGGTGAAGCAAACCTTGGAATATTAATTCAGCGAAGGTATCGGAAGATCCGGTATTCTAAACCATTGGCATCAATTCAACGTAACATCAAAACAGTTCAGCGATGAAAGCTTTGTATACCACCATTCTAGTGGGAACCGAAAAAGTTTGGCGATCAGCAGGGTAGGCACCGTTGCAAACTACCAGCGTATACATCGGGAAGGTCCGATGATTTCAGAACGTCATCCCCAATAGAGATGTAGAAAACCTCTCAATTTATCTTCATCAAATAAACATCGGCGACACCGAAAAAAAGCCAAACCGTTGGAGTCAACACCAGCATAGGCATCAGCAATGATCGGTAAAGGTAAAACGAATTTGTGAAAACATTTTAACATTCATCATAACATTCATTACATTGTGATTTGAGAAATGCAAAAAGTGAAATCTGAAGTCGAAGTCACGAAAATGCGATGTCGCGAAGTCAAGGGTCGCGATTAGCCAAATCTGAAATCTGAAGTGCAGTCGTCGAAATACGATGGGTGATTTGCGAACTGCAATTTGCAAAAACATTTTAAACATTCATCATAACATTCATTACATTGTGATTTGCATCATTAGAAATACCTTATCATATTTCAAGTGTCTAGTAATCTTTATCATGTCCATTCCATTGCATTGCATTACATGAACATGATAAAGAGGGGCATCTGTAGACACTCAAAATTTTATTTCCCTATTACTAACTATGAAGGAGGATAAAAGCGTATTTTCCACAATCCAGAGATAACCCTGGAGGACCACAACATCAATTCTAACCCCGGAGGTAGCCCCGGGATATCCAGTTTCCAATCCCGGAGATAACCCCGGGAGAGTCGGTCCCAACCCCGGAGATAACCCCGGATGATCAAGTCTAATGCCCGGAGTCAACCCCGGGAGGTCAAGCCTACCTCAGAGATAACCCTGAGGACATTCAGAGTCAACAACATGACAACCTCAAAGATAACCCTGACAAAAGACACCTACTGTGACGCCCCCAAAATAAGTATACATCACCCATCTTAGGTCGCCAAATACATGGTACTGAATACAAATACAAACTTAATTATACAACAAGAGCTGAGAGTTTTTACACGAATATTGTCTCATAGACAATATCCAATCTCAAATTCAATCCTCATTACATTTATTATCACACTAAATAGTGAGGATTTCTAAAACAGCCATCTCGGACCATCACTCTGTTCCTCGACTAGTCCCAGCTATGTTCGCATTCCTGAAGTGAATAATGAAAGCAAAAGGGTGAGCTCAACTAGCCTAGTAAGAAATATTATGACTAAGATAATGCAGAATAAGTTATCGTTAGCCTTCAACAATGTTAATCTGATAGAATATAATAGACAACAAGTTTAACTGTAACGGAACAACCAATCGATTAGAAGAGTCAAGTAGAGCATAATATCTACTATCTTTTATGATTTAAAAACGTTTTCATCAACTTTATCGCTGAGACTCAGCTTAATAAATAAACCACATCATTGAATCATCCCTGCACTACGGGCCAATGATATTCATGTAATAATTAATGGTCATGATTATAACGAATAATCTATGGTCATAATCATACCAATAACTGCCATTCAATGCACTACAAGCCAATGAGGATTCTTATCACATCATTTATAACATTACGGGTCATGATTATACCGAATGATCCCTAGTCATAATCATACCAATCAACAGTACATCTATGCACGTAAGCAAAAGATGACTTTCATCACAATATAAGCATGAGGATGATGACAATGATATAAGAATTCAATTAAATGAAAGTAAAGGATAAATTTTAAAGATTTATAATTTAATTTATCCAGAATTTAATAATGTCCAAATTGTCAACATGATACTGCTTTGTGGAGTAAAATTCAAGAATAATATCCATGTATTAAAAATAATTTGGACAGTAAAAAAATAAATTTTTCGGTGAATAGTACCCCGTGATTAGTACTTCGGGAATAGTACCCCATAAATAGTACCCCGGCATGAAAAGTACCCCGAATACCCGAGTGAATAATATTTTAGTGAATAGTAACCTATGAATAGTAACTCGTGAATAGTACCCCGGCATGAAAAGTGTCCCGAATACCCGAGTGAATAATATTTTAGTGAATAGTAACTGGGTGAATAGTAACCCGTAAATAGTAACCCGATGAAAATATTGATATTTAATAAGAAAGTTCAGATCAATATTCCAATGAAACGATACTGGATGAAGCGCAAAACTCAAGGATATTCCACTAATTTCAAGGATTATAGAAGCAATACTTACCATAGTAAGTTTAGATTTACGAATATGAAAAGAAATAACATACGAAACTACAAATGGATTTTCACCAGTTATACGGTAAGTAATCCGCGTAGATAGATTTATTCCGACATATTAAAGGATGAATACGAAAAAATAGTATTCCTTATGAATACGAAAGAAATAATACCACTTACCTTAGTAGAAGACTGGATACTGCAATAGTGAAGTAGTAGAATACTCTTCTTCTTGCTCTCTATAGTTTCTCTTGTGACTCTCAGTGAATTGGTGAGAATGAAAGAAGAATTAAGCTTCTATTTATAGGAGAAATGACTAAATAGTAACTAATTCACGAACGGTCCAGATTAATTTACTATTAGAAAGGACGGTCCAGATTGATTACTATTAAAACCACAACCGATGGTCCAGATTGATTTACTTTTAAAACCACCACCGACGGTCCAGATTGATTTACTATTAAAACCACCACCGACGGTCCAGATTGATTTACTGTTAAAACCACCATCGACAGTCTAGATTGATTTACTATTAAAATCACCATCGACGGTCCAGATTGATTTACTATTAAAACCACCACCAATGGTACAGATTGATTTACTATTAAAACCACCACCAATTGTGATAACCCGAGAATTTGGATATTTATAAAATATTAAGATATTGAATTAAGGTAAAATAATAAACCTAGACAGAAAAAAAGTGAATAGATTTGAGATTTCCGTGAAGGAATTTTGTGAATTTAAAAATTTTGTGGTGAATTATTCAGGATTAAGGGAATACGTGTTTATGTTCTGTGTATATGGTATTATATGTGTACGGTGTGTGGTTAAGGGTCAAGGGTCAAGGGTTGACAAGATAAGATATATCAGTGGCAAACCCTAGTATTATATTAAGAATGTCAACGTTCAGTTAGAAAATTTTTATGAATTATAAGAAACCCTAAAACCGGCTCTGAAAACCCTAATTTCAGTTCTGAGAATCTGAAACCCTAATTCGGATTATGAAAACCCTATCTTGGGATCTCAGAGACTTAAGTGTATTAATTATAAACTTAATTAGGGTAAAGCTTAGCTAATTAATTTGAAAACCCTAATTTCTGGATTAGAAACCCTAATTTATAATTAGGGAAAACCTAATTGTTAATTTAATAATTATAATATTAATTAGGAAACATTAATCCTACTGTTCAAGTTATAAGTAATTAGAAAACCCTAATATAATTAGGAAACCTAATTTCTAAATTAGAAAAATTATTATTCAATATGAAACCCTAATTCTTGGGTTATAAACCCTAATGTATCATTTTGACCCAAATTGCTAAATTAGCAATTTTAATTAGGATATATTAATCCTAATTAGCAAGATTGAATTATGATTAGGAAATCCAGGTATAAATATAGAATCCTAATTATAATTTAGAAATATTAATTTTCCATTTTAAAACCTAAATTGAAAATCATAGAAAATTATTTTTTTAAGCTTAGGGTTAAACCCTAAAGGTCAAACCATAAGGGTCAAAACCCTAAGGGTCAAAACCCTAAGGGTTAGATCAAAGACCATTTTGCCATTAATTTTGCTAGCTAAAAGACCATAATACCCTTTTTCATTTTTAACTAGCTAACTTGCAAATTTAGCCAAAATATAGTTGGTGAACTACCCCATGTGATTAACAACAACTTCCATCAGTCATATAATGCCAGAAATATCAGCAACATACATTGAATCTAAGTATTATATAGATTAAAGAGAGAGAAAGTCACAAATATTGCTCATTTGCTCTCTAGCTCACAACCAACTCCTTCTTTCTCTAAATATCCGAATTACACAAGTAAATCAGTCACTATATCACCTCTTAGAACACCTAGATCAGATTTGGAAGGCAAGATCAAAGATTGGTACTAGAAAGGTATAAAGTCCTAACTACTTTTGATCTTGTATGCTAAGATAGAATACTTGTTTATGTGTTTAGATTTGTGTTAGAAGTTGTTTTTAGATGATCTATGATGATCCATCATGGATCCATAGCATTAAAGTGCCTTAAAATGATGATTTTCAAAAACTTTTCTCGAGTCTAAAAGTGCTCTGACATGCAAATGTCAGTTACCTTAGATCTTTATGTGTTTTATGTTTTGAGTTGTTTTAAGTTTTAGACTTGTAGTCTGACAGGAGATCTTTGATCTGGAAGTGGAATCAAAGCTATTCCATTTACAGATTTCAAGATATTCATGGTCAAAGAGGGTTGACCAAGCATGACCATGAACTTTCTGGGTAACCCAGAAAGTGTAAAACCGAGCCTGACAAGATTTTCTAAGGCCTTTATCTGTCAGACTGTAGGTGTTATGTTTATGTTGTTGTAACCAAGTTGTAGTGTGTTGTATGGACTATAGATCCATGATTTTATACCTTTCAAAACATCATAAGATCGAATGTAGTGAGTGGTCAAACCAAGCCACTCGGTCACATTTTGCAGTTTCTAGAATTTCCAGAAACCGGATGAACGTCATTTCTGACAACGTTTGACCGAACTGTATCTGGTGATTTAGATGTTGTTGAACTAATTTGTTGTAATGTAAATGTTCATTGACACATGGACTACATATTTGGGCCATTAGATCATATGAACCATAACCAGAACACCTTAATAATCGAGCTTGAAAGTGCCAACTCGAAGCTGTCTGGGTTTCTGTGTTACCCAGAAAACCCAGATTCGTTCTGACATGAACTTTGAGAGCCCTTATCTCTTAGTTGTAGTGTTAGATTTCCATGAAAATTGTTGTAGATTGTAGTCCTGCATACATACTACAATCCTAACAAAACTACAAAGTCAGAAGCTTGATAACCAAGAATCTGGAACCGGTCAAACTACCCACCTTGGTCTCTAACATGAACGTTCTGGGCAGCTCAAGAACAGACCAAGAACACCTATAGCGATGGTTTTGTCGCTATAGGGCCCTTTATTAATAATTAATTTTTGAAAATTAATATTTTAATTAAATAAATCAAAAAATGGTTTTTAATTATTAAAAATATAAAATAAATTCCTAAAAACTATTTTAAAGTCTGAAAATTAGTTTTTAGCTATTTTGAGTATATTTCCTGAATATTTAATATTTTTGGAATATAAATGGTATTTAATTTATTTAATTATAATATTAAATAAATTATTTAAAAATGATTTTAATACATGAAAAATCATGAAAAATTATATTATGGTATAAGAAAATATTTTAAGTTATTTTAATGACTTTTAAACTTTTGTGATAAATTTCATTAATTAATAAATATTAATGATAATTAATTTATTTAATAAATATATTAAATAAATTAAGAAAAAAATAGAATTAATGATTTATAAATCATATAAAAATGATTTAAGTGTTATAAAAATATTTTAAGTTATAAAATATAATTTTTGATATTTTATCATGAAAATATTAATATTTTAATATTTAAAAGCAATTATCGGATAATGAATTTAATCGTTTAAAATCATATAAATATGATTTTAAAGTATTTAAAATACTTTGTGATATTATAACTATATTATAATATTATGACATGTATTTCATTAATATTTGATAATAAATAGATATTAATGATAATAGAACATTGTGGTATTTATATTATATAAATACGATTTTAATGATTGAAAATTTTTGATAAATGGTAATAATTATTTAAAAATTATTACGAGCTTACGAAAAAATATTTTAACTGTTAATAAATTATCTTAGATAATGGTTAAGTGTTTAGACCGTGTTTAATTGAACTTAAACTCGAAATTTTATCCGACTAGACCGTCATGATGTTAGAATTATACCGAACTCGACTCAGACTGTCAAAGTTTGGCTTGAGGTTAGGTTTTATGTGTGTTATAGACTGATAGGGTTATGTGATATTGTGTTTAGGTTATTAGATCTTCAGACAAAGCTTATTAAATTGCATAGCGGTAATCAACGGTTCAGGCAAGTCTTTCTTTAACTCGACCTCGAGTTGTATTATTCAATTATACTTGTGGTTAATCATTTCTGATTGCCATGTCTAAGAATTATTAAATTGCACCCTGTGCGTATGACATGTATTCCTCAGGTATGAAAGGCTGATCACCTTCATTACTATTCGGTCCAGATATATTTGTTCATGTTAAATGCTTGTTCAGTCAGAAAATTCGGTCATGCTAATTCACAACTATATTGTTGAATTATAGCTAGTCTATTATTCAAATTCTTTCAATCATGATATATCCTTAAATAAACTTATACTTGCTGGGCAAATTCATTGCTCACCCTTGTTATATCATGATAAACATTGCAGATTAAGACGAATACGTCGTATACAAGGAAAGGTCAAAGACAGTTCCAGCTTTAGTTTACGTGTGTAGTTAGATTTGTAATAGTATTGCATATTAATGTTATTGTAAGTCAAATAAGTTATGAATTGTGTATTAAGTGAAGGTTACTCGACCTTGGAAAAAAGTGTGTAAAGTTTATTGTATAAACAATTTATGTTTATATCTTCCGCAATAGTGATAGAATGATTGAACCAGATCCGTGGTGATTTAGGACCCGGATTTGGTGCTCTCACAGTTGGTATCAAAGCTGTAGTTTATGAACCTTAGGTAGGAATACATGAGACTAATAACTGCAGTGATTAGGATAAGGACTAACTCAAATAGAGTTAGTGTATCGATAAGATTTAAAGACGAATCTCGGCGGGTTATAAAAGATACAGAGTTCCCTAACTTTGATAATAAAAGTTGAACAGTCGTGATGAATAGAAAGAGTCTAAAAGACTAAAAGTACAGTGGTAGGAGGTCGTAAAACAAAATGATCAAGACATAGAAATGAATCGTAATGTATACGATGAGATCACTCTGTGATCTGATAAGGTTATAGTATGTAGAATGATCAAGTGAATGATTGAAAAGTTTACAACAAAATTGATGTGTGTCTATGAATGGGTACGAATGCAGGAAAGGATTATGAATACAAGTTGAATGAAATTCGTATTGAGAAGGGAGTTAAGATTAGGTGGGGATTTCAATTGAGGACTCATGTCAGCAGTTGAGTTATATGATTCCTTGTATGGGCGGGGAATTTGTACTTGGTGTAAAAACCACTTAGTTTCTGGCACTGATAATCATGGAAATATTTGTGTTGCGCTATTTGCTATATGCATGTTAAGAGGGTAATTCCTTTCTCATGTGTATAACAGATAGATAGGTTATAAATAGAGAATATCAGGTTAAGTACGAGTTCTTAAAACTCATTCTTATGGTACGTTCGTGACTCATAATTATATGAAACGTTTATGAACCCCTCAGTGAATGGACTCCAAGGGTCTGACTAGGACAAGTTCTTAAACTCATATGATTGTGAAAAGTTCCTGAACTCATGAGTGTGGCTTGACGAACTGTGTAGAACTATGTGTAAACAGAATATTGAGGATTATAGGAACAGATAGATTTCTAAGCGATTGATAATTAGTGGAGACATAAGTTTTCCAAATCTTCTAGCTACGCTAGACTCGCAATTTTTGACATCAAGATAAATACGCACTATGTGCTTTTGAAAATAAATTTTATTCTCCACTCTGGGTGACCATTGTGTTAGAGTGGATTTCGGGAAACCGACACAATCGTTACCTGTTGAGGTAATAAAACTAATTTGAAATGAATTTTTGAACGGTTTAAAGAATAGTCTATACTACCTATTTCAGCTAGACGATAATGATTTGAAATATCAAAATATTTTTTTTATTTATCACTTATGTACCATGTAACCTAGTGCAGAGATGATAAAAGTTGATGAAGTTGTAAATGCAGGAATACTTAGTATGAATTCGATCTAAAAATCATTGTTCCACTATTGTATGATTGTAGACACTCGAAATTTTATATATTACTGTTACTAACATTGCAGGAGGACAAATTCGTCTTTTAAGAGGGAACCCTGAAAGACTATCCAAATCCATACCGGATACTACCAAAAGTTCAGCATTAACCCCGGATCGCAATCTGGGATTAACAATTCCAACCTCAGATGTAACCCCGAGGCCTGCAAATACAATACCGGAACACACACCGGAGAAGACCGATTAATCTCAGAGATAACCCCGAGGTATCCAGTCTCAGTCCCAACCATGGGAATAGCCACCAACCTTGGTGATAACCCCAAGGAATGCAGTTTCGGCGATAACTCCGGAAATGCGTGTTTCAAATGAAACAAACTTCAATCTCGGCACTCAAAGCGAGATACACTGTACCAACCCGGCGATAACATCGAGAAGACAGGCACACCTCAAAGATGACAATGAGGACCTTCAATAAATTGCAGCAGTCCAATCTCAGCGAAGCCTGAGTAACGTCTGCTTTATTAGCCCAATCTGGCGATAACACCAGTGAGGGGCAACATCGTAATATCGTCAACACGATGCCACGTCACGTCTCTATGCAACAATGTCCCACAAAGACTAACCAATCCCGAATGACTATTGTGCGAGGCAACGGATGAAAGTTGAAGCTTGAAAACCGGAGGGCATCATCCCATCTTCAATGACTTCGTACAAACTCTAATCCCATGCCATTGTACAACTCTCGACAACGACGGTCCGAAATAGGTCGTATATACCTCAAACAGATGCCCGGATTACACTTCTGAAAGTTTGAGTGGACATTATAGTGCCTGAGTACACGTACATCGAGATGACCCGACCCAAAAAACCTGGGCCCACCTGGGTTGCCTCTGGTACACCTACGGCTAAAATTCCTATAAATAGAGGGCTTGGGGTGCTAATTTTCAAAGAGAAAAAGGCGAGGAAGCCCTGCCCAATTTGCTCTGCACTCACCCCATGCAGTGTACTTTCCCCTTTTAAACACCTGTGAGCTCATATATAGCCCTTTTGTACCTACAAAAGTCTGTGTTTACCCATTCTAAAGATATAGAGGCATTCTTTGGCAGTCAGCTATAAGCCTTCTCACACACTTTAGAGTCCTTCTCTTCATCTTTGCACACAGCCTTCTACACGTTGAGAGTCGTGTTGCTTACTTTTGCCTGGACTTAGGTCCGTGGTTTCATTTCAGTCTGTATATATACATATATTATATATATATATTTATATATATATTGACTAACATTATCGAGTTATGCCTCGATTGAGCCTGAACTTGATGCCTGAGGCGTTTATATCTTTAAATATATATATATATATATATATATATATATATATATATATATATATATACATTTATATATATTAACTGTGTGTCGAACTCTATTCGATGAGCCTAGACTTGATGCGGCGTTTATATTTTTTTAATATATATATACATTTATATATATTAATCGTGTGTCGAACTCATTCGATGAGCCTGAACTTGATGCAGTGCGTTTACTCATTATATATATATATATATATATATATATATATATATATATATATATATATATATATATATATATATATATATAACTGTGGTGGGACTCAGATTCGATGAGCCTCAATTTTATATCCTCCTGCATTTATTTTCTTTTTTATATATATACTTATATATATGAACGTAGTCGGACTCTGCATTACGATGAGCCCAGATTTAATATCCTAGTGCGTTTATTTGCTTTTATATATATATATATATATATATATATGAATCGTGGTCGAACTTTGTTCGATGAGCACAGATTTTATATCCTATGCGTTTTATTGCTTATATATATATATATATTTATATATATATATATATATATATATATATATATATTTATTTTCGTCTTTTGCTGGAGTTTCCTTCGTGGCGCTTGATCGCTCTTCTGACTTTATTTACATTTCGTCCCGCACTGTAGTTTTCTTCGTGGCGATTGGCCGTATTTATGACTTTTATTTATGTTTTGTCCTGCCTGGAGTTTCCTCCGTGGCGGTTGATAGCTTTTGCAGCTTTATTTAAATTTTTGATCCCCCATGGAGGTGCTTCGTGGTTGGTGATCATGTCTGTATATATATATTTACAACTTTTATATATATACCTGTTTACTTCTTTCATACAAATTGCGTGATTATCATATGCTTAGGAATCATATGATCACGATTCATCCCATTGAATCTAGATTCGGTTCCGTGATGGACATTTTCACCGTAAGTGACTTTTGTAAATTATTCTCGCGATGTCCGAATTTCCTCGAGATGGTTTCCATACCCACGAGGAAGTCGGCATTATTTTTGTACATTATTTTCATACGGATGCCTCGCATTCGTAAAATAAAATCAATCAAACCGCACATTTAATAAAATGGGAGTGTAAAAGGTCTCAATTACTATTGAGCATCAGGGTTTGAAAAACCTCTTTTTATAAAACATCAACGCCATATCTTGCTAAAATTGAATTTTACATAAATTCAAACCACAATATATATAGGTTTGAACGAGGCCTCGCACTACTTCCAAATAACAGCACATTGACCCACACACACATATTCAGATAACAATTTCTTGAAAAGAGGCGGTCACCGTGGTAACACGGATGTCGGAGGGTGCTAACACCTTCCCCCCGCATAACCAAGTCCCCGGACCATAATAAATCTCGGTTTCATCGACCCGTATAGCAGTGTCACATCACTGGGTCAATGTGCAAACCTTTTCTCGGTTGTGTTGGTACAACCATTTAAAAAACCAACTAGCGACTCTTAACAATCCATCGTCAACATTATACATGTCGGACCTTTTTCACTTGTTTTTTTAAACGAATCTCACCTAAAATAAGAACGCCAAAGAACAAGTAACGGAAAGGGACATCCAAAAATCCCGACGTCGACAGGTGTCGACTTTGCTGGGGACTCCAGTAAAAGGACTTAAGCCGCTATTACAATCTTTTCAAAACTGTTATATGCTTGTGTGTGGATGTTGCATTTACATTTGATGAATGTGTACGAATGAATTTCCTTATTGCACTTAGTGCTTCGCACCATAACTGCTTGTGATGCTAGTGCTTCGCACCATAACTGCTTGTGATATCAGTGTTTCGCACCATATCTGCTTGTGATATTAGTGCTTCGCACATGTCATCATTTTCATACGGTGAGATGCGATGTATGTGAATGTATGTTGTGTGGTCCCTCCACTAGGAGGCTATCCCGTCGGTGTTTGATTATTGGACTTCTGAGAAGACTAATTCTCCGATGCTCAGGAAAGGCACCAACCAAATTCGCTCTAGTTGAAAGACCGGATTAACTTCCCGTCTAGTAGATTGCGATGATTTGGGAATCTTCATGCCAAAAAGCCGCGAGAGTAACCTAAGATAGGTCGACCTCGATATAAACCCAAAACGGAGAAAGTCTCTTCATGCTCTCATTTCAAATTACTTGTACTTACATTCCATATCTATTTCCATGTAATGAGAAATATGAAGAAATGTGTACACATACATAATTAACATGCTACAAACAGCTGACATCCGTTTTGCAGGATAAAAATTCCTAAAATGGACACATCACATAGCACGTTATTATACACATCCCCTAAAGACTAAACTATGCCAGTCTTTTGTAGGGAATCAATCAGACCTAATACCCGGTCAAAGTCCAAAAAGGCAACAGGCCTACAGTCAATCATGTCGTCATCCGACCATACTGAACTTAATCCAGCTTCTCATAAAGAATTCGACAGATTAAGCAAACAGATTACATATTTGGCTGTTCTACTCAAAGAATTACACCATCTACAGGGTCGAAAAATACCAGACATCATACTTGAATCCTCCACACAAGGAGGAATCCGGTTATTACCATACACGAACTACGATTGGATACGACCAACAAAACTCATGATCTTTGCCCATCCCAATGAGATCCGACAATTGGTGACATCAAAAGAAAGTCCTCCAAATGGAAGAGACCCTTCGCGTTATCAAAGGAATTGGAACACACAGGAGTGTTTCATATGCTGATCTGTGTATTTTTCTTGGTGTTCATTATCCAGAAAAATTTAAAACTCCTGACTTCGAGAAATATGACGGGTTAGGAGATCCTTACACACATTTAAAGGTGTTTATTGGAGAACTTGGATCTTATGCAGAGGACAAAAAACTCAGAATGCAATTATTCCAAAAAAGTCTAACTGGAGAAGCCCGTTTGTGGTACACAAGATTAGACAACTCCAAAATCCATAGCTAGGAAGAGCTAGCACATGTTTTCCTCACTCAATACAGCTTTCAAACTCAGATGGCTCCTGATCGGTATCAAATTACCAAGATCAAGAAATAGTCTAACGAGTCTTTCAGAGAGTATGCTCAAAGGTGGAGACGCCTGGCTGCCCAAGTTAGTCCTTCCACGACAGAATCAGAAATGGTCATGACTTTCATAGACATACAAGAAGCTCCCTTCTATGAGAGAGTTTTAGCCGGCATCGGCAAACCATTTTCTGAAATGGTCAAACATGGGGAGATAGCTGAGATGGGATTGAAGTCCGGAAAGATTCAAGACCTAGCTGCACTCAAAGCTGTTGCTGATCACATCCAATCTGGAAATTATGGGAACAACCCCCGAAGGGTCCATAAAAAGAAAGAAGAAGATGTTTCCCTGATACTACAAGGGTAAAAAGGCAATCAGAACATGCTTATTCAAAGGAAAAACTACACTCCCTTTCAAGCATAGTCTGTAAACCCTCCAATACCAAAAGGTGGAGAAGTCAAACTGTGAAACCCCAGATTTTATGAATAAAGATTTAAATTTCTCGAAATATTTTTTTGAATATTATGGTGTGGATTTGATATAATGTTATAGTTGTGGGTAGTTTTTATAAATTTTTCAAAGTATGCAAGTTGTTATAAAATATTCGATTGGTTGGGGAATATTCTTTTTGTCGGGGAATATCCGTACAACGGCACAATCATTGGTGGACCCCACAACGGAAGTATTGTCGTAGTTAGAAAACGACAGAATTATCTTTTTATAAAAATAACGGCGGAAGTGTTACCGTTAAAACTGTTCAACTACTCGGTAGTAAAAAAAGCGATGTCTGGCGTGGTTGCATAGTAGCACATGGTATTGATTATTGATGCTTACGTGAGAAGTCACTCAGCTTATACTCAATTATTACTTTCGATAATTCTTGCATCATATCTCTCGTATTATTGATTCAATTATTATCACGAAGATTATCATCTGCATAATATGTTATATTATTAAATCAATAATTGAGATGACAAAGTTATTCATATTATTATTTGCAATATTGACAATGTCTAGAAGTTACATCGAGGAGAGGTTTGGTAACCTAATTGCGCTAATAAGGAGAAATCCTTATCGGAAGCCCCTCTTTCTTGGGAGCGACACAGTTGTTAAATATTGTGAGTTATAATATTAATGATGAATGTTATTAAAATTGAAGTTGTGTTAGGAGTTGAATTTGGAGACGCGGACGTGATATTTGAGTCCGGAACGATGAAATTAGTAAAAATAGTCTATAAACACAAAATTTTCTGGGATTCACTATTTGGTCAAAAAGTCAATAGTTGACTTTTTTGGGGAAAGTCAAACTTCGAAATTTCAAAATTTATATTGTTGATAAAATAGTTTCATTATGTTTGAATTGTTTGTGTTAGTGAAAATCGACATCTATTCCGATGATAATTGATGTCTGGGGGTTATATTGATAAATCGAGTAATTTATCGGATAAATGAGCAATTAATTGCTACTAATTCACATGTTTATATAACTATTTATTCACATGTGTGTACTATTGAATCACATTCTTGTACTATTAGGGGAGTTGGTGCAAAATTGATAATACTTGCATGACTAAGTTAAAAATGGAGGTATGGATGGAGGTACTGTACTGTAATTGTTTTTATCACATGATTAGAACTATTGAGTCACATGATTTACTATTGATTCACATTATTTACTATTAGGGGAGTTGGTGCAAGTTTGATAATACTTGCAGGACTAAATTAAAAATAAAGAAAAAGTGGAAGGTATTATACTGTAATATTTCGAGCCCCAAAACGCGCAATTATCAAAACTATATTTTCCTATAAATAGAAGCTCATTCTTACTTCATTTCTCACCAATTCACAAAAGCTTTAGAGCAATTATTATAGAGAAAAGAAGAAGAAAGTCTGCTACCTCACTATTCCAAATATCCGAGTTTTTTTTTAAGGTAGGGAATATTATTTGTTGTACTCGTAGGAGAATTATTTCTTTTGTATTCATGAAGAGAACTTCATTATTCCATTCTTTGTTATTATGTTGGAATAACTTTGTCATGTCAAATCTGCATACTTGGTGAAATTCTTCTATTATTTCATTCCTTATTATTACATTGGAATATCACATGCATGCGTTCTACGTCGGACTGGTTAAAATCTTTATTATTATTCATTGGAATATCCTCATATGCTGCGTTCTATGCGGACACGGTTCCGTCTTTATTATTCTATTGGAATATCATGTATGCATGCGTTTTCTGTGGGACCGATTTCATCTATATTATTACATTGGAATATCCATGCTGCATGCGTTTTACTGCCGGGACCGGGTTCCGTTATTTATTATTCTGTTGAATAACTGCGTATCTGCGCCTCTATCGCATGCCCGGTGATTTCTTTTGTTATTCCATTCCTTGTTATACACAGTTGGTTAAAGTTTTGACTTCTATACTCCATGAAATTAGTGGAATATCCTTGATATTTGCGCTTCATCCAGTATCTTTTCATGGAAATATTCTTCTCGAGCATTCTTGAATTTTACTCTACAAAGCAGTATCATGTTGACAATTTGGACATTATTAGTTCTGGATAAATTAATTCTTGAACTTGTTTTATTGAATTCTTATATCATTGTCATCATACTCGTGTTTTATATTTTGTTGAAAGTCATCTGTGGCTGTAGTGGTGCATAGATGGACTTGGTATGATTATGACCATGATTATTCGGTTGTAATCATGGTAGTAATGTTACAAATGATGTGGTAAAAGTCCTCATTGGCCCATAGTGCATTGATGGATAGTTTTTGGTATGATTATGGCTATGGATTCTCTTGACGAGGTGCAAAGATGAATTGTTTTATGGCATGATCGGGGACTGTTGATGAAAACACGATTATCTTTGGCACATAGTGTATGGATAATTCGTGGTTGTGATACTAAAAATATCCTTGGCACAGTAGTGCGAGGATTAGTTAATGATGTGGATTATTTATTAAGTTTGAGTCTCGTGATAAAGTTAGGTGAAAAACTTTTAAATCATAGAAGATAGTAGATTTTATATTTTACTTGACTCTTCTAATGGATTGTTTATTCAAATTTGCAGTTTTGATCTAAAACTTGTTGTCTATTATATTCTATCGGTTGTTATCTTTGTTGAAGGCTAATGATAATTTATTCGCATTATCTTAGTCATAATATTTCTTCTTTGGGTTAGTTGAGCTCACCCTTTCTTTCCTTTATTCTCTTGAGAAATGAGAACGTGGTCGGGATTAGCCGGGAACAGTGATGGTCCTAGATGTTTTCATTAGTAGTCCTCACTATTCGTGAAATAGTGTGATAATAATAGTAATGAGGACTCCTTTTGAGTTTGTATACTCTCTAGTAAACAATATTTGTATTCAAACTCACAGCTCATGTTGTATATTTAAGATTGTATTTGTATTCTATACCATGTATTTGGCGACTCAGAATAGGTGATGTATTCCTGTTTTGGGGGCGTCACACAAATGCCCTCGAGTGTTTACACCCTTAGGGGATACCCTCGAGAATATTTTAAATCTTCTAACAACACAGAAGAAAATTACGCATCTTCTTCCACCAGCCAGCCCTAATGGACGGGGTTTCAATGCTGCTAGGAAATGTGCTTATCATGCCGGGGCACCTGGACATGATACTCAGGATTGTTGGGCCTTAAAACACAAGATCCAGGACCTGATAGACAACGGGGAGATCGTGGTCACCAAACCAGATCAGCCTCACGTACAAGACAACCCTCTTCCTCAACACAAAGAAGAAAAGGTCAACATGATTAATTGGAGCAATGGACAGAGTTCCAACTTCAGCTGTGAATCTTCCCAAACCCTCAAAGACGGTGATGACAGATGGGATTATGCCAAGTTCCAGTTTACAATGGAACGAAAGATGAAAGCTCTCTACAAGAAAATTGAACAATTGGCGGAACTGGTGACTTATCAGCATCAAGTGACTCGTCAGTTAATCAACCAGGAGCATGCCAGTCTCCTACCTATTGTCATAAATATTCCCTCATCACTTTCAGAAAATGAAATGCTGGAAGACAAAGTGACAAAGAGAGCAAATGCCAAAAGCCCATCGGGATTTCGCCAATAAAAGGGAATTCACCTATTTGGGCCAACCTATGGAGGAAATCCTTCATATGTTAATCAATGAAGGAAGGATCAGTTCCCTTCTACCTCCAATCAACCCCCGTTTAGGGTGATACAACTCTGATGGAGTATGTCAATATCATTCCCGTCTCATGGGTCACATCACGAAAGAATCTTTGGGCACTCATACCTTATTCAAAATCTAATCAACAGTGGTGTCCTGCGCCTGGCGGACTTACGATCTTGTGTTACGTGCAAGTGAGAATGCAGGCCTTACTAAGTGGAAAAGTGTGGTAGCAGTCATATCCACTGAAATTGATGGGATTAACACATTACTCACAACGCCAACAATTCAACTCAAGGGTGGCAACAATCCTTTGAAAGTGGCCGCTCCCGAGCCAATCAACTTGCCGTGCAGAGCACAATATCCTATTGTTAGCTTGCTTACGCAGATTTAAATGGAATTATGGAGAAGGTGAAGGATCCACCTCACATACTGGCTAACTGCGATGTCGAAGGAAAATTCACTGTATCTTCCCCCACAGGTGATGAAGCCTACCATCAAATCAAAGGGGAAAATACCCATGGAGAAGATTGAAAAATTCCTCCACACTATGGGTCATCACGAAACCATGGTGGTTTTAAGCTTGAAAGAAGCTCCACAACAAATATCAATTCTGGACTTGGTCCTAACTTCCGAGAATCACCGGAAGGTCTTGCTGAAGGTTTTAGAAGAAGCCTATCTACCGACATCAGTGGATACGGAAAAGTTTCAACATCTGGTTGATCACATTTTCAACAACGATGTGATATCCTTCACTGATGATGACATACCGCCCGAAGGGACCGGTCATTGCAAGTCGTTGCACATTGCGGTCTTGTCCTCCGGATATATGGTAGCTGGAGTCTTAATAGATGGAGGTTCCTCTCTGAATATCTTCCCATACGCTACCTTGGTGAAGATGAATATCAATCTCAACCGAATTCGGAGTAGCCATACTATCATCAAAACTTTTGATGGAGCCCGCCGAAATTCGGTCGAAGTAATTGAGCTGCCAATCGAAATTGGTCTTCATACATTCTGCGTATCTTTCCATGTGCTCAAGATAGATTCGGGATACAACCTACTCTTGGGACGACCATGGATTCACATGGCTGAGGCAGTCCCCTCCACTATGTACCAACAAATTGAAATACATTATCAACAATAGCTTTGTCACGATCGGCCGCCGAACCGAGTATCCTCAACACGGGGACATCTTTGTTCATCAATGCCAATGCGGGCGAGAACCGATCGGTTTTCATGCTTTGAAATAAGCAATACCCAATACCATGCTATTGGAACGCCATTGCGAACCCAAGATTTTTGCCAAGTAATGTAATATGCCACTCAAGAAATGATGTCGTTGGGTCATAAGGGGACAAGGGTTGGGTAAAGATTGCCGGTATATCAGTACCCAATTAAACAACCGAAAAAACTAGAACAATTTGGGCTGGGCTATTCTGCTAGTTCTAGTCACAGAATCCTCATAAACATCGGTAGATTCCTTCACTTCAACCATGTGGCGTTTATCTTCGCCTTCAAACTCGAGTCCGCACAACCTCCCCAGTAAAAGGTGCGGCACCAATATGATGACTATGTTATTTCCCAAGCCGGTACCGGTGAAGGAGAAAGAAATCTTTGTTCCAAATCCCGCAGTGGAAGAAGAGGAACGAAGAATCAAGCAAGACGTCATACGGATGATGTCAGGTATACGCATCATCGTTCATGATGAACATACCAACAGATACACCCCAGACGATGATTGCCTAGACGTAATGGCCATCATTCGAGACAGGGAGGATGATGACAATCCTTCCATCACTGCGGTCCACCCGAACTTTGCCCTTACTAATTGGAACAGCATTCCTTGCATTGGTCGTCAAGGGTAAAGCAGGCAAAAACTCTTTCTGCCCTGTAGTTATAATAACTGCTTACTTTTCTGTACAGTATTAGCAGTTTATTTTGCCAGTATATGCTAACACTGTGTATGATCAACACATTTCATATATACTAAGTGAAAGCATATTTTGTTTTAGGACTCTGAATTTAGATGTTCCTGTACTTGCTAATACGGTGCCTCTTCTCCACAGGGATTGTACCTTTGATGTAGAGATGAATTCAGCCTTGATGGATATACCGGATGGCATTGAGGTGCCTCCAGAAATTCAAGAATGGGTCAAAGACCAACCCAAACCCAACCTTGATCAAACCACTTCTTTCAATCTCGGAACCTTAGAAAGCCTTAAGTTAATCCAGATTGGTTCAGACCTTACCCCAAACCAACGGAATGACATGGTTACGCTATTAACCCAATTCCAGGATGTGTTTGCATGGTCTCATGAAGACATGGTGGGTTTGTCCACTGACATTGTCCTTCATCACCTTCCCATTAAAGAGGGATTTAAGCCAGTCAAGCAAAAGCTCAGGCGATTGAAACCCGAATGGAGTTTAAAGGTGAGAGAAGAAATTGTGAAACAATTTCAAGCTGGCATCATAATGGTGTCTATATATCCTCAGTGGATATCCAACATTGTGCCCGTGCCTAAACCTGGAGGGAAGGTGCGAGTTTGTGTGGATTACCGGGACTTGAACAAAGCTTGCATAAAAGATTGCTTTCCCGTGCCATTTATCCACATCTTCATTGACAATACTGCGCAATACGATATGTACTCCTTTGCTGATTGCTTTGCGGGGTTTTATCAGATCATGGTTGCTGAGGAAGATCATGAGAAAACTGCTTTCATCACGCCTTGGGGAACTTTCTGCTATAGACGGTTGTCATTTGGCCTCATCAATGCCAGAGCCACCTATCAACGAGCTATGATGGCTCTTTTCCACGACTTAATGCATAAAGAGATCGAGATCTACGTGGATGACATCATTGTCAAGTCCCGGAAGGAGGATGACCATATAGACCATCTCAGAAAGTTGTTCAACAGGTTGCGTAAGTATAATTTAAAGTTGAACCCAGCTAAGTGCGCCTTTGGTATTAAATCAGGCAAGTTGCTAGGATTTCTAGTCATCCACATAGGGATTGAGCTGGATCCTGCCAAAATCCAAGCCATCACAGAAATGCCCATTCCTCAGACAGAAAAGGAAATACGAGGATTTTTGGGAAGAATCAACTTCATTAGCAGGTTTATCTCTCAACTCACAGCAACCTGTGAGTCAATCTTCAAGCTATTAAGGAAGAACTCCTCCATGAAATGGAATGATGAGTGCCAGAATGCCTTCCTTTCAATTAAAGAATAGCTAGTCAAAGCTCCTGTGTTGGTACCACCCAGGGATGATGTTCCCCTATTCATGTACCTGTCCATAAATGACAATGCCATGGGCTGTATGCTGGGACAGAAGGACGATAAAGGCCAACAACGAGCTATCTATTACCTCAGCAAAAGGTTCAGCTGCAGTGAACACAAGTACACTCTGATCGACAAGACGTGTTGTGCTTTAGCATGGGCTTCTATGAGGTTACAACATTACCTCCATGGTCACACAACCCATCTCATATCCCGCGTGGATCCTCTCAAGTACGTGTTCAACAAACCCATGTTAAATTGCCGACTGTGCAGATGGGAGTTGATCCTACAATAATTTAACATCGTATATGTGACTCAAAAGTCCATCTAAGGTCAAGGAATCACGGATCAACTGGCCTCCGCACCTTCAGGGGATTTCAAACCCTTGAAAATATATTTCCCTAATGAAGGAGTAATGACAAAGGCAAAGAATATCATCGATGACGATCTGCGCCAATCATGGAAGATGTATTTTGATGGAGTATTATTATATGGAAGGTTCGGAGCTGAGCGGTCCTAGTATCGTCACGGGGAAGCGATATCCGTCACAAAATTAATTACAGTTTGTCAACTCCAACAATACGGCTGAGTATGAAGGCTATCTCATGGGGCTAAAACTTTCCCGTTCAATGGGCATCAGGCAGTTAACTGTCCTTGGAGATTCGGAGTTGGTAATCAGAAAATCCACCGGAATCTATCAAACCAAGGAACTACATTTGCTGCCTTACCATCGGCAGGTTTTGAAGATAGCTTTGGAGTTCAAAGAAATCTCCTTTCTGCACATTCCTCATAATAGGAATGACTTTGCGGACGCATTAGCAACTTTGGCCTCCTTGATCCGCATATCAGACAAGGAACACTTTCCGAGCGTCATAATTTCCCTGCACAAGGCCCCAGTCTATGGGAATTACGTTGGAGAAGTATCAGATGAACTACCTCCCATCCAACATCTTTGGTATCAGCATATCAAGGAATATCTATGTGATGGATCTATTCCCGCTGAGGCGAGCCCGACTGAGGAAAGGCGGATCCATCGACTTGCTATGAAATTCTACCTGAGTGGAGATGCGCTCTACAAAAGAGATGCAGGACTAGGTCTCCTCAGATGTTTAGACAAAGATCAAGCCCAAAGGCTTATGGACGAAATCCATGGTGGAGTCTGTGTCCCCCATATGAGTGGCCCCCTCCTTGTTAAGAAAGTCCTCAGGATAGGATATTATTGGCTATCTCTCAAAGCTGATTGCAATGACCATGTCAAGAGATGCTATCAGTGCCAAATTCATGGGAATGCTATACACGCCCCTCCACGGGAACTCCACAATATGAGTTCACCTTGGCCCTTCTCAATGTGGGGAATGGACGTTATCGGGCCCGTTGAGCCTAAAGCCAATAATGGACATCAGTTTATCTTCACCATGATCGACTACTTCTCCAAGTGGGTAGAAGCAGCCTCCTTCCCCAGTGTTACTAAAGAAGTCATCATTGCTTTCATCAGAAACAATGTCATTTGTCGATATGGACAACCAGAGGTGATTGTGTCAGACAATGCTAAGAACCTCAACAACAGAATGATGGAGGAATTATGCAGTAAATTCCACATCAAACATCTTAACTCTGTCATCTATCGTCCAAAGATGAACGGTGATGTTGAAGCGGCTAACAAAAACATCAAGAAGATTATGCAAAAGATGTCAGCCAACCACAAAGACTAGCCTGACCTATTGCCTCTGACTCTGTTAGCCTATAGAACCTCTATGCGTACTTCCACCACCGGGCAACCCCCTACGCTTTAACCTATGGGATGGAAGCAAGACTCCCATAGAAGTTGAGATGGAATCCCTCGAGTGTTGATAGACGCCAATGGATGAAGACCAATGGGTACAAGATGTATCACCAATTGTCTCTAATAGACGAAAGGCGAACCGCGGTTATCTTCCATGGTCAGTTATATCAACAAAGGATCACCAGATCCTACAAAAAAAAAAGTCCGACTACGGTAGTTTAAACAACATGACTTGGTTTTGAAGAAGATTCTTGACAACAAAGATCAAGCTAAAGGAAAATTCGCTCCTAACTGGGAAGGCCCGTTTATTGTCAAGGAAGTATTGACAGGAGGCGCCCTCATGTTGCAAGAAATGGATAGCGATGAATTTCCACAACTCATCAACTCGGACACCGTGAAACGGTACTATGTCTGAAGTAATTCGCAAACACCCTGGTGTCGGACCATCAGATTACCAGTCATTCTGATTCTTTAACCCTTTGCCACCTACAACTTTTCTACTCCTTTGCCCCTCAGGGAAACATACTTTTCAAGCCAGCAACCTGGCTTTCTCCTTTGCGCTCATACGACTTAGGTCATCCCACCACGGATTGAACCTCTTGCGTTTGCAGTTTGGCTACCTATACATGGGATCAAACTTCTCATACCTGCAGTTTATCCTCAACCTAGGATTAAACTTTCTCCTCCCCGCACTCTGACTTACACATGGGATTACACTTTTCTTTTCGCCTTGAGGGGCGAACTAGGAGTACGTAGGAAACCATCTTTATGGCCCGGTCGCAATAAAACAAAAACAACAAAAACATTTCTACCCTCTTCTCCTTACAAAACCAAAAACAACAAAAACATTCCTACACCATTTCTGCCATATACAGCGTTGAACCTCTTACACCAGGTTCGAACTACGCAGACCTGATCTCCTCTTCAATAGGAGTACGTAGGCAGCCATTCATGGTGCGGTCTCACCCCTACCAAAACATAAACCCTTGTCAGTTGGTACTGGAATCAAACATCAATCCACTACATTTCATTCTGCTTCAGACCAAAGGGATGGAATTACCTGAGCTCCTCCCAAATAGGAGATTCGGAGACCATCTATGTGACACCCCCAAAATAGGTATAAAACACCCATTCTGAGTCGCCAAATACATGGTACATAAAGCAAACTATAACTTCAATAATACAATTGTCATGCAAAATGCGACAACTCATCCTGTGAGTTTAAATACAAATATTGTCTTCTAGACAATATCCACACTCAAATAAGTCCTCATTATAATTATTCAAACACTATTTTACAGAAATAATGAGGACTGCTAAAACATCTTTCTAGAACCATCACTCCATACCTCGACTAAATCCTGCTATGTTCTCACCTCCTGAGAAGAAAAATGGAACAAAAAGGAAAAGGGTGAGCTCAACTAGCCCAGTAAAGAATATTATGACTAAGATAATATACAACAAATTATCATTAGTCTTCAACAGGGAAAAATCTGATAAAATATAATAGACAACAAGTTTTAGATCAACAACTACAGCGGAAATATCAATCCATTAGAAGAGTCAAGTAGAGAATGAGTTCTACTATCTTCTAAGATTTAAAAGTCCATCATCAATATTTTATCCTTGTAACAACAACCAATATACATCTTTAATCAAATATTTAACTTTGCACTACAGGCCAAAGATATTCATTTGTATCACCAGTTGGTCATGTTCATCTCAACACCTGTTCATCTTTGCACTACGGGCCAAAGATATTCATCGATTAATCATTTATCTTTGCACTACAAAATGAAGATATTTAGTAATATCATCATTTAGGATTGAGGATGATTAAAAATATTTTAAAGAAAAGCGAATCCAAAGAGACGTAAGGACAAATAGTAGGGATTAGATAATGTTTATCCAAGATCAATAATACTCCATAATAACAAATTTTGAAGCAAAATTCAAGAATAAAGATCAAAACATGGATACAATCAAAGATAGTAACCATAATAGACATCTTGGACAAAAAGAAGAAAATTTTATTTTTCGGTGAATAGTGCCTTATTCGTGAATAGCGCCGTATACGTGAATAGTGTTGTATACGTGAATAGTAACCCCGACACAAAAAGTTCCAAATTTGATAAAAAAAGTTCAGATCAATACTTCGGCATAATGATATTGAAGAAATAATATCATATATGAAGAAAATAACATCTCTTACCTCAAAATAACCGTATTTCTAACTGAATTTCAGATATAGTGCTGACAGAAACTTGCACTGAATAACAACTCTCAAAGTATCAAAATACTTACTAAAATATGCTCAACAATATAGAGAGAAAGAAAACTTATTTCTGGTGTGATTTTCAATTCTAACCTAAGCGTCTATTTATAGGAAAATGCTAGAACGCCATATGAGACTAAAATAATAAAATATATTATTACTTAACCAATTCTCTACGCATGCTAATCAAGACTAAAGACCAGCCCCTCAATGCTGAAAATTTCAAAGAAATTTCATGTGTGTTTTCAAACAAGAGTGGGTCCCACCCATAATTTAATAAAAATTATTTTATTTTACGAAACTTCAAGAATTCATAGAAAATAGCTCGTTTATCGAAAAAATACAAATTTTATGTCCATTCTCGTTCAAATTGAATTCTCTACAACTTTGTAGCTTTGAGTTTTCCAAATTCCAAACATAAAATATCCAAAATCCACAAACGGATGATTTTAATACCTCCACACCGAACAAAATCTTGATAAAACACCTCAAAGATTAATTCCTTCATTTTTATCCACATAAAATAAATATATCCATCATTTATATCCACATAAAATAAATATTTTCTTATCATATAAATCAATAATTAATTATTCACAAATAATATTACGTAATCATAATTATGACAACCGCACTGCCCTCAGAAAGAGGGGGCTTTCAATAAGGATTTCTCCTTCTTTGGCGCAATTAGGTGACCAAACCTCTCCTTGACAGTAACTTTCTAGACATTGCCAATAATGCTATCTAATAATATTATTTCAAATAATATGAATTATTGATTTGATAATAGAGATGATGTGCGTTGACAATTATTGAGCAACAATAATATAAAATATCAACGCAAAGAATTATTGAATCAATAAAATAAAATATTGAACGAAGAACTCATCGTAATAATTATTGAGTAGTGCCTTCTTTACGTAAAAATCAATAATTCAACAATACTATGCAATACTGTAATAAGCTCAGTGCAACCACATGCCATTCATCGTATTTTAACCACCGGGTATTCCAACAATGTTAATTCAGAATAACTACGTCATTATTCAATTTTGTCATTTTCTTCATCCGACCAATTTATCTCATTATGGGGCTCACAAATGGTCATGTCTTGGTCGTTACAAATATTCCCAAGCGGAAAGAATATTCTACGACCAAACGAATATTCCCCGACAACAATGAATATTTTATAACCACTTGCTTATTTTGAAAATTTTGCACATTTCACCCATAACCAAAGTATTATATCAAATTAATACCTTATTATTCACAATAATAATTAGAGAAAATTTGATTTTATTCATTAATAAGTCGGGGTCTTACAATCTAAGCTGCGGTCATACCTTGAAGAGCAACACCAATCCATAAGAGATGGAATTAACTAGGCTTCTCCTAAATAGAAGTACTGGCGACCATCTGTGGTGCGGTTAATCTCAGAGAGGAAAGCCACACTCCTCTCCACATTTCCATCCAGAAACCAGTCCCAAAACACCAAAGATGGTAGGGATACACATAGATCAATGATCCATTCTGAACTATCCAGAGACAACTCAATCTCCATCCACCCAGGAAGAATTCAGAATACATCAAGATCACAAGCCCCAAGCAAAGAGGCAAAATATCAAGCAAATAGCAAGGCATATCTAAAAGGGAAGTGATCCAAAAATATATTTCCCTGTCATATATATAATGTTGTTTGATATATACAATGTAAGCTGTACATGACAAAATGGCTAAGCTAGCCTGTGCAGGTAAATCCAAGCTCATCTACAAGTCAGGGTATATGCGAGCTAACAAGCCCAACATGATCGTCCCTCTCAGAAGAAGGAGGCAAACTGTGGTCTCCTGTACGAGAATATCCTCACGACCCAACAGATCTGCAGCCATCGGTACGGTGACCATATGATCATCAATATATGCGCGCATCTCTGCGATCATACCAGTTGTAAGGGACCTCACTATAGTACTATCTGTGACAGCTACATCTCGGGCAGATATAGCACTATCCCGCTCAACTATCACTGTGTCTCTGGCTGATATGGCCTCATCCCGCTCAACAACAGCGGCATCTCTGTGCTCTAATGCCGCGTCTCTCTCCAACAGAGATGCGTCCCTCCCATCAAGGGCAGTCAACATCATAGATCGAGCCTGATCTCTCTCAAAGGTCATCAGATGAATACTCTGCTCAAAGTAATGTGCCGAGTGCTGAATCACAACAGTATTGGTACTAGGAGAATTCGGAAGAATTGCTGGCAACCCAGCAGCAGGCTCCTCCTCGATGTAGGTATCGATGTCCTCCATGGGCTCTACATCGTCTGACTCGCTATCCGGTACTGCAGATACTGCTGCTGCCGACAAAATCTCTGTCTCCATCCATGTGGAATACTCTGCATAACAACCTGGATGACTGACAGAAAAAGAAGCTATCTCACGCTGATCCCAGCAAGCGTACACACGAGATCGGTCCTCTGCTGAGAGATATCGAGAAGCTAAACGTTTACCTGTCTCCCCCTCGAAAGGATGAAAATCCTGGAACTGGTCGAACTACGACATCACGGCCAATGGGTGATAAGTGGTCACACCCCTCAAACCAGCCAGAGGGAGGAAGTCCATGCCCGGAGCGTGAGTAATGAAGCTGTATGGTGAGCAAATCCCCGAGCACAGCAATATGCTAAATGGATCTCGGATATCTGCTAAAAATGCGGACCAAGACAGAGCATCCAGACACTCCGAAGCTACCGAAAAGGAGTATGACATGGCTACATCATGGGTGAACCAATACCCATGCCGTCTAAGGGTACCAACCGGTCTCAAGTGTGACATAAACCACACATACAGCATGACCGAACTCCCAGTGAACACTCTTGATGGGTAAGTACAGCAGTAGGATGCCGACCGCAGGGTCTCTGCTACAATCATAGGTACAATGGTACGACCCTCTCTAAGAGTTCTCACGGCCATGATAACACCGATGTCTATTTCGTCCATATATTGTGGCATATAGACATATGACAGTACACATAGCATCAATACATCAACTCTGGCCAAACGCCAGTGGTCCTGTGATGCGGTGAAATCCCCGGAATATCGTGAGTAGCTATCCTCCGAGCCAAATCTGTCATACAGAAAACGCTGGGTTATCACGCGCTAGATGTCACCGTCTCGCACTACTCACTGCCGCAATCCTATGAGTCATGAATCGCCTACTCATGTCTCCCAAAGCCGAGATGCATGTAAGGTCCGTCTAAAGGCAAGATCAAACGTATGTATCTCTCCAAAGTAGAGTCAACTCATGGGTACTAAATTAGAATACCGCCATCCTCCTGAGCCAATGCTCTAGCATCCCGCCTACAAACCTGCGAGAACACAAAACATCAATAAAATCATGGTATCTCAGCAATAATGATCTACAACACTACCCGTCGGTGGTGACATGCTATCATACCACGATCGCATACCCAATACCACCACCGACGGTGGGGTATGATCTATACTGGCTAATCGTCAAGAAGACATCTCAGATAGGGTCGTGTCATAAGACCATCCAGGGGTCAATGCTAAATATCTCTGGACATACATACATATGCATAACATGATACATGCATAACAGATAATGGATGGCAATATGATATAGGGAATAACAAAATGGTGCATACATTCCTAAGTATATCATCATCTAATACATCAGCTCTGTACAGCTACAAATACAGGGAAATGGGGCACAGCCGCCCTACTACTAACAGAGGCGTATCAAAAGATATAGCGAGAATGAGGAACAACCACCCAATATCTAACAGAGGCCTATCAAAAGATATAACGAGAATATACATCAGAAGAAGACCAAGGTCTCGATGTCCACGTCATCAATCCTGTCCACCTGATGTAACTCCTCCTGAGTCACTAGATCTCTATCAACAGGGATGTCAGGCCTATAAAGAGGAGCATCTGCATACCAAGAAAACCAAATGGGTCGTTCGAGGGGCCAAAGACCGAAATGGAAGGAACAAATGACTCCGCCTCTGCTGGATCTCTACCCAAATGCTGGATAAATATATTTGCCTGGTCCAACTGCCGGGTCAAACTATCAATTTGGGTCATATGAGTCGGAGCTCGGACACAAGCTACCCAATCCATCATCATCAAAGATCCTGGAACCATATCCCCCATAAACTGTGTGGCGCGGGACTGGGCTCCAATAGTAGAGGGAACCACCAATGCTGGAATGTCTCCTGAGTGCAAGGACCCCCTGATAATGCAAAACTGTCAACCCCCAACAATGGGATATCGATGTGGTGGCTGTCTGGACCAATGACGCTTTGGTAGGAGGCAAAATCGGTATACGGATCTCCCCTATGGTACTCCTAATAGCACGCTCTCCTAAATAGAGCTCTCAGCCTCCATCTGTGAAGAGAGGAACTCTCCTGGTGGAAATCAAATACTCGACCCCAGTCGGGTGTCCATCCTCAAAGCTGATGGTTAAATGTTCCCCTGAATAGGGAATCCATGTAATGGCGTCACCGTCAAAGAACTCCAAACTACATACTGGCGGTGGAGTGAAACCCTCCGCTATAGGGACCTCCGGCAAAATAGAATGGTGCCATCGTCGTCCTCGTGGATAGGTATCTAAACCTAACACACTCACGGGGCAAAACATGAGAGCCTCTCATAGGGCCCAAAATCGCCAACACAATGGCAAAACATCTGCTATCGAAGAAACACTCTTAACCTATGAATGGGAAAAGATAAGAGAAATACTCACCAAAGCAGAAATGGGTAAAATCCTAGCCAAGCGTCTTCATTAACCCAAAGGCGCATCGCGCGTGCCACAGAGGAAATAGGCAAAGGTGTAAGAGCCCCAGTTATACTCTCCTATACGGTCCACATCGCATATGGCGCTGACCAAAGCGAAAGATATCGTAGAAGAGTTATCTGCTATGAAGCAGCCTTGAATGATCATCAGGAACAATCGCCGTAGAACGCGATCCCTGATTCTGACATTATCAGGCATGGGCTCACTCAAAAGCCCACTCATAGCATCTAGGTCAAAGGACCCGAACAGACGATCCCCGCTTTGGCGGCTCATCACGAACTCCTAATAAGGATCTAACAACAGAGAGGGCTAATATTCGCCATGCATGGCACTGGCTCCCCTCCAAACTCCATACCTGTGATAAATCTCCAATCCATAGGCGTCATCATCACCTCGTAATCCAACAAATGGACTGACTGAGTTTGATGAAACCATCGCTCAGACAATGCCCTAAGGTAACCCCAGGGACAATGACGGGGAAGGATGGAGAAGAATGCCCCGAATCCCCACTCATGCACTACTGCTTCTATAGTCGGGATGAAGCGCTGGTACATGGAGTGAATGTTGAACCCGCCTCGAGGTCGTAAAAACCCGAGGAACACTGCATGAAATGCGATCGAAGATCGAACCCTTTAATCCTCATTAATAGGAAAGAAAGAAGATCAAAGTCTAACGCCATACCTGGTTAGCTTGCAAGTACATCGATGGATGTCTGAACAAATCACCCAACAACTCTGGGTTTACCACCTGAATACTCGAAAGCTCCCTACAAGGGACATGCGCAGCAGGAGCGGGATCCTTAATCAGAATATCCGCCACCTCGTCCTGAACGTCTGGCACATCTGCCCGGACAGGATGAATCACGGCCTCCACCAACCGATGAGGTTGTATGATAGAACGGGGACGAGGCACGTCAGAAGCCCTCCGCCGTATGCCAGAAGTGGTCCTGTAGGAACTGCTCGACTGATTCGGATCCATAATATCTGGACAACAAGTCTCCAAATCACCTCAGAAAGGGTGTGGTATTTCCTTACCTGGAGCTTTCTAAAAATGCATTTATAACTATATGCATGCATGCATTTACTTTAACATACAACAGAGTTAAAATGCATGACTACCCAATGCCTACATTTGGAAAATTTTTGCCATAGTCCCCTTTGAAAATAGGACTATGCAAATGCACATAGGCATGTCTAGGTGGCCATTCAGTAGCACACCTGCCCCAAAGTCATATACATAATATATGCATTCAAAATCAAAATCATCATGCATAAGGCCAACCTCAATACTAGGAGTACTTTGCCTTGCTACTTTTTGCTCATTGGACCTCAAAAAGGACAATAAATAGCAGAAAAATGTGTCGATTTGACTGTCTCAGAAGTCAAATTTTTTCACATCATTATGTTCAACATGGTTAAATACTAACATTTACTATGTTGAATATTTTTTATTAAGTCATTTGTGCATACATAATCACTACTATGTGTTTAGATGCATTTCGTGCGATAACTCACAATCCAACGGATAAAAACGAGAAAAAAATACATGTATATCGTTACTGTGATAGTGTAGAACACTTGTGCGGTGATGTAATTTGCGTAAAAGTAGCCCAACTCAAGCAGATCTGAAGATGGCTCGCGGTTTTCTCTAGGCAAAGCAAGTTGAAAATGACTTGTGAAGACCAACCTGCAGTATTTATGATCCATGATTAGCCACAGCTCATCTCTGCGGCTAAAGAAAAGTGCACCACGACACCCCTATGTGGGTCCCACCCCTCCTACTCGATCCGATTCGAGTTGCAAAGGAGTTCTCACGCAATCGAAAAGGTCAAATCGAGAATAAAAATGCCACGCGATTGAGCAGAATTGCATACAATCCGGGTCTTCTCAGATGAGACTTTGAATCTGTACATCGCTCATTGGTAGTCACCCGAGCACGAGGTATACCCTGCCAATGATCTCATTTTTTACAAATCACATCCGGCAATACCTCGTACAGGTCCGATGCCGCCAACCCCGGGTCGTTACCCTAAATGCATCCCCGACAGGGGATACAACGTATATCCCCGACGGGGGTTACAACGTATGTCCCCGACGGGGGTTACAACGTATGTCCCCGACGGGGGTTACAATGTAGATCCCTGGTGGGGGTTACAACACACGTTCATCCGTTGACACGTCTATCAACGAAGGTCAAGCAGCCTTAACGTTATTTCAGTCGATGGCAAGTAAACCCATCGAAGCATTGAGAGCTGTTCGATAATTGCGTACGTACTCATAAGTCCCCAGTAGATCCCCGACGGGGATTACAATGTGAAGTCACCGCATGGGATTACAACGTACATTCAAACCGTTGACACACATACCAACGAAGGTCAATCAGCCTTGATGTCATTTCAGCCGATAGCGATTAAACCTATCAGAGCTCAAGAGCTATTCGAGGTTTTCATACCCAACTGCTCGTATTCACCAGCATATCCCTGGCGGGGGTCACAACGCAATGCTCCGTTGATATACACGACAGCGAAGGTCAAGCAACCTTGACAATCTACCCATAGAGTTTCAGCCATTGATTCACGTCAACGAAGGTCAAGCAGCCTTGACAGTATATCCCACAGGATTTTTCAGCCGTTGATTCACACGTCGACGAAGGTCAGGCATCCCTGACAACATTTGTTGTTGGAAGTAAATCCAATAGAAGCGTGACATATTCTGGCAATACTAACCAGGAGAGGTCAACGTCATCAAAGATGATAGATGATGGAATATGTTATACACATCCTCAAAACAAATCAAGCTTTATCCCCACAGATCTCTTACACATAAGAGGTACATTTTCAGGATCAAATCGTTATCAAAGACACAGGAATTTGGTGATAACTCCAACATCAACATCCTGACAGATTTGGATCATACATCAAATTCGGTCATCATTGCCAATCCCCAGTTGAAGCAACAGGGAGCCAGCAATCATCCCCAGCGTGTTGGGCTACAACCCCATATACACGCATCATACATTTGCATCATGTTGCTACATACAGTACCATGTTTGTCTTGTTTCATTTTAAGTGTCTAGGATTCTTTATCCGACCCATGCATCGCCATGCATTAGTATGATAAAGACGGGCATCTGTAGACACTCAAAATTTTCTCGTACTCATCATTACTAACATTGCGGGAGAAACAGATTAAGCCTTTAAGAGGGAACCCTGAAAGACAATCCAAATCCATACCAGATACTACCGGAATTTCAGCATCAACCCCGGATCGCAATCTGGGATTAACAATTCCAACCTCGGATGTAACCCTGAGGCCTACAGATACAATACCAGAACACACACCAGAGAAGACTGATTAATCTCAGAGATAACCCCGAGGTATCCAGTCTCAGTCCCAACCGTGGGAATAGCCACCAACCTTGGTGATAACCCCAAGGAATGCAGTTTCGGCGATAACTCCGGAAATGCTTGTTTCAAATACAACCAACTTCAATCTCGGCGCTCACAGCGAGATACACTGTACCAACCCGGTGATAACATCGGGAAGACAGGCACACCTCAAAGATGACAATGGGGACCTTCAACAAATTGCAGCAGTCCAATCTCAGCGAAGCCTGAGCAATGTCTGCTTTATCAGCCCAATCTGGCGATAACACCGGTGAGGGGCAACATCGTCATATCGTCAACACGATGCCACGTCACGTCTCTACGCAACAATTTCTCACAAAGACTAACAAATCCCGAGTGACTATTGTACGGGGTAACAGATGAAAGTTGAAGCTTGAAGACCGGAGGGCATCGTCCCATCTTCAATGACTTCGTACAAACTCTAATCCCATGCCATTGTACAACTCTCGACAACGGCGATCTGAAATAGGTCTTGTATACCTCAAACGGATGCCTGGATTGCACTTCTGAAAGTTCGAGTGGATATTATAGTGCCTGAGTGCACGTACTTCAAGATGACCCGACCTGAAAAACTCGAGCCCACCCGGGTTGCCTCTGGTACACATACGGCTTGGCCGCATGTACACCTGTGGCTAAAATGCCTATAAATAGAGGGCTTGGGGTGCTGATTTTCAAAGAGAAAAAGGCGAGGAAGCCCTGCCCAATTTGCTCTGCACTTACCCCATGTAGTGTACTTTCCCCTTTTAAACACCTGTGAGCTCATATATAGCCCTTTTGTACCTACAAAAGTTTGTGTTTACCCACTCTAAAGATATAGAAGCATTCTTTGGCAGTCAGCTGTAAGCCTTCTCACACACTTTAGAGTCTTTCTCTTCATATTTGCACACACCCTTCTACACGTTCAGAGTCGTGTTGCTTTCTTTTGCCCGGACTTCGGTCCGTGGTTTCATTTCAGTCTGTATATATACATATATATATATATATATATATATATATATATATATATATATTGACTAACATTATCGATTTATGCCTCGATTGAGCCTAGACTTCGATGCGGTACTATATATATACATTTATATATATTAACTGTGTCAAACTACATTCGATGAGCCTAGACTTGATGCAGTGCGTTTACTCATTATATATATATATATATATATATATATATATATATATATATATATATACTATATATATATGAACTGTGGCTGGGACTCAGCTTCGATGAGCCTCGGATTTTATATCCTATGCGTTTATTTGTTTTTTATATATATATTATATATATATGAACTGTAGTGGGACTGTTCGATGAGCCCGGATTTTATATCCTATGCGTTTATTTGCTTTTATATATATATATATATATATATATATATATATATATATATATATATATATATATATATATATGAACTGTGGTTGAACTTTTGTTCTATGAGCACAGATTTTATATCCTATGCGTTTATTGCTTATATATATATATATATATATATATATTTATTTATTTTCATCCTACCTGGAGTTTCCTTCGTGGCAGTTGATCGCTCTTACAGCTTTATTTATATTTCGTCCTGCCTGGAGTTTTCTTCGTGGCAGTTGACCGTATTTACAACTTTATTTACGTTTTGTCCCGCCTGGAGTTTCCTCTGTGGCGGTTGATAGATTTTACAGCTTTATTTACATTTCTGATCCCCCATGGAGGTGCTTCGTGGTTGGTGATCATGTCTGTATATATATATATTTACTGACTTTTATATATATACCGCCATCGCTTTCATACAAATTGCGATGATCATGTATGCTTTAAAATCATGTGATCACAGATTCATCCCATTGAATCTAGATTCGGTTCCGTGATGGACATTTTCAAATTATGTTACTTTGTAAATTATTCTCATGGTGTCGAATTTCCTCAAATGGTTTCCATACCCACGAGGAAGTCGGCATTATTTTTGTACATTATTTTCATACGGATGCCTCGCATTCGTAAAATAAAATCAATCAAGCCGCACATTTAATAAAATAGGAGTGTAAAAGGTCTCAATTACTATTGAGCATCAGGGTTTAAAAAACCTCTTTTATAAAACATCACTGCCATATCTTGCTAAAAATTGAATTTTTTACATAAATTCAAACCCTGTGTATATAGGTTCGAACGAGGCCTCGCACTACTTCCAAATAATAGCACATTGACCCACACAAACACACATTCATATAACAGTTTCTTGAAAAGAGGCGGTCACCATGGTAACACGGATGTTGGGGGGTGCCTAACACCTTCCCCCCGCATAACCAAGTCCCCGGACCATAATGAATCTCGGTTTCACCGACCCGTATAGCAGTGTCACATCAATGGGTCAATGTGCAAACCTTTTCTCTGTTGTGTTGGTACAACCATTTAAAAAACCAATTGGTGACTCTTAACAGTCCATCGTCGACATTATACATGTCGGACCTTTTTCACTTGTTTTTTCAAACAAATCTCACCTAAAATGAGAACACCAAAGAACAAGTAACGGAAAGGGACATCCAAAAATCCCGACGTCGACAATGATGTGTTATGACAAAGTCATACAATGATGGCATCCTCAAATGGACTGTTAATACAGTACGGCATCATGACGTGATATTTAAACAATTTTAAAATTTTAATTTTCCAACAGCGTTTTGCTACACATGTGAAACCCCAGATTTTATGAATAAAGATTTAAATTTATCATAATATTTTTTTGAATATTATGGTGTGGATTTGATATAATGTTATAGTTGTGGGTAGTATTTATAAATTTTCAAAGTATGCAAGTTGTTATCAAATATTCGATTGGTCGGGGAATATTCGTACGATGGCACAATCATTGGTGGACCCCTAGCGGGAAGTATTGTCGTAGTTAAAAATGATGTAATTATTTTTTATAAAAATAACTTGGCGAAAGTGTTACCGTTAAAAGCGTTAAACTACTCGGTAGTAAAAGTACGATGTCTGGCGTGGTTGCATAGTAGCACACGGTATTAATTATTGATGCTTACGTGAGAAGTCACTCGATTATACTCAATTATTGCTCTGATTGCCTTGATCATATCTCTCTCATATTATTGATTCAATTATTGTCACAAAGATCATCTGCATAATATGTTATATTATTAAATCAATAATTGAGACGACAAAGTTATTCATATTATTATTTGCAATATTGACAATGTCTAGAAGTTCTGTCAAGGAGAAGTTTGGTCACCTAATTGCGCGCCAATAAGGAGAAATCCTTATCGGAAAGCCCACTCTTTCCTGGGAACGACCTGGTTGTTAAATATTGTGAGTTATAATATTAATGATGAATGTTATTAAAATTGAAGTTGTGTTCGGAGTTGAATTTGGAGACGCGGACGTGATATTTGAGTCCGGAACGATGAAATTAGTAAAAATAGTCTATAAACACAAAATTTTCTAGGATTCACTATTTGGTCAAAAAGTCAATAGTTGACTTTTTTGGGGAAAGTCAAACTTCCAAATTTCAAAATTTATATTGTTGATAAAAATAGTTTCATTATGTTTGAATTGTTTGTGTTAGTGAAAATCGACATCTATTCCGATGATAATTGATGTCTGGGGGTTATATTGATAAATCGAGTAATTTATCGGATAAATGAGCAATTAATTGCTACTAATTCACATGTTTATATAACTATTTATTCACATGTGTGTACTATTGAATCACATTCTTGTACTATTAGGGGAGTTGGTGCAAAATTGATAATACTTGCATGACTAAGTTAAAAATGGAGGTATAGATGGAGGTACTGTACTGTAATTGTTTTTATCACATGATTAGAACTATTGAGTCACATGATTTACTATTGATTCACATTATTTACTATTATTGGGTAGTTGGTGCAAGTTTGATAAAACTTGCGGACTAAATTAAAATGAAGAAAAAGAGGAAGGTATTATACTGTAATATTTCGAGCCCCAAAACGTGCAATTATCGAAACTATATTTTCCTATAAATAGAAGCTCATTTTTCCTTCATTTCTCACCAATTCAGAAAAGCTTTAGAGCAATTATTATAGAGAGAAATTATAGAGAGAAAGAAGAAGAGAAGTCTGCTACCTCACTATTCCAGTATCCAGTTTTTTTTAAGGTAGGGAATATTATTTGTTGTACTCGTAGGGAGTATTATTTCTTTCTTATCCATGAAGAGAACTTCTGTTATTCCATTCTTTATTATTCTGTTGGAATAACCCGTATACGCGGGCTACCCTATACTTGGTGAAATTCTTCATTATTCCATTCTTTATCATTCTCAGTAGGAACATCATCGTATGCTGCAGGCGTTTCTGTGGACCGGTTCCATTATTTATCATTCTGTTGGAACATCACATGCATGCGTTCTCTACGCAGGGACTGGTTCCGCTCTTTATTATTCTGCTGGAATATCACATGCATGCGTTTTACGCCGACATGATTCCGCCTTTTATTATTACATTGGAATACACTTTCTGCATTACTTTACACCTACTTCGATTCCGTTATCTATTATTCTATTGGAATAACCTGCCTGTGCGGTCTATTGCATGCCTGGTGATTTCTTTTGTTATTTCATTCTTTATTATATAACACGGTATAGACTTACATGAGTTAATGACTAACATACCCATGATAATTTTATTAGGGTTCCTCATCACGAAAAAAATGCTCTCTTAAACTCTGGCTTTGGCTTGCATGCGGGATAGTGATGCCAAAGGATGTCCCGCATGAGCCAAAGCCGGTAGTTTAAGAGAGCATTTTTTTTCGTGATGAGGAACCTGAATAAAATTATCATGGGTATGTTAGTCATTAACTCTTGCAAAGTCTATACCGTGTTAGATACCGGGTCTACTCACTCTTTTATTTTACCTAGTTGTGTTCAATGTTTTAATTTAACTTTAGAGAAGTTAGACTTTGATTTATCTGTTGAAACTCTATTGGGAGAAACATTCGTTACCTCTACTATTTATAAATCTTGTTTAAATCAACACTTTAACGTTACCTGTCGATCGTATCTCTTTGAAAATACTTTCCTTTGATGTGATTTTAGGAATCGATTGGTTAACTACTCATCATGCTTTTCGTAAGGTTGTTAGCTTTCATATTCCTAACCAACCTATTATGCGAATTTGCAACCAAATCACTAAAGTCAATCATGGTCATATCAAGCCATAAGTAAAGAGCCCCAGTCCTTTCATTGTTGACTTCCTTGTGTGGAATGCACCGAAGCCAGACTTTCTGTAGGCGACGCTGTGACTGACGATGGCAAGTTGATAGGTATCAATGTGACGTGTTACCCAAGTCTTGGATGAGAGTCACAATTTTGAATGATATTTCTATTGTTAATAAATTTCCTTACATATTCTTGAAGACTTCTTAGCCTACCCCTAGAGCGTTAAATCGAATTTTGTATTGACCCCAGTACAAAACCCATTTCTAAAACCCTCAAATATTTCTTCAACTAAAATGAACGTAACATGCGCCAAAGACGTTGGCTCGAGCTGTTGAAGATTATGATCGTACCATTCAATACCATCGTGGGAAAGCGAACGTGGTAGCTGACGCGTTGAGTAGAAGATCGTATGTGTTTATGAGTGTGATGTTGTTAACACAAAGACCCATTTCGTACAACTTACAAATGATGAAGATAGATTTAAAGACTCTAGGAACCCACGTGAAGATAACGAATATACGATTAGAATTGACTTTAATCGATAAAGTTAAATCCACTCAAGCTACACACCCGGAGCTGATGAATGAAGAAGGTTCAAGAGGGCGTTATTCTAGAAGCAAGAATCGACGAAGAGAGGAAATCTCAACCCTCGATTTAATTGGCCCATTTGAAATCCTCGATGGAGTAGGAACTGTGGCATATAGACTCGTTTTACTGCCAAGTAATGTCCCGTGTTCATAACGTTTTTCACGTATCGATGTTACGTAAATATGTGGATGACCTGAACCATATTATTAAATTAGAACTAGACGATATAGCAGAAGATTTAACGTATGAGGATATACGTGTTAAAATCTTGGATAAGAAGGATCGTATTCAACACTCAAAGGTTATACCTCAAGAGTTAGAATTTGAAATGAAGTCAAGGTATCCTCACCTCTTTGGCATATCAAGTGTGTACGTAAATTTCGAGGGCGAAATTTCATAAGGAGGGGAGATTGTGAAACCCCAGATTTTATGAATAAATATTTAAATTTATCGAAATATTTTTTTGAATATTATGGTGTGGATTTGATATAATGTTATAGTTGTGGGTAGTATTTCTAAATTTTTCAAAGTATGCAAGTTGTTATCAAATATTCGATTGGTCGGGAAATATTCTTTTTATCGGGAATATTCATAACGACTACACAATCATTAATGGACCCCTACAACCAAGTATTGTCGTAGTTAGAAAATGATGTAATTATCTTTTATAAAAATAACTACGGAAGTGTTATCGTTAAAAACTGTTGAACTACTTTCGGTAGTAAAAGTACGATGTCTACGCGTGGGTTGCATAAGTAGTACTACACGGTATTGATTATTGATGCTTACGTGAGAAGTCACTCAGTTATACTCAATTATTGCTACAATAATTATCAGATCATATCTCTCATATTATTGATTCAATTATTGTCACAAAGATCATCATCGCATAATATGTTCTATTATTAAATCAATAATTGAGACGACAAAGTTATTCATATTATTATTTGCAATATTGACAATGTCTAGAAATTCTGTCAAAGAGAGGTTTGGTCACCTAATTGCGCGCCAATAAGGAGAAATCCTTATCGGAAAGCCCCCTCTTTCACAGGAACGACACGTTGTTAAATATTGTGAGTTATAATATTAATGATGAATGTTATTAAAATTGAAGTTGTGTTCGGAGTTGAATTTGGAGACGCGGACATGATATTTGAGTCCGGAACGATGAAATTAGTAAAAATAGTCTATAAACACAAAATTTTTCGGGATTCACTATTTGGTCAAAAAGTCAACAGTTGACTTTTTCGGGGAAAGTCAAACTTCAAAATTTATATTGTTGATAAAAATAGTTTCATTATGTTTGAATTGTTTGTGTTAGTGAAAATCGACATCTATTCCGATGATAATTGATGTCTGGGGGTTATATTGATAAATCGGGTAATTTATCGGATAAATGAGCAATTAATTGCTACTAATTCACATGCTTATATAACTATTTGTTCACATGTGTGTACTATTGAATCACATTCTTGTACTATTAGGGGAGTTTGTGCAAAATTGATAATACTTGCATGACTAAGTTAAAAATGGAGGTATAGATGGAGGTACTTGTCTTTGTAATTGTTTTTATCACATGATTAGAACTATTGAGTCACATGATTTACTATTGATTCACATTATTTACTATTAGGAGAGTTGGTGCAAGTTTGATAAAACTTGCGGACTAAAATTAAAATGAAGAAAAAGAGGAAGGTATTATACTGTAATATTTCGAGCCCCAAAACGTGCAATTATCGAAACTATATTTTCCTATAAATAGAAGCTCATTCTTCCTTCATTTCTCACCAATTCAGAAAAGCTTTAGAGCAATTATTATAAAGAGAAATTATAAAGAGAAAGAAGAAGAGAAGTCTGCTACCTCATTATTCCAGTATCCAGTTTTTTTTAAGGTAGGGAATATTATTTGTTGTACTCGTAGGGAGTATTATTTCTTTCTTATCCATGAAGAGAACTTATGTTATTCCATTCTTTATTATTCTATTGAAATAACCTGTATACGCGGGCTACCCTATACTTGGTGAAATTCTTCCGTTATTCCATTCTTTATCATTCTCGTTTTAACATCATGTACATGCGCTTACGCCTGCACTCAGTTCCATTATTTATCATTCATTGGAACATCACGTGCACAGGTGTTCTACGCCGGACCTTGTTCCGCCTTTATTATTCTCTGCTGGAATATCCTATACATGCGCTTTTACGTTGGACTGATTCCGCCTTTTATTATTACATTGGAATGGAATATCCTCGTCTCAGGCGTTTTACACCTCTAACTCGATTCCGTTATTTATTATTCTATTGGAATAACTTTTGCATGTGTGGTCTATTGCATGCCTGGTGATTTCTTTTGTTATTCCATTCTTTATTATACTCGGTTGGTTAAAGTTTTGACTTCTATAATCCATGAAATTAGTGGAATATCCTTGATATTTGCGCTTCATCCAAAGATCTTTTCATGGAAATATTCTTCCGAGCATTCTTGAATTTTACTCTACAAAGCAAAGATCATGTTGACAATTTGGACATTATTAGTTCTGGATAAATTAATTCTTGAACTTGTTTTATTGAATTCTTATATCATTGTCATCATCCTCATGTTTTATATTTTGTTAAAAGTCATCCGTATTCAGTAGTGCATAGATGGACTTGGTATGATTATGACCGTGGATTATTCGGTTGTAATCATGACCGTAATAATGTTACAAATGATGTGGTAAAAGTCCTCATTGGCCCGTGTAGTGCATTGATGGACGCTTTTGGTATGATTATGGCTATGGATTCTCTTGACCAAGGGTGCAAAGATGAATTGTTTTATGGCATGATCGTGGATCGTTGATGAAAACACGATTATCTTTGGCCAGTAGTGCATGGGTAATTCGTGGTCGTGATACTAAAAAATATCATTGGCCCAGTAGTATAGGGATGAGTTAATGATGTGGATTATTTATTAAAATCGAGTCTCAAATGATAAAGTTGGTGAAAAACTTTTAAATCATAGAAGATAGTAGATTTTATATTTTACTTGACTCTTCTAATGGATTGTTTATTCAACGCAATTTTGATCTAAAACTTGTTGTCTATTATATTCTATCGGTTGTTATCTTTGTTGAAGGCTAATGATAATTTATTCGCATTATCTTAGTCATAATATTTCTTCTTTGGTCTTGGTTGAGCTCACCTTTTCTTTCACTTTATTCTCTCTTGTGAAATGAGAACGTAAATCGAGACTAGTCGGGAAACAGAGTGATGGTCCTAGATGTTTGCATTAGTAGTCCTCACTATTCTGTGAAATAGTGTGATAATAATAGTAATGAGGACTCCTTTTGAGTTTGTATACTCTATAGTAAACAATATTTGTATTCAAACTCACAGCTCATGTTGTATATTTAAGATTGTATTTTTATTTTGTACCATGTATTTGGCGACTTAGAATAGGTTATGTATTCCTGTTTTGGGGGCGTCACAGTTGGTATCAAAGCTTAGGGATATGATCCATGGCTGAGATTTGAGATAAGAACTAGGAAGGGAGAGACGGGGAATTCCTTCGCTAGTATGACCAACCTAAGTTTATTTGATATTTAATTGGTCGATCAGAGTATACGGATAATATGTGATATGTTAATTAACCCTTGTTTTGTGGCAGTATTTGAAAATGACATCCGGGAATGTTGAGAATAACAATGGAGCACAGGAGACCGTTGAGTCTCTATAGATCAATAATCAGGACAATGTGCAACAGGATGGCGATAATCCTCCTGTAAACACCAACACTGATCAATTGATGAACGATGGTACATTTAGGAGCTTTTTAGAATTCATGCAACACCAGACGAGAGAGACTCCTGTTCATAATGCAGGAGGAAACAATGGCAACCCACGGTTGGTCACCGCTAAGCAGTTCAAGGAGCTGGGACCACCGGAGTTTTTGGGAAAGCCAGAACCACTTAAGGCGGAGACATGGTTAAAGCAGATCACCAAGATATTTGATGTCTTAGGATGCTCAGAGGAGCAAAAGGTTCCCTTTTCCACCTTTATGTTGCGTGAAGAGGAAGATTACTGGTGGGAATCTGTAAAATGCACCCAGACTGACGCACTCAAGATGTCTTGGGGGAAGTTCCAAGAGCTGTTCAACGACAAGTACTTTCCCGAAAGTATTCGTCACATGAAGGAGGTGGAGTTCATCAATCTGGAGCAAAATAATATGACTGTGTCGCAGTACGAGGCTAAGTTTGCCGAGTTGTCTCGGTTTTCATCCCATTTGGTCGACAATGAGGAGCGAATGACGCGAATGCTTTTAAGAGGTTTGAAACCTAATATACGTCAATACCTCATTTCTCACAAACTTTGTTTATATTCATATGTTGTGAATAGGGCTCAGTTATTGGAATGCGATAACGTGTCAACACAACCAAAAGGAAACGACCAACAACATAATAGTAATCGTACCGGTGGCAATGGCCATCGAGACAATGATAACCATCGTGGGGGAAATTATCATGCCATGAATGGTAACCATTTCGGTGGTAATCATGGCCAAAACAATAAGAATGGACATTTCAAGAAGAGAAGGTTCAACAATGACGTGAAGACGTCGGCACTAGCACCCATTTCAAAGGAAGAAGAACGAACACCGGTCAGATATTTTCAAATGCGACAAGAGGGACACATCCGTCTCAACCGCATGCAAACAATCCAAAGCGTGTTTTAATTGCGAAAGAGAAGGTCACCTAGCCCGATTTTGTTGTATGGTGAAGTCAAGTCCAGCTGGGATAGTGATGCCAAAGGATGTCCCAGACAAGCCAAAGCCGGTAGTTTAAGAGAGCATTTTTTTTCGTGACGAGGAACCTGAATAAAATTATCATGGGTATGTTAGTCATTAACTCTTGCGAAGTCTATACCGTGTTAGATACCGGGTCTACTCACTCTTTTATTTTACCTAGTTGTGTTCAATGTTTTAATTTAACTTCGGAGAAGTTAGACTTTGATTTATCTGTTGAAACTCTATTGGGAGAAACATTCGTTACCTCTACTATTTATAAATCTTGTTCAAATTAACACTTTAACGTTACCTGTCGATCGTATCTCTTTGAAAATACTTGCCTTTGATGTGATTTTAGGAATCGATTGGTTAACTACTCATCATGCTTTTCGTAAGGTTGTTAGCTTTCATATTCCTAACCAACCTATTATGCGAATTCAAGCAACCAAATCACTAAAGTCAATCATGGTCATATCAAGCCATAAGTAAAGAGCCCCAGTCCTTTCATTGTTGACTTCCTTGTGTGGAATGCACCGAAGCCAGACTTTCTGTAGGCGACGCTGTGACTGACGATGGCAAGTTGATAGGTATCAATGTGACGTGTTACCCAAGTCTTGGATGAGAGTCACAATTTTGAATGATATTTCTATTGTTAATAAATTTCCTTACGTATTCTTGAAGACTTCTTAGCCTACCCCTAGAGCGTTAAATCGAATTTTGTATTGACCCCAGTACAAAACCCATTTCTAAAACCCTCAAAAATTTCTTCAACTAAAATGAACGTAACATGCGCCAAAGACATTGGCTCGAGCTGTTGAAGATTATGATCGTACCATTCAATACCATCGTGGGAAAGCAACACCAGACGAGAGAGACTCCTGTTCATAATGCAGGAGGAAACAATGGCAACCCACGGTTGGTCACCGCTAAGCAGTTCAAGGAGCTGGGACCACCGGAGTTTTTGGGAAAGCCAGAACCACTTAAGGCGGAGACATGGTTAAAGCAGATCACCATGATATTTGATGTCTTAGGATGCTCAGAGGAGCAAAAGGTTCCCTTTTCCACCTTTATGTTGCGTGAAGAGGCAGATTACTGGTGGGAATCTGTAAAACGCACCCAAACTGACGCACTCAAGATGTCTTGGGGGAAGTTCCAAGAGTCGCATTCAACGACAAGTACTTTCCGAAAAGTATTAACACATGAAGGAGGTGGAGTTCATCAAGTTTGGAGCAAAATAATATGGCCGGTGTCGCGCATGCGAGGCTAAGTTTGCCAAGTTGTCTCGGTTTGCATCCCATTTGGTCGACAATGAGGAGCGAATGACGCGAATGTTTTTAAGAGGTTTGAAACCTAATATACGTCAATACCTCATTTCTCACAAACTTTGTTTATATTCAGATGTTGTGAATAGGGCTCAGTTATTGGAACGCGATAACAAGTCAGCACAACCAAAAGGCAACGACCAACAACATAATAGTAATCGTACCGGTGGCAATGGCCATCGAGACAATGATAACCATCGTGGGGGAAATTATCATGCCATGAATGGTAACCATTTCGGTGGTAATCATGGCCAAAACAATAAGAATGGACATTTCAAGAAGAGAAGGTTCAACAATGACGTGAAGACGTCAGCACTAGCACCCGTTTCAAAGGAAGAAGAACGAACACCGGTCGTATGTTTCAAATCAGACGGGAGGGGACACATCCGTCAAAACTATCTGCGACAATCCAAAGCGTGTTTTAATTGCGAAAGAGAAGGTCACCTAGCTCGATTTTGTCGTATGGTGAAGTCAAGTCCAATTTGGGATAGTGATGCCAAAGGATGTCCCGACAAGCCAAAGCCCAGGTAGTTTAAGAGAGCATTTTTTTTTATGATGAGGAACTGAAATAAAATTATCATGGGTATGTTAGTCATAAACTCTTGCGAAGTCTATACCGTGTTGAATCTGGGTTCTACTCACTCTTTTATTTCACCTAGTTGTGTTCAATGTTTTAATTTAACTTTAGAGAAGTTAGACTTTGATTTATCTGTTGAAACTTCTATTGGGAGAAACATTCGTTACCTCTACTATTTATAAATCTTGTTTAAATCAACACTTTAACGTTACCTGTCGATCGTATCTCTTTGAAAATACTTGCCTTTGATGTGATTTTAGGAATCGATTGGTTAACTACTCATCATGCTTTTTAAATAAGGTTGTTAGCTTTCATATTCCTAACCAACCTATTATGCGAATTCAAAACCAAATCACTAAAGTCAATCATGGTCATATCAAGCCATAAGTAAAAAGAGCCCCGGTCCTTTCGTTGTTGACTTCCTTGTGTGGAATGCACCAAAGCCGGACTTTACACGTGGCGTATTTGTGAATAGCGATGGCAAGTTGATAGGTATCAATGTGACGTGTTACCCAAGTCTTGGATGAGAGTCACAATTTTGAATGATATTTCTATTGTTAATAAATTTCCTTACGTATTCTTGAAGACTTCTTAGCCTACCCCTAGGCGTGAAATCGAATTTTATTGACCCCGATACAAAACCCATTTCTAAAACCCTCAAATATTTCTTCAACTAAAATGAACGTAACATGCGCCAAAAGACGTTGGCTCGAGCTATTGAAGATTACGATCGTACCATTCAATACCATCGTGGGAAAGCGAGCGTGGTAGGTAGGCGCGTTGAGTAGAAGATCGTATGTGTTTATGAGTGTGATGTTGTTAACACAAAGACCCATTTAAATATGACTTACAAATGATGAAGATAGATTTAAAGACTCTAGGAACCCACGTGAAGATAACGAATATCGATTAGAATTGACTTTAATCGATAAAGTTAAATCCACTCAAGCTACACACCGGAGATGAATGAATGAAGAAGTTCAAGAGGCGTTATTCTAGAAGCAAGAATCGATGAAGAGAGGAAATCTCAACCCTCGATTTAATTGGCCCATTTGAAACGTAAATATGTGGATGACTGAACCATATTATTAAATTAGAACTAGGCGATATATCGGAAGATTTAGCGTTATGAGGAGATCGTGTTAAAATCTTGGATAAGAAGGATCGTATTCAACACTCAAAGGTTATACCTCAAGAGTTAGAATCGAAATGAAGTCAAGGTATCCTCACCTCTTTGGCATATCAAGTGCGTCGTAAATTTTTCGAGGCGAAATTTTCATAAGGAGGGAGATTGTGAAACCCCAGTTTTTATGAATAAAGATTTAAATTTATCAAATATTTTTTTTAATATTATGGTGTGGATTTGATATAATGTTATAGTTGTGGGTAGTATTTATAAATTTTTCAAAGTATGCAAGTTGTTATAAAATATTAGATTGGTGGGGAATATTCTTTTTATCGGGGAATATTAAATGCGACGACACAATCATTAGTGGACCCCTGATGGAAGTATTATAAGTAGTTAGAAAATGACGAAATTATCTTTTATAAAAATAACGGTGAGTAAGTTTCTTAATTAAAAGCTGTTGAACTACTCGGTAGTAAAAGAAATGCGATGTCTGGCGTGGTTGCATAGTAGCAGCACGGTATTGATTATTGATGCTTACGTGAGAAGTCACTCGATTATACTCAATTATTGCTACTGATAATTCTTTGCATCATATCTCTCGTATTATTGATTCAATTATTGTCACGATATCATCTGCATAATATGTTATATTATTAAATCAATAATTGAGGCGACAAAGTTATTCATATTATTATTTGCAATATTGACAATGTCTAGAAGTTACATCGAGGAGAGGTTTGGTCACCTAATTGCGCGCCATAAGGAGAAATCCTTATCGGAAAGCCCCTCTTTCACAGGAGCGACACAGTTGTTAAATATTGTGAGTTATAATATTAATGATGAATGTTATTAAAATTGAAGTTGTGTTAGGAGTTGAATTTGGAGGCGCGGACGTGATATTTGAGTCGGAGCGATGAAATTAGTAAAAATAGTCTATAAACACAAAATTTTTAGGGATTCACTATTTGGTCAAAAAATCGACAGTTGACTTTTTTGGGAAAAAATCAAACTTTGAAATTTCAAAATTTATATTGTTGATAAAAATAGTTTCATTATGTTGGAATTGTTTGTGTTAGTGAAAATCGACATCTATTAGATGATAATTGATGTGCAGGGGTTATATTGATAAATCGGGTAATTTATCGGATAAATGAGCAATTAATTGCTACTAATTCACATGCTTATATAACTATTTGTTCACATGTGTGTACTATTGAATCACATTCTTGTACTATTAGGGGAGTTGGTGCAAAATTGATAATACTTGCATGACTAAGTTAAAAATGGAGTATAGATGGAGTCTTATCTTTGTAATTGTTTTTATCACATGATTAGAACTATTGAGTCACATGATTTACTATTGATTCACATTATTTACTATTAGGGGAGTTGGTGCAAGTTTGATAATACTTGCGGGACTAAATTAAAAATGAAGAAAAAAAGGAAGGTATTATCTTTGTAATATTTGAGCCCCAAAGCGTGCGATTATCGAAACTATATTTTCCTATAAATAGAAGCTCATTCTTCCTTCATTTCTCACCAATTCACAAAAAGCTTTAGAGCAATTATTATAGAGAGAAATTATAGAGAAAGAAGAAGAAATGTCTGCTACCTCACTATTCCGATATCCGATTTTTTTTAAGGTAGGGAATATTATTTGTTGTACTTTCGTAGGGTATTATTTCTTTCTTATCCATGAAGAGAACTTACATTATTCCATTCTTTATTATTACATTTGGAATAACTTTTGTATCTCATGAGCTACCTATACTTGGTGAAATTCTTCTATTATTCCATTCTTTATTATTACATTTGGAATATCATATCACATGCGTTTCTGTGGGACTGATTCCAATCTTTATTATTACATTGGAATATCACATGCATGCGTTCTACATGGGACTGATTAAAATTTTATTATTATTACATTGGAATATCACATGTGCATGCGTTTATCTGTTGGGACTGATTTAAAATCTTTATTATTACATTGGAATATCATTGTCTATCATGATCTGTACATATTTATTATTACATTTGTTTATTATTCTTTTATTACATACATTGGAACATCACATGTCGGTGCGAATTTTTTTGACTTTGGTTCCGTTATTTATTATTACATTGGAATAACTTTGTCTGTCATGCGATCTATCGCATGCATGGTGATTTCTTTTGTTATTCCATTCTTTATTATACTCGGTTGGTTAAAGTTTTGACTTCTATACTCCATGAAATTAGTGGAATATCCTTGATATTTGCGCTTCATCGATATCTTTTCATGGAAATATTCTTACGAGCATTCTTGAATTTTACTCTACAAAGCGATATCATGTTGACAATTTGGACATTATTAGTTCTGGATAAATTAATTCTTGAACTTGTTTTATTGAATTCTTATATCATTGTCATCATCCTCATGTTTATATATTTTTGTTGAAAGTCATCGTGGCTTTGTGGTGCATAGATGGACTTGGTATGATTATGACCGAGGATTATTGATTGTAATCATGGCCAGTAATAATACAAATGATGTGGTAAAAGTCCTCATTGGCCCGTAGTGCATTGATGGGCGATTTTTGTATGATTATGGCTATGGATTCTCTTGACCAGGGTGCAAAATGAATTGTTTTATGGCATGATCGGGATAGTTGATGAAAACACGATTATCTTTGGCACATAGTGCATGGATAATTCGTGGTCGTGATACTAAAAATATCCTTGGCACATTTGTAGTGCGGGGATGAGTTAATGATGTGGATTATTTATTAAAATTTGAGTCTCGTGATAAAGTTGATGAAAAACTTTTAAATCATAGAAAGATAGTAGATTTTATATTTTACTTGACTCTTCTAATGGATTGTTTATTCATTGCAATTTTTGATCTAAAACTTGTTGTCTATTATATTCTATCGGTTGTTATCTTTGTTGAAGGCTAATGATAATTTATTACGCATTATCTTAGTCATAATATTTCTTCTTGGGGCTAGTTGAGCTCACCCTTTTTTCCTTTGTTCTCTTGAGAAATGAGAAGCGTGGCTTGGGACTAGTCGGGGAGCAGTGATGGTCTAGATGTTTGCATTAGTAGTCCTCACTATTACGTGAAATAGTGTGATAATAATAATAATGAGGACTCCTTTTGAGTTTGTATACTCTCTAGTAAACAATATTTGTATTCAAACTCACATTATGTTTTGTCGTATATTGTATATATTTAAGATTGTATTTGTATTACATACCATGTATTTGGCGACTCGAGATAGGTGATGTATTCTGTTTTTGGGGCGTCACAGGTTGGTATCAAAGCTTAGGGATATGATCCTGGTTTGAGATGTGAGATAAGAACTAGGAGGGAGGCAGGGAATTCCTTATTTAGTATGACCTACCTAAGTTTATTTGATATTTAATTGGTCGAATCGAGTATAGGGATAATATGTGATATGTTAATTAACCCTTGTTTTGTGGCGATATTTGAAAATGACATCAGAGAATGTTGAGAATAGCAATGGAGCCAGGAGGCCGTTGAGTCTCCACGAGATCGATAATCGGGACAATGTGCAGCGGGATGGCGATAATCCTCCTGTAAATAACAACAACGATCAATTGATGAGCAGATGGTACGTTTAGGAGCTTTTAGAATTCATGCAACACGAATGCGAGAGAGCGACTCCTGTTCATAATGCGGGAGGAAAACAATGGCAACCCACGGTTGGTCACCATTAAGCGATTCAAGGAGCTGGGACCACCGGAGTTTTGGGAAAGCGAGAACCACTTAAAGGCGGAGACATGGTTAAAGCGGATCACCAAGATATTTGATGTCTTGGGATGCTCGGAGAGGAAAAAGGTTCCTTTGCCACCTTTATGTTGCGTGAAGAAGAGTAGATTCTTGGTGGGAATCATAAAAATGCACCACAGGGCCTTTTCGAAGATGTCTTGGGGAAAGTTCAAGAGGCATTCAACGACAAGTACTTTCCCGAAAGTATTAATCACATGAAGGAGGTGGAGTTCATCAAGTTTGGAGCAAAAACAATATGGCCAGTGTATACGCGATGCGAGGCTAAGTTTGCGAGTTGTCTCGGTTTGCATCCCATTTGGTCGATAATGAGGAGCGAATGGCGAATGTTTTAAAGAGGTTTGAAACCCGATATCGTCGATACCTCATTTCTCACAAACTTTGTTTATATTCAGATGTTGTGAATAGGGCTCGATTATTGGAGCAGCGATAATGAGTCGGCCTGACCAAAAGGCAACGACCAACAACATGATAGTAATCGTCTGCGGTGCTTGCAGCGACCATCGAACAATGATAACCATCGTGGGGAAATTATCATGCCATGAATGGTAACCATTTAAATGGTAATCATGGCCAAAACAATAAGAATGGACATTTCAAAGAAGAAGGTTCAACAATGGCGTGAAGGCGTCGGCACCGCACCGTTTCAAAGGAAGAAGAGCGAACACCGGTTCGTATGTTTCAAATCTTGGACAAGAGGGACACATCCGTCCAAAATGTGCTGTGACAATCATCAAAGCGTGTTTTAATTGCGGAAGAGAAGGTCACTAGCTCGATTTTTGTCGTATGGTGAAGTCGATTCCATTTGGGATAGTGATGCCAAAGGATGTCCCGACAAGCCAAAGCCGGTAGTTTAAGAGAGCATTTTTTTTTAATGACGAGGAACTGAATAAAATTATCACGGGTATGTTAGTCATAAACTCTTGCGAAAGTCTATCTGAGTGTTGAATCTGGGTTCTACTCACTCTTTTATTTCACCTAGTTGTGTTCAATGTTTGAATTTAACTCAGGAGAAGTTAGATTTTGATTTATCTGTTGAAACTTCGGTTGGGAGAAACCTTCATTTACCTCCTTTATTTATAAATCTTGTTCAAATCAACACTTTCACGTTACACATCGATCGTATCTCTTTGAAAATACTTGCCTTTGATGTGATTTTAGGAATCGATTGGTTAACTACTCATCATGCTTTTAAATAAGGTTGTTAGCTTTCATATTCTAACCAACTTTTTATGCGAATTCAAGCAACCAAATCACTAAAAGTCGATCATGGTCATATCAAGCCATAAGTAAAGAGCCCCGGTCCTTTCGTTGTTGACTTCCTTGTGTGGAATGCTGCAAAGCGGACTTTACATGGCGACGTTTGTGAATGATGATGGCAAGTTGATAGGTATCAATGTGACGTGTTACCCAAGTCTTGGATGAGAGTCACGATTTTGAATGATATTTCTATTGTTAATAAATTTCCTTACGTATTCTTGAAGACTTCTTAGCCTACCCTAGGCGTGAAATCAATTTTTGTATTGACCCCGATTACAAAACCCATTTCTAAAACCCTCAAATATTTCTTCAACTAAAATGAGCGTAACATGCGCCAAAGAGCGTTGGCTCGAGTATTGTTGAAGATTACGATCGTACCATTCAATACCATCGTGGGAAAGCGAGCGTGGTAGGTGGCGTTGAGTAGAAGATCGTATGCGTTTACTGAGTGCGATGTTGTTAACACAAAGACCCATTTAAATGCGACTTACAAATGATGAAGATAGAGTTAAAGACTCTAGGAACCCGCGTGAAGATAACTTGATATCGATTAGAATTGACTTTAATCGATAAAGTTAAATCACTCTCAAACTACACACTTGGGCGATGAATGAAGAAGGTTTCAAGAGGCGTTATTCTAGAAGCAAGAATCGATGAAGAGAGAAATCTCAACCCTCGATTTAATTGGCCCATTTGAAATCCTCGATCGAGTAGGAGCGTGGCCTATAGACTCGTTTCTGCGCCAGTATGTCGGCGTGTTCATAACGTTTTTTCACGTATCGATGTTACGTAAATATGTGGACGACACGAACCATATTATTAAATTAGAACTAGACGATATAGCGGAAGATTTAGCGTTATGAGGAGATCGTGTTAAAATCTTGGATAAGAAGGATCGTATTCAACACTCAAAGGTTATACCTCAAGAGTTAGAATCTGAAATGAAGTCAAGGTATCCTCACCTCTTTGGCATATCAAGTGCGTACGTAAATTTAGAGGCGAAATTTCATATAAGGAGGGAGATTGTGAAACCCAGTTTTATGAATAAAGATTTAAATTTATCAAAATATTTTTTAATATTATGGTGTGGATTTGATATAATGTTATAGTTGTGGGTAGTATTTATAAATTTTTCAAAGTATGCAAGTTGTTATAAAATATTAGATTGGTGGGGAATATTCTTTTTGTCGGGGAATATTAAATGCGGCACACAATCATTAGTGGACCCCAGCGAAAGTATTATCGTAGTTAGAAAATGACAAAATTATCTTTTATAAAAATAACGGTGGAAGTGTTACCATTAAAAGCTGTTGAACTACTCGGTAGTAAAAGTAATGCGATGTCTGGCGTGGTTGCATAGTAGCACACGGTATTGATTATTATTGATGCTTACGTGAGAAGTCACTCGGTTATACTCAATTATTGCTTTGATAATTGATTGCATCATATCTCTCGTATTATTGATTCAATTATTGTCACATATCATCATCTGCATAATATGTTATATTATTAAATCAATAATTGAGATGACAAAGTTATTCATATTATTATTTGCAATATTGACAATGATATAGAGAAGTTACATCGAGGAGGGTTTGGTCACCTAATTGCGCGCGATATAAGAGAAATCCTTATCGAAAAGCCCCTCTTTCTTGGGAGCGACACGGTTGTTAAATATTGTGAGTTATAATATTAATGATGAATGTTATTAAAATTGAAGTTGTGTTAGGAGTTGAATTTGGAGGCCTTGGACGTGATATTTGAGTCGAGCGATGAAATTAGTAAAAATAGTCTATAAACACAAAATTTTCCGGATTCACTATTTGGTCAAAAAATCAACAGTTGACTTTTTTGGGAAAAATCAAACTTCAAAATTTCAAAATTTATATTGTTGATAAAAATAGTTTCATTATGTTGGAATTGTTTGTGTTAGTGAAAATCGACATCTATTAGATGATAATTGATGTACAGGGGTTATATTGATAAATCGGGTAATTTATCGGATAAATGAGCAATTAATTGCTACTAATTCAATTCACATGCTTATATAACTATTTGTTCACATGTGTGTATTATTGAATCACATTCTTGTACTATTAGGGGAGTTGGTGCAAAATTGATAATACTTGCATGACTAAGTTAAAAATGGAGGTATAGATGGAGGTCTTATCTTGTAATTGTTTTTTATCACATGATTAGAACTATTGAGTCACATGATTTACTATTGATTCACATTATTTACTATTAGGGGAGTTGGTGCAAGTTTGATAATACTTGCGGGACTAAATTAAAATGAAGAAAAGAGGAAGGTATTATCTTTGTAATATTTGAGCCCCAAAAGCGTGCAATTATCGAAACTATATTTTCCTATAAATAGAAGCTCATTCTTCCTTCATTTCTCACCAATTCACAAAAGCTTTAGAGCAATTATTATAGAGAGAAATTATAGAGAGAAAGAAGAAGAGAAGTCTGCTACCTCACTATTCGATATCCGGTTTTTTTTAAGGTAGGGAATATTATTTGTTGTATTACTCGTAGGGGGAGTATTATTTCTTTCTTATCCATGAAGAGAACTTACATTATTCCATTCTTTATTATTACATTGGAATAACTTATATCTGGCTACTACCCTATACTTGGTGAAATTCTTACATTATTCCATTCTTTATCATTACATTGGAATATCACATGCATGCGTTTCTGTGGGACTGATTAAAATCTTTATTATTACATTGGAATATCACATGCATGCGTTTTCTACTGTGGGACTGAGTTTAAATCTTTATTATTATTACATTTGGAATATCACATGCATGCGTTTCATGGGGACTGATTTAAATCTTTATTATTACATTGGAATATCATGCATTTTTGCATGCGTTGCATTATTTTTTAAAATCTTATTATTACATTTGGAACATCACATGCACATGGACTGATTCCGTTATTTATTATTACATTGGAATAACTTTTGCATCTTTATCATCTGGAATAACGCATGCATGATGATTTCTTTTGTTATTCCATTCTTTATTATACTCGGTTGGTTAAAGTTTTGACTTCTATACTCCATGAAATTAGTGGAATATCCTTGATATTTGCGCTTCATCCATATCTTTTCATGGAAATATTCTTACGAGCATTCTTGAATTTTACTCTACAAAGCGATATCATGTTGACAATTTGGACATTATTAGTTCTGGATAAATTAATTCTTGAACTTGTTTTATTGAATTCTTATATCATTGTCATCATCCTCATGTTTATATTTTGTTGAAAGTCATCTGTGGCTGTAGTGCATAGATGGACTTGGTATGATTATGACCGAGGATTATTGGTGTAATCATGACCAGTAATGTTACAAATGATGTGGTAAAAGTCCTCGTTGGCCGTAGTGCATTGATGGGCCGATTTTTGGTATGATTATGGCTATGGATTCTCTTGACCAAGGGTGCAAAGATGAATTGTTTTATGGCATGATCGGGACCGTTGATGAAAACACGATTATCTTTGGCACCTGTAGTGCATGGATAATTAGTGGTCGTGATACTAAAAATATCCTTGGCTTTGTAGTGCGGGGGATGAGTTAATGATGTGGATTATTTATTAAGTTTGAGTCTCAATGATAAAGTTGATGAAAAACTTTTTAAATCATAGAAGATAGTAGATTTTATATTTTACTTGACTCTTCTAATGGATTGTTTATTCATTTGCGATTTTGATCTAAAACTTGTTGTCTATTATATTCTATCGGTTGTTATCTTTGTTGAAGGCTAATGATAATTTATTACGCATTATCTTAGTCATAATATTTCTTCTTGGGCTAGTTGAGCTCACCCTTTTCTTTCCTTTATTCTCTTGAGGAAATGAGAACGTGGCTGGGACTAGTCGGGGAATAGTGATGGTCCTAGATGTTTGCATTAGTAGTCCTCACTATTACGTGAAATAGTGTGATAATAATAATAGTAATGAGGACTCCTTTTGAGTTTGTATACTCTCTAGTAAACAATATTTGTATTCAAACTCACATTTCATTTTTATATTTAAGATTGTATTTATGTATTTTTGTTGTATGCCATGTATTTGGCGACTTCGAAATAGGTGATGTATTCCTATTTTCACACTTAGTTGAAAACATTTAAATTAAGCAAGGATGAGCATTTGAGTGCCCAACAAGTAATAACAACAATAATAATTAGTGAATGAATTAAATGTTTTCTTTGAACGATACTTCTACAATGAATCAACAAATTGAAGTAAGTTGATCCAATAATAAACAACATATCATTTCAATTTCAAATTTTTGAAACTACGTCTTGACTATAAATGAGGATCAATTGACATACTATGAACATTGTTTTCTATTTTCAAAAGGTTAAATGAACTTCATCTATAAACCATCATAACTTACGACGCACGGGGTGATCGGTCCCGTTATGCCCTGTTCATTGATCAATACTACATTAAAGGATGATATTTTCGTCCAAAGATATCCGCTTAGGGCGCATAAAAGTTTCCCATAATTGGGATGTTCATACCAGTCTAGAATCCGAACCAAAACAATTCAGTTGGATAACAATAAAGTTCTTATCTTGTTCAACAACAATTTTAAGTTTGTGTCTAGCCAGATCAAATAGCTTAGACGACTTTTAATTCAACGTGTACATACAGACATCGATAAGTATGTATCATCATATGATAAAATATAATGATTATCCAAGTGAGGACACTTGTATAACCAAGTTTAGAAATTAACAAATGTATAATATATTTCTTGATCTACAATAATGTAATTAAGGAACTTGTACAACATATTATAATTTAATAACTTACTTATACATAATCATTGCATAAATACATACAAAGGTTGAAATATTTGAACAATTGAAAAGAATAATTCAGATATTATCTTACGCATGTCCATTGCATAAAGTAAATGCAAAGGGTTAGATACTTGCTTTGTCTGCTGCTTACACAACTTAGATTTATCTTTTATATCAAGCCCTATCATTAAATAGATCATTCGCTCGATTAGAATAATATATCATATCATATTGTACTTCGCTATTTGCAAATCAAGACATAACCTAATCACATTATCATGTAAGTTTAACAACCATTGAATCACAAATAAACATTTTTCAAGTCAACCTATCTAAGTTCAGATCAATTTCATAAATATGTCGGTGTACTGACAACTTTATCGAGTATTTATCGAGTCTAAGACTTTATACAGTAGTTCAATATCTATTTAGATAACTTAAACACCAGTCACATTATTTTTCATGGCCTTAAAATAATTTATAAATAATTATTACAATTTATCATAATTTTTGAAATATCGGAATCATTATTAAATGATTTAAATATTAAATAATTTCATTATCATTAACATTTAATTAATATTAAACTATTAATGAAACTATTGCCAAAATATTAAGTTATTTAAAATAACTTAAAATATTTTTAAAATATTTATATTACCTTTAAATGATTTTAAAATAATTAAAATCATTTTTTTAAATAATTACCATTAATATTAAAATATTAATGTATTATTTATCCAAATATTAAAAGTCATTAATTATAACTTAAAATATTTTAATTCATTTATACCTTTTTAAATGATTAATAAAACCATTTTAAACTATTTATTTAATATAATTATTAAATAAATTTAATATCATTAATATTAAATTAATATCATTAATATTAAATTATTAATGAAATTATTCTTTAAATAAAAAGTTATATTTTATAACTTAAAATATCTTTAACCACTTTATTTTCATTTAAAATGATTTTATAATAAAAATCATTTTTCAACTAATTTATTTAATATAATTATTAAATAACTTTAATATCATTAATAATAATTAATTAATGAAATTTACCTTTAAATATTGAAAGTTATATTTTATAACTTAAAATATTTTTAAATACCTTATTATTATTTAAAATGATTTTTAATATAATAAAATCATTTTAACTTATTTATTTAATTCATTAATCAAATAACTTAATTATCATTAATATTTAATTATTAATGAATTTCATCAAAAAATATTAAAAGTCATTAAAAATAACTTAAAATATTTTCTTATATCATTATATAATTTTAAATGATTTTTCAAATATTAAAATCATTTTTAAATAATTTATTTAATATAATAATTAAATAAATTAAATACTTTTAATATTTCAAAAATATTAAATATTTATGAAATATATTTAAAATTATCAAAATATAATTTTTGGACTTTAAAATAATTTTTAATAATTTATTTTGTATTTTTAATAATTAAAACTAATTTTCTATAATTATTTAATAAAAATAATAATTTTATAATTAAAGTGTCGTAATTGAAGATCGCTTATATAGCGACGTAACCATCATTATAGGTGTTCTTTATGTTCACCCATCAAACCATTAATCTTCATAGAAGCGTGAATGAGTGACCAAGTTTGACCAACATTTAATTTTGTGTCATGTGAAGTTTCGGGCAAGATAAAGTTTTAAGGTTGTAGTATTAATGTAATACTACAAGATCCAACAACAAACATAACCAAAAAGCATGCACCAATTGAAAGATCTAAGCCTTCAAAGTAGTTATCGAGAGTTGTTCTTCATTTTCCGGGTTACCCGAAATGAAGAACGATTCGACCAACTCCATTTTGGGTTTCCACAACTTGCTAATCTTGTAATTCTTTTGTGAATTAAATGTTGCAGTGCCTAGCCAACATGTCAAGGAAAAGATCCATCACAAAACATAAACAAAACAATAACAGAATCACAAGATCCATGCTGGTCAAACCCTATCAGAAATCACATTCTTGAGTTTTCTAGGTTACCCAGAAACTCAGTTCGTGATCATCTAGCCTGCTTTGACCAGCCACTGACTTCCATTCATTTGACGGTTAGGAGATTTTAAGGCATAAATATACAGTCAAAATACCAAACTATAAATTAGATACAACAACAAACACAGATCAACCAACACAAGAAAGATCCGGGAGCTTGAATATGTTGTTAGGCCCTTTCTGGGTTACCCAGAAATGCCCAGTCATAGCCGGTCAACGTGGTTTGACCACGATTATATTACAACTTAGGTCTGATCTAAGCATGATTTCAACTTCAGATTAAAGACCATACTACATACTATCAGTCCCAACTTTCAAACCACAAAAACATTACACAGAATGAAATCTATGGGGTCTGACATTCATTATCAGACCACTTTTTAAAGATTTTCCAGATTATGAAAAACTTCAAATTCGAGCCTCTAGATGTTATGGATCTAACATCTAGCAACCCAGATCATCATTATACACTATATAAAACATGTTTTAACAATAAATCCTAACATCTAACACACTGATCATGATTAGATTTCAAGCTAGGGTTTTATACCTTCTATGAACAAATCTTGATTCTAGGCTACTAATTTGTTAGTGGATTTCGTGGGGCTTGTTTATGGAACTAATATGCTAAGAGAATTCGAGGGTTTTAGAGAGAGAGAGAGAGTCTTGGAGGAGTGTTGTGATCAAATGGGTTAAAATATGAACATTTCTCTCTCTTTAATCTTATATATAACTCCCTTGTAATGAAATTGGCTAGATAAATGGGTGATGTGTTTGGAGATTTGAAGTCAATGGAGTGGTCAACAAATTAGTTCACCAACCCTCAATTATTAAGCTTTGATACACATAATAAAAAAAAATCCAAAGAGTGGTATTTTGGTCATTTTGCTTGAAAATTTTAATGGCCATTTTGTAATCTTGACAAACCCAAAACCCTTAGGGTTTAACCCTAAGGTTTAGCACATAATATTTATAAAATTTAGCAATTAGGGTTTGAAAATGTAAATTTTAGTTTCAAAATTGTAATTTAGAAATCCCTAATTAGTTAGGTTTAGTAATTATATTATACTTAAACATTAGGGTTTATAATTTACTAATTATAATTAAGATCACTGATTTATCAATTAGAGCACCCATTTGATAATTAGGGTTAATAATTTACTAATTAGGATTAACAATTTAATAATTAGGGTTAACAATTTATAATTAGGGTTTCTAATGACATTAATCATGATCATTAGGGTTTAAAGTCCGCTAATGAGCATTAAACACCCTAAATTAGCAATTAGGGTTTCCTAATTTGCCAGTTAGGGTTCCTAAATATCGATTAGGGTTTTAATTTCATCATTGGGGTTTCGAGTCAATAATTAGGGTTTTCCTAATTAATGTTAATATTTATAATATCTGACATTGATCACATTATCACGATTACCTAACAATCTTGAACTCTAATTTGTATTTTGAATTAGGGTTTCACACAGTAATACTAGGGTTTGTCATATAACACCATAATTGACCAACCATTATCGGTCCACGTATATAGTACATATTTATAGCAATGAAAAATCAAAATATAATTAATATTATATTATTATTATCATTCCTTGTTCCAAAACCCGTAATTAGGGTTTGATTCCATATCCGATTTACCTTGCATAAAAGCTTTTATTAATTAAGTTAAAATACTTAACTTAATAATCCGAGCTAAAATTCATATAAATAAATAATAATTATAATAATTACAATAATCATTCCTTATATTATTTAAATAATATAATATCATATTTTCTTTGAAAATAAATAATAAAAATATTTATATAATAAAAATAATTATTATAAAAATATAATTTATAATGATCATTAACTTTAAAATAAAATTATTTGTAATTATTCATGTAATAAATATATATTTTTATTTATCACATAAATACATACACTTTTACTTATACATTTTCCCATATTCATTTGAAATAAAAAAAAAAAAAATATACGCAAAATTTACAATTTATTTATATAGAAAATATCGGGTTATTACATTCACCTCCCTTATAAAGATTCCATCCCTAATCACCGCTTTAAAACTTATATATATAAGGGTACATAGCATACACAATCATTTCTAGTAGATTTCGATCATAATTGATCGAATCGATATTTAACTATTCACATAAAGCTTGTCTTTCGATTAAATGAAATTTGATTTCTAAAGAACTCAAATTCCTCCTTCAAAATTTCTTTATAAAATAATTTATTATATAAAGAAAATCATATATAAGAAAATAAAAGTTATATGAAAAAAATACCGAGTTCCATTTCCACCGCCATTCAGAATCCTCGGATCGTCATGTTGAAGACCTTTGCAGAGATTTTGTTGGCTTGTTAGATGATGTTGGTCCTGTGATCACCAAAGTTCCGCCGCTTTTCCCCATGTTCACATTTTCTATCTCCGTCCTCCTTTTCGGACAGTCCTTCCCCTTATGTTCCTTTAATCCGCACAGAAAACACCCACTAATAGTTCTAGGATTGGGGCAGTTGGGAGAGATATGGCCCTCCTGCCCACACTTAAAACATGAAAATTTACCTTTCAAACATTCCCCCAAATGGTTCTTCCCACAGTTCCCACATTGCACTACCTGCTTCTTCTTTGTACCTTCTTGCTTCACCCCATACCCCCAAAGTTGTTTCCTTCCTCTTTTCACTCCTATTCCCATTGTTTGTTTCCACCTTCCCACTCCCTCAACCTTACCCTTGTTCCTCTTCTTTCCTTGTTGTAGAGACTCATGGCCTCACTCCCTCCTTCCGCTATAATCGCTTTCTCCATGAGTCTTTTTGAAAATGTAGGGATTTGCAACATCGCCACCTTGTTGTAGAGCCGGGGTTTTAATTCCACTTTCAAACCTTCTAGCTTTTCTAGCCTCCGTATCAACTTGATGCGGATCAAACCTAGCCAACTCATTAAACTTAGCGGTATTCTCGACACCGTCATATATTTTCCTGCTTTTAATTCCAAAAAATTTTACCTCCATCCTAGCTTTGCATATTAGATGAAAAATAGTTTTCAAAAATAAAGTTTTAAACCCTTCCCAAGAAACTACACCTACTCCTGCCCTCGCCTGATTCGCTTCCCACCAAAAATTTGCCTCACCTTCATCATATAGGTGGCAAAAGCGGTCTTTTGCCCTCACCACCCTAGCTATAACGAACGCCTTTTTTCATTTCCTTAACCCAAGTTTGGGCTTCTACATAGGTCAATTGTACCTCTAAATTTGGGCGGTCCTGCTGCCCTTGAAGTCCTTGAAGTTTGCCAAGCGGTTGTGCATCGTTCCCTCACTACCGGTATTCCTTGTTGCATAGCTTTGAGCTACCATGTTTGCAAAGTGATGTATTGGATCTGGTTGTTGTCCCCCCAGCATTGTTGATAGATTCTTCTGCCTTTGATTTCTAGTTTGACGTCTTGGCGGCATTATCTAATTAAATAAAACATAATTTAACTTACATTCTAAACATTATCACATAAGATTAATATTTTAAACTTGTTTCATTACTCAAACATAAGTTCATTTTCATTAACTCATAGTAATTTACATAACATAGCCCATACTGCCATCTATTGTGACCACAAAAGTCGGGATTTACAGCCTTATCTTATACAAAAGTTGAGAATATTACATTACACAGACATATTTATCACAAATATTACATTAAACACACCTACACCACAGAACCTATACTACCTATGCATTACACCTTTTTCTTGATCTTGGACAACCCTTCGCCTGATGACCTTCTATCCCACAAATAAAACAGATTGCTTTGGATTGGGACAATGAGGAGAGAAATGTCCTCATCATCCCAATCAATTGTAGAAAATATTTTCCCTTTCCTGCATACACCTTCATGTTTCTTGTCACAATTTGCACACCTTTCTATTCGATTAATTTTTCCTTGGTTGTTATCAGGATTTCCTATATCACGATCTTTCATCTTTCTTTTCCCCTTCTTGCTCGGAGCTGCGCACGCTTTGTTGCTTTTAGCTCCAATTTGGTCAATTTGGATTTTAAGCTTATCTTGTTCTTCCATTGTTTCTATTAATGCTTTTCGCAGTTGGCTATTTAGTAGTTTTTCTATTTCCCACAACTTTTCCAAAGAGGAAACCTGGTCCCGCAGATTCTTCACTTCGGTTGATGCTTGATCAGCTCCAACTTCAGTGTCTGAATCACTATCTGTCAGTTCCACCATTTTCGGATCTGGTATTACATTTTCCACAAACCACCTCATCGAGGTTGCTTTCACTTTGAGCCTTTATTTCAGCTATTGGCTTTGATATTGGCTCTTTCTTTACAATCCGAGGTTATCCTAATAATTTTTCACCTGACATCTACACACATAAATTATCCTAATTAGCATATAATATATACACATAGCAAACAATAATTTTGTATAGGTTATCTTTTATTTGGTTTGACGATGGATTTATCCGATTCATCTCTTTTTAAACTCTATATGAGTTATTTATATTTTCAACGTTTTCCTCTGTTCTAAGGTTATAGCCTAAGGTCTATCCCACCTAAGGTTTCTAACCCTATAGCTCTGATTTCAGGTACTTGAAACCCGAACTCAGTGATTCACAATATCATTTCTATGAGCGAAATAATACTAATAATAATAACAATAATATAGATTATCAAATTTAATTTACATATTATCAGAGTTTTCAATCCCAAGTACGAAACCTTTAAACATTCGTTACATTACATGATAATTATATATATCATCATTATTCTAATAAAGTCTAGTTATTACAAAAGATAGCATTATCATTCATTCAAATGACCTTCCCTTTCCCTTTGTTCTTAGCGAGAGCCTTCAAAGTTGTTCACACTTAGCTAAAAAAATTTAAATTAAGCAAGGATGAACATTTGAGTGCCCAACAAGTAATAAAGAACAATAATAGTTAATTTGAATCTAATTAAATGTTTTCTTTGAACGATACTTCTACAACGAATCAATCAACAACAGAAGTAAGTTGAACCAATAATAAATAACATATTATTTCGATTTCAAATTTTTGAAACTACGTACTGACTATAAATGAGGATCAGTTGAAAGACTATGAACATTATTTTCTATTTTCGAAAAGGTTAAACAAAACTTCATCTCAGAACTCGTCATAACTTACGAACACGGGGTGATCGACCGTTATGCCTCAGATGATCAATACTACATTAAAGGACGATATTTTCCTCCAAGATATCCGCTTTAGGTGCATAAAAGTTTCCCATAATTGGGATGTCCATACCAGTCTAGAATCCGAACCAAAACAATTCAGTTGGATAACAATAAAGTTCTTATCTTGTTCAACAACAATTTTAAGTTTGTGTCTAGCCAGATCAAATAGCTTAGATGGATTTTAATTCAACTTGTACATACTTGACAATCGATAAGTATGTATCAACATGTGATAAAATATAATGATTATCCAAGTGAGGACACTTTATATAACCAAGTTTAGAAATTAACGAACATAATATATTTCTTGATCTACAATAATGTAATTAAGGAACTTGTACAACATATTATAATTTAATAACTTACTTATACGTAATCATTGCATAAAAGTACATACAAAGGTTGAAATATTTGAACAATTGAAAAGAATAATTCGAGATATTATCTTACGCATGTCCATTGCATAAAGTAAATGCAAAGGGTTAGATACTTGCCTTGTCTCACCGCTTACACAACTTAGATTTATCTTTATATCAAGCCCTATCATTAAATAGATCATTCGCTCGATTAGAATAACATATCATATCATATTGTATCGCTATTTGCAATCGATACATATAACCTAATCACATTGTCATATAAGTTTAACAACCATTGAATCACAAATAAACATTTATCAAGTCAACTTATCTAAGTCCGGATCAATTTCTAAATATGCTCGATTATCTTGATAACTTTATCGGGTATTTATCGAGTCTAAGACTCTATCATGAGATTCAATATCCATTTAGATAACTTAAACACCATTTCATATTATTTTTTATGGCCTTATAATAATTTTTAAATAATTATTACAATTTATCATAATTTTTGAAATATCTAATCATTATTAAATGATTTAAATATTAAATAATTTCATTATCATTAACATTTAATTAATATTAAACTATTAATGAAACCATTGCCAAAATATTAAGTTATTTAAAATAACTTAAAATATTTTTAAAATATTTATATTACCTTTAAATGATTTTAAAATAATTAAAATCATTTTTAAATAATTACCATTAATATTAAAATATTAATGTATTATTTATCCAAATATTAAAAGTCATTAATTATAACTTAAAATATTTTTAATTCATTTATATTTTTAAATTTAATAAAACCATTTTAAACTATTTATTTAATATAATTATTAAATAAATTTAATATCATTAATATTAAATTAATATCATTAATATTAAATTATTAATGAAATTATTCTTTAAATATTAAAAGTTATATTTTATAACTTAAAATATCTTTAAATACTTTATTTTCATTTAAAATGATTATTATAATATTAAAATCATTTTTTAAACTAATTTATTTAATATAATTATTAAATAACTTTAATATCATTAATAATAATTAATTAATGAAATTTACCTTTAAATATTGAAAGTTATATTTGGTAACTTAAAATATTTTTAAATACCTTATTATTATTTAAAATGATTTTTAATATAATAAAATCATTTTTAATTTATTTATTTAATTCATTAATCAAATAACTTAATTATCATTAATATTTAATTATTAATGAATTTCATCACAAAATATTAAAAAAGTCATTAAAATAACTTAAAATATTTTTTTATATCATTATATAATTTTAAATGATTTTTCAAATATTAAAATTATTTTTAAATAATTTATTTAATATAATAATTAAATAAATTAAATACTTTTAATATTTCAAAAAATATTAAATATTTATGAAATATATTAAAAATAGTTAAAAATTAATTTTCAGACTCTAAAATAATTTTTAATAATTTATTTTGTATTTTTTAATAATTAAAAACTAATTTTCTATAATTATTTAATAAAAATAATTAATTTCTGAAAATATCTGTCGCTAAAGGGCCCTGACGAAATTGTCGTTATAGGTGTTCTTTATGAAACCCAGAACATCAAGTTAGATACTGAGTGACCAAGTTTGACCAAGTTTAATTTTGTGTGTGTTGTGTTTCTGGGCATGTTGTTTGTCAGTTCGTGTAGTGCTAATGCAAGACTACAAGATCCAACAATAAACAAAATCAAAACATGCACCAATTGAAAGATCTAAGACTTCAAAGGGACTGTCAGACTTGTTCTTCATTTTCTGGGTTACCCAGAAATGAAGAACAGTTCGACCTGTCCATTTTGGGTTTCCACAACTTGCTAATCTTGTAATTCTTTTGTGAATTAAATGTTGCAGTGCCTAGCCAACATGTCAAGGAAGAGATCCATCACAAAACATAAACAAAACAATAACAGAATCACAAGATCCATGTTGGTCAAACCCTATCAGAGATCCCGTTCTTGAGTTTTCTGGGTTACCCAGAAACTCAGTTCGTGATCATCTAGCCTGCTTTGACCAGCCACTGACTTCCATTCATTTGACGGTTATGAGATTTTAAGGCATAAATATGCAGTCAAAATACTAAACTATAAATTAGATACAACAACAAACACAGATCAACCAACACAAGAAAGATCCAGGAGCTTGAATATGTTGTCAAGCCCTTTCTGGGCAGTTTATGGGTTACCCAGAAAGGCCCAGTCATGGCCGGTCAACGTTGTTTGACCATAATTATCTTACAACATAGGTCCGATCTAAGCATGATTTTTACTTCAAATTAAAGACCATACTATATACTATCAGTCCCAACTTTCAAACCACCAAAACATTACACAGAATGAATCTATGGGGTCTGACATTCATTGTCATACCACTTTTTAAAGATTTTCCAGATTATGAAAAACTTCAAATCTGAGCCTCTAGATGTTATGGATCTAACATCTAGCAACCCAGATCATCATTATACACTATATATAACATATTTTAACAATAAATCCTAACATCTAACACACTGATCATGATCAGATTTCAACTAGGGTTTTATACCTTCTATGAACAAATCTTTATTCTAGGCTACTGATTTGTTAGTGGATTTCGTGGGGCTTGTTTATGGAACTGATATGCTAAGAGAATTCGTGGGTTTTAGAGAGAGAGAGAGTCTTGGAGGAGTGTTGTGATCAAATGGGTTAAAATATGAACATTTCTCTCTCTTTAATCTTATATATGACTCCCATGTAATGAATTTGGCTAGCTAAATGGCTGATGTGCTTGAAATTTAAGTCAATGGAGTGGTTGAAGTAGTTCACCAACTCAATTATTGCTAGATACAAAAGTTGTCTCAAATAATTAAAGAGGGGTATTTTAGTCATTTTGCTTGGAATTTTAATGGCATTCTTGTAATCTTGCAAACCCTTAGGGTTTAACCCTAAGGTTTAGCACATAACATTTATTTATAAAATTTAGCAATTAGGGTTTGAAAAATGTAAAATTTAGTTTCAAAAATTGTAATTTAGAAATCCCTAATTAGATTAGGTTTAGTAATTATCTTATACAGGAACATTAGGGTTTATAATTTACTAATTATAATTAAGATCACTAATTTATCAATTAGAGCACCCATTTGATAATTAGGGTTAATAATTTACTAATTAGGATTAAAAATTTAATAATTAGGGTTAACAATTTGTAACTAGGGTTTCTAATGACATTAATCATGATCATTAGGGTTTAAAGTCCGCTAATGAGCATTAAACATCCTAAATTAGCAATTAGGGTTCCTAAATATCGATTAGGATTTTAATTTCACCTTTAGGGTTTCGAGTCAATAATTAGGGTTTTCTTAATTAATGTTAATATTTATAATATCCGACATTGATCATCACATTATCACAATTACCTAACAATCTTGAACTCTAATTTGTATTTTGAATTAGGGTTTCTAGGGTTTGTCATATAACACCATAATTGACCAACCATTATCAGTCCACGTATACAGTACATATTTATAGCACTAAAAAATCAAAAATATAATTTATATTATATTATTGTTATCATTCCTTGTTCCAAAACCAAAATTAGAGTTTGGATTCCATATCTGATTTACTTTGCATGAACAGCTTTATTAATTAAGTTAAAATACTTAACTTAATAATCGGAGCTAAAATTCATATAAATAAATAATAATTATAATAATTACAATAATCATTCCTTATATTATTTAAATAATATAATATCATATTTTCTTTGAAAAATAAATAATAAAAATATTTCTATAATAAAAATTAATTATTATAAAAATATAATTTATAATGATCAATAACTTTAAAATAAAATTATTTGTAAATATTCATGTAATAAATATATTTTTATTTATCACATAAATACACATACACCTTATCTTGTACAAATCCTCATCTTTAAAATAAATAAAAAATTATACGTAAAATTTATGATTTATTTGTATAGAAAAATATCAGGTTATTACAGTGTATATGGTATTATATGTGTACAGTATGTGGTTAAGGGTCAAGGGTTGACCAGATAAGATATATCAGTGGCAAACACTAGTATTATATTAAGAACGTCAACGTTCAGTTAGAAAATTCTTACGAATTATAAGAAAACCTAAAACCGACTCTAGAAACCCAAATTTCAATTCCAGGAATATGAAACCCTAATTCGAAATACGAAAACACTAACTTGGGATCTCAGAGACTTAAGTCTATTAATTATAAACTTAATTAGGGTAAAGCTTAGCGAATTAATTTGAAAACCCTAATTGATTTAGAAAACCCTAATTTCTAGATTAGAAACCCTAATTTATAATTAGGGAAAACCTAATTGTTAATTTAATAATTGTAATGTTAATTAGGAAACATTAATCCTAATTTTTAATTTATAAGTAATTAGAAAACCCTAATCTAATTAGGAAACCTAATTTCTAAATTAGAAAAATTATTTTTTTATTTGAAACCATAATTCTTGGGTTATAAACCCTAATGTATCATTTTGACCCAAATTGCTAAATTAGGATATATTAATCCTAATTAGCAAGATTTAAATATGATTAGGAAATCTAGGTATAAATATAGAATCCTAATTATAATTTTAAAATATTAATTTTCCATTTTAAAACCTAAATTGAAAATCCTAGAAAATTATTTTTTTTAACCTTATGGTTAAACCCTAAGGGTTAAACCCTAAGGGTCCAAACCCTAAGGGTTGGATCAAATACCATTTTGCCATTAATTTTGTTAGCTAAAAGACGATAATACCCTTTTTCATTTTTAATGAGCTAACTTGCAAATTTAGCCAAAATATAGTTGGTGAACTACCCCATGTGATTAACAACAACTTCCATCAGTCACTTAATGCCAGCAATATCAGCAACATACATTGAATCTAAGTATTATATAGATTAAAGAGAGAGAAAGTCACAAATATTGCTCATTTGCTCTCTAGCTCACAACCAACTCCTTCTCTCTCTACATATCCGAATTACACAAGTAAATCAGTCACTAGATCACCTCTTAGAATACCTAGATCAAATTTGGAAGGCAAGATCAAAGATTGGTACTAGAAAGGTATAAAGCCCTAACTACTTTTGATCTTGTATGCTAAGATAGAATACTTGTTTATGTGTTTAGATTTTTGTTAGAAGTTGTTTTTAGATGATCTATGATGATCCATCATGGATCCATAGCATCAAAGTGCCTTAAAATGATGATTTTCAAAAACTGTTCTTGAGTCTAAAAGTGCTCTGACAAGCAAATGTCAGTTGCCTTAGATCTTTATGTGTTTATGTTTTGAGTTATTTTAAGCTTTAGACTTGTAGTCTGACATGAGGTCTTTGATCTGAAAGTGGAATCAAAGCTATTCCATTTATAGATTTCAAGATATTCATGGTCAAAGAGGGTTGACCAAGCATGACCATGAACTTTCTAGGTAACCCAGAAAGTGTAAAACCGAGCGTAACAAGATTTTCTAAGGCCTTTATCTGTCAAACTGTTGGTGTTATGTTGATGTTTTTGTAACCAAGTTGTAGTTGTAGTGTGTTGTATGGACTAAGATCGAATGTAGTGAGTGGTCAAACCAAGCCACTCGGTCACATTTTGCAGTTTGTGGAATTTCCAGAAACCGGATGAACGTCATTCCTGACAACGTTTGACCGAACTGTATCTGCTGATTTAGATGTTGTTGAACTGATTTGTTGTAATGTAAATGTTCATTGACACATGGACTACATATTTGGGCCATTAGATCATATGAACCATAACCAGAACACCTTAATAATCGAGCTTAAAAGTGTTAACTCGATGTTGTATGGGTTTTTGGTTTACCCAGAAAACCCAGATTCGTTCTGACATGAACTTTGAGAGTCCTTATCTCTCAGTTGTAGTGTTAGATTTCCATGAAAATTGTTGTAGATTGTAGTCCTGCATACATACTACATTCCTAACAAAATTACAAAGTCAAAAGCTTGATAACCAATAATCTGGAACCGGTCAAACTACCCACCTTGGTGTCTGACATGAACGTTCTGGGCAGCTCAAGAACAGGCCAAGAACACCTATAGTGACGGTTCTGTCGCTATAGGGCCCTTTATTAATAATTAATTTCTGAAAATTATTATTTTCATTAAATAAATCAAAATAAATGGTTTTTAATTATTAAAAATACAAAATAAATTCCTAAAAATTATTTTAAAGTCTGAAAATTAGTTTTTAGCTATTTTGAGTATATTTCCTAAATATTTAATACTTTTGGAATATAAATGGTATTTAATTTATTTAATTATAATATTAAATAAATTATTTAAAAATAATTTTAATACATGAAAAATCATGAAAAATTATATTATGGTATAAGAAAATATTTTAAATTATTTTAATGACTTTTAATATTTTGTGATAAATTTCATTAATTAATAAATATTAATAATAATTAATTTATTTAATAAATATATTAAATAAATTAAGGAAAAATAGAATTAATGATTTATAAATTATATAAAATGATTTAAGTGTTATAAAAATATTTTAAGTTATAAAATATAACTTTTGATATTTTGTCATGAAAATATTAATATTTTAATATTTAAAAGCAATTATCATATAATGAATTTAACTATTTAAAAATCATATAAACATGATTTTAAAGTATTAAAATACGTTGTGATATTATAACTATATTATAATATTATGACATATATTTCATTAATATTTGATAATAAATAGATATTAATGATAATAGAATATTGTGGTATTTATATTATATAAATACGATTTGAATGATTGAAAAATTTTGATAAATGGTATAATTATTTAAAAATTATTACGAGCTTACGAAAAATATTTTAACTGTTAATAAATTATCTTAGATAATGGTTAAGTGTTTAGGCAGAGTTTAATTGAATTTAAACTCGAAATTTTATCTGATTAGACCGTTGTGATGTTAGAATTGTACCGAACTCGACTCAGACTGTCAAAGTTTGACTTGAGGTTAGGTTTTATGTGTATTATAGACTGATAGAGTTATGTGATAATGTGTTTAGGTTATTTTATATTGTGATGATATTATTCTGACTTATAGATCAATATAATTACTATTAGGTCTTCAGACAAAGCTTATCAAATTGTATAGCGCGGTAATTAACGGTTCAGGCAAGTCTTTCTTTAACTCGACCTCGAGTTGTATTATTCAATTATACTTATAGTTAATCATTTCTGATTGTCATGTCTAAGAATTATTAAATTGCACCTTGTGCGTATGACATGTATTCCTCAAGTATGAAAGGTTGATCACCTTCATTACCATTCGATCCAGATATATTTGTTCATATTAAATGCTTGTTCAGTCAGAAAATTTGTTCATGCTAATTCATAACTATATTGTTGAATTATAGCCAGCCTATTATTCAAATTCTTTCAATCATGATATATCCTTAAATAAACTTATACTTGCTGGGAAAATTCATTGCTCACCCTTGCTATATCATGATAAACATTGCAAATTAAGACAAATACGTTGGATACAAGGAAAGGTCAAAGACAGTTCCAGGTTTAGTTTACGTGTGCAATTAGATTTGTAACAGTATTGTATATTAATGTTATTGTAAGTCAAATATGTTATGAATTGTGTATTAAGTGAAGGTTACTCGACCTTGGGAAAAAGAGTGTAAAGTTTATTGTATAAATAATTTATGTTTATATCTTTCGCAATAGTGATAGAATGATTGAACCAGATCCGTGGTGATTTAGGACCCGGATTTGGGGCTCTCACACCAATGGTCCAGATTGATTTTAACTTGTTACACTTTAGTACCCCTAACGTTTTCCAAGTTTGCATTATTCCCCTCTAACTTTTGTAATTCACTTAACTTCAATAAACACATTCTTAATACTTCAACCATTATTCATCATTAATATTATAACTCACAATATTTAACAATCAGATCATTTCCAGGAAAGAAGGGATTTTCGATAAGGATTTCTCCTATCATAGCCTAAATTAGGTGACCAAACCTCTCCTCGATGTAACTTTCTAGACATCGTCAATATTGCAAATAATAATATGAATAACTTTGTTGTCTCAATTATTGATTTAATAATATAGAATATTATGCAGATGATACTGTGACAATAATTGAATCAAATAACGTGAGATACTATGCAACAATTACTGTAGCAATAATTGAGTAAACTGAGTGGCTTCTTACGTAAGCATCAATAATCAATATTGTGTGCTACTATGCAACCACGCGTATTACTATATTTTTACCATCGGGTAGTTCAACAGTTAACGATAAAACTTTCGCCGTTATTTTTATAAAAAATATATTTCTGTCATTTTCTAACTCCGACAATAATTTGCGTTGTGGGGTCCACCAATGATTGTGTCGTCGTACGAATATTTTCTGTTTAAAACAAATATTCCCCGACTAATCAAATATTTTATAACTTGCATACTTTGCAAAATTTATAAATATTACCCACAACTATAACATTATATCAAAACCACACCATAATATTCAAAAATATATTTCGAGAAAAATTAATCTTTATTTATGAAAGTTGGGGCCTTACAACCTCCCCTTCTTATAAAATTTTATTCTCGAAATTAGGGTACATACCTGGTATGTCGAAGAGGTGAGGATACTTTGATTTTATTTCAGATTCTATCTCCCAGGTCATTTCCTCAACATCGTGGTTTCTCCACAAAACTTTGACTTGAGGTATAACCTTGGAGCGTAGAATATGCTCCTTCTTATCCAAGATTTTAACAGGTACCTCTTCATACGTTAAATCTTCTGTTATCTCGTCTGGTTCTAATTCAATAATATGGTTCGGGTCTTCCACATATTTACATAACATAGATATGTGAAAAACATTATGAACACGAGACATACTCGGCGGTAAGGCGAGTATATAAGCCACAGTTCCTACTCGATTGAGGATTTCGAATGGCCCATTGAATCGAGGATTGAGCTTTCCTCTCTTTCTAAATCTTGTAACTCCTTTCCATGGAGAAACACGTAACAACACATATTCTCCAACATTGAATTCCACATCCTTCCGATGAAGATCAATATAACTCTTTTGTCGATCTTGTGAGGTTTTTATACGTTGTCGGATCATTTGAATCTTTTCTGTAGTCATACGTACCAACTCCAGTCCTAACAACGTTGTTTCACCCACCTCGTCCCAATATACTAGAGAATGACACTTGCATCCATACAACGCCTCAAATGGAGCCATGCCAATACTTGCTTGATAACTGTTGTTGTAGGAGAATTCCACTAATGGCAAGAACTTGTCCCAACTTCCCTTGAAGTTAAGGACACAGAGTCTTAATAGATTTTCAAGAGTTTGAATAGTCATCTCCGACTGCCCGTCCATTTGAGGATGATATGCCGAACTAAATCGTAAATCCGTGCCCATAGCTTTTTGCAAACTAACCCAAAATCGTGAAGTGAATCTTGGGTCTCGATCAAAAACTATGGATACTGGCATGCCATGCAGTCTTACAATCTCATTTATGTACATACGAGCAAGACGTTCAAGTGAATAAGTTTCTAGTATATGTAAGAAATGAGCAAACTTGGTCAATCTATCAACAATGACAAAAATTGCATCTATGCCTTGAGAAACCTTGGGAAGACCAGTAACAAAATCCATGGTAATGTGCTCCCACTTCCATTCTAGAATTTCAAGTGGTTGCAATGGACCTTTTGGCACTTGATGTTCCACCTTGACTCGTTGACAAGTTAGACACCTTGAGATAAACCCCGCTATCTCTCTCTTCATATTGCTTCACCAAAATGTATGTTGAAGATCATGATACATTTTGGTACTCCCAGGATGGATTGTAAATGGTGTGTTGTGTGCCTCCATCATGATCTTATACTTTAAATCAGGGTCATTTGGAACACAAAGTCTGGAGTTGACTCGTAGTATTCCTTCTTCATCGATTCTTGCATCTGAAATAGCATCTTCTTGCACTTTCTTCTTCATACGCATCAGCTCCAGGTCCGTAGCTTGAGCAGCTTTAACTTTATCGATTAAAGTCAGTTCTACTCGTATATTTGCCATCATCACGTGGGTCCCTGGAGTCTTTATCTCTATCTCCATCCTTTGCAAGTCATACAAAATGGGCCTTTGCGTTGACAATATCGCACTCGTACCCGCATATGATCTTCTACTCAATGCGTCAGCTACCACGTTAGCTTTTCCAGGATGGTATTGAATTGTATGATCGTAATCTTTCAACAACTCAAGCCAACGTCGTTGGCGCATGTTGAGTTCCTTTTGAGTGAAGAAATATTTGAGGCTTTTATAATCCGTATAGATCTCAATTTTCTCTCCATACAGGTAATGCCTCTAGATCTTTAGTGTGAAAATGACAGCTGTCAACTCTAGATCATGAGTAGGATAATTCCTCTCGTATTCTTTGAGTTGTCGTGACTTTCCCTTGTTGCATGAGGACACATCCTAACCCTCTACCTGAAGCATCACTGTAGATGACAAATCCCTTTGAAACAGATGGTATTGTCAGAACAGGTGCTGAAATGAGCCTCTTCATGAGTTCTTGAAAACTTTTCTCACATTCCTCGCTCCAACCCAATTTTGTATCTTTTCGAGTCAGCTGAGTTAATAGAGTAGCGATTCGAGAAAATCCTTCCACGAATCTTCGATAATAACCAGCTAAGCCCAGAAAGCTACGTACTTCGGTCACTGACTTAGGTTGCTCCCAGCTTTGAGTTGCTTCAATCTTTGTCGGGTCAACAGATATTCCATGATTTGATATCATGTGCCCAAGGAATGCTACAATTCCTCAAGCCAAAACTCGCATTTCTTCAACTTGGCATATAATTTGTTCTCACGAAGCTTTTGTAGTATCAGCCTCAAGTGTTGCTCATGATCTTCACGACTTTTGGAGTAAATGAGAATGTCATCAATAAAGACAACCACAAAATGATCTAAATATTCCTTGAATACTCGATTCATCATATCCATGAAGGCAGCAGGAGCATTAGTCAGTCCAAAAGACATGACTAGGAATTCATAATGCCCGTACCGAGTTCTGAAAGTAGTCTTTAGGATGTCATCAGTTTTAATCTTTAACTGATGATATCCGGAACGAAGATCGATCTTAGAAAAGAATTTGGCGCCTTGCAAATGGTCAAATAGGTCATCAATGCGAGGCAACGGGTATCTATTTTTTATGGTGACATGATTCAGCTCCCGATAATCAATACAAAGTCGCATACTCCCATATTTCTTCTTTACGAATAGAACAGGAGCACCCCAAGGAGACGTACTAGGATGAATGAAACCGATGCCTAACAATTCCTGTAGTTGGGTCTTTAACTCCTGAAGTTCAACAGGAGCTATTCGATATGGGGCTTTGGAAATGGGTTTTGTGCCGGGTTCAAGGTCGATAAAAAATTTAATTTCACGCTCTGGGTAGGCCAGGAAGTTTTTCAGGGAATACGTCAGGAAATTTATTAACAATGGAAATATTATTCAAATCTGACGTATTTTTGTTTAAATCTGTGACATGGACTAAGAAAGCTTGACATCTGTTTTTCAATAAACGAATAGCTTTATGACTTGATATGACAGTGATTGACTTTAGTAGTTTGGTTGCTTGAATTCTCATAATAGGTTGGTTAGGAATATGAAAGCTAACAACCTTACGAAAATAATCAATTTTTGCATGATGAGTAGTTAACCAATCAATCCCTAAAATCACATCAAACGCAAGTATTTTTAAGGAAATAAGATCGACAGGTAACGTGCAGTTACCGATTTGAATCAAACAAGACTTATAAACAGTTGATGGAATAAAGGTTTCTACTAACGGAGTTTCAACCGATAATGTACGACCCCAACTTTTATGAATAAAGATGAATTTTCTATAAATATAATTTTTGAATATTATGGAATAAATTTGATATAATGTTATAGCTGTGGGTAATATTTATAAATTTTTCAAAGTACACAAGTTGTTATATAATATTCGATTGGTCGGGAAATATTCATTTTAACAGGGAATATTCGTACAACGGCACAATCATTGGTGGACCCCACAAATTAAATTATCGGATTGAGAAAATGACAAAATATTTTATGAAAACAACGGCGGAAGTTTTACCGTTAACTCGCTGAAACAATCGGTGTTAAAAATGCGCGTGGTTGCATAGTAGCACGCGGTATTGATTATTGATGCTTACGTGAGAAGTCACTCAGTTTTGTTCAATTATTGTCAATATTTTATATATTATTAAATCAATAATTGAGATGACAAAGTTATTAATATTATTATTTGCAATATTAACGATGTCTAGAAGTTCTGCCAAGGAGAGGTTTGGTCACCTAATTGCGCCGTCAATAGGAGAAATCCTTATTGAAAGCCCCTCTTTCACAGAACGACACAGTCGATTAATATTGTGAATTATAATAAATGTGATAAGTTTTGTTTTATTATTATTATAAATGTAATAAAATAGAAAACTTTTTATATAAAACAGAATACTTTTATAAAGTTATTTATTTTATTAGACTATAAATAGAATATATGATATTCTATTATGCATAGTGTTTGCATAGTGTTTGAATAGTATTTGCATAGTAAATCTTTTTATATAAAATAGAATACTTGTATAAAGTTATTTGTTTTATTAGACTATAAATAGAATATATAATATTACATTATGCATAGTGTGAAAGTAGTATGCATACAAGCCAATCATGTGTAAGACCCCGAAATTTTTTTAAATAAAAAGGAATTTCCTTTATTTATTATTTTGAAATAGTAAGGGTGGATTTGATTAATGTGGTTAGTTATGGGTAAAATGCTAAATATTTTAAATAAGCAAGTGGTGATATAATATTCATTATTGTTTGAGAATATTAGTTTGGTCGTGGAATATTAAATGCTGTCGAGAATATTAAATGCGAGTGCCGACCGTGTGTGGGCCCCATAACTGAAACCGATTGGATGAAGAAAACGACAAAAATAAGTTGTTTAAAAATAACGGCATAGTTATTCACAGTTATCTTGTTGGAATACCCGTGGTTAAAACACGATGTCTGGCGTTGTTGCACTAAGAAGAGCACCACGGTATTGCACCAATTATTGATTCTTACGTGAAAGGCACTACTCAATAATGGTTACGTAATTACTTTATTAGATTTTTATTTTATTGATTCAATAATTGCTTGCATTGATATTTTATATTCTTTGTAGTTTCAATAATTGTCATTACACAATTATTTTCATTATCGAAGCAATAATTCATATTATCTGAATAATATTATTAGATAACATTATTGGCAATGTCTAGAAAGTTACGCTCTAAGGAGAGGTTTGGTCACCTAATTGCGGCCCAATGAGGAGAAATTCTTATTGAAAGCCCTCTTTCCTTGAAGCGCACAGTTGTCAATATTGTGATTACATAATATTATTTGTGAATAATTAATTATTGATTCATATGATGAGAAAATATTGATTTTATGTGGATATAGATGGAGAAAATTTTTAATGTGACAATTGTTGAAAATTGAAATTTTATCTTTTTCGATAAAATAATTCATTTAAATATATATAATATTATATTTTAATAATATAATAATGGTGATATTTTTTACAACGAATGTGGGATATATGAGTATCTGAGGAGGAAGAGTATTTTTGTTGCAATAAATGTTTAAAACATGTTAAACATGTCGGTGGACCCCATTTATTGATTGAAATTTGATTATAACTGTAAAATTGCCCATTTGTGGATTTGATTCAATTTACATTTAGAATTTGGAAAAACTTTCTTACGCAAAGTTGTAGAGAATTGAATTTCCTATAAAAACACGCGAGATTTGAATTTTATGATAAAAGGACTATTTATTATGAATTATTGAAGTTCAAAGTTCAAAATAATTGATTTTGGAAGTTTAAAATATTTAAAATAAGAAAAAAACGTTTTTTTTAGTCTAACATGTGATTTGAATGGGTTGAATTCTAGATTTTTAGATTCAAGAATGGCGTAGAGAATTTTGATATATATATATATATATATTATTATATTAAATTTTCTGCTTTGGTGTTCTAAGCAATTTCTTATAAATAGGTGCTTAGGTTAGAATTGAAAATCACACCGAAATCGAAGTTTTCTCTCTCTATATTATCGAAATATTCTTGTGAGTATTTTGAGTATACTTTGAGTATTGCTATACGGTGAAAGTTCAAGTCATAGCCTATATCAGGTGTTTTCAACTAGAAATCTTGTCTTTCGAGGTAAGGGATGTTATTTTCTTCTCAAATGATATTATTTCTTCAATATCATTATCTTTGAAATATTGGTTGGAACTTTTATCAAATTTGGAACTTTTTTAGTGTCGGGGAGTTACTATTCATGAGTTACTATTCACGAGTTACTTATTCACGAGTACTATTCACGAAGCGTGAAGATGTTTTTTTTGAAATTTCTATCTTTTGGTGTCTGATTTACTATTCACGTATACTGGCACTATTCACTAAAAAATGAAATTTCTTCTTTTTGTCCAAAATATCTATTATGGATACTAGCTTTGATTGTATCCATGTTTTGATCATTCTTGAATTTTACACCACTATGATTATTTTTGAGGTATTTTTGGGCGTGGATAAAACAAAGTACGAATCCTTAATCCTTAATCCTTAATCCTTGTCATTTTGTTTCACCGATTCGTTTCTTTAAAATATTTTTCATCATCCTCGGTCTTAAATGATGATATTATGGAATATCTTTGGCACGTAGTGCAAAGATGATTGATTTCGATGAATATCTTTGGCTCAGTAGTGCAAAGATGAACGATTAATCGATGAATATCTTTGGCTGTAGTGCAAAGATGAGCAGTGTTGAGATGAACATGACCAATTTGGTGATTTAAATGAATATCTTTGGCACATGTGTGCAAAGATGAATATTGATTGTTGTTACAAGGATAAAATATTGATGATGGGCTTTTAAACCTTAGAAGATGGTAGAATTCTTTCTCTACGTGACTCTTCTAATGGATTCTTGCTTCATTTGCATTTGTTGATCTAAAACTTGTTGTCTATTGTATTCTATTAGATTTTTCCTGTTGAAGACTAACGATAATTTGTTGTATATTATCTTAGTCATAATATTCTTCTTGGGCTAGTTGAGCTCACCCTTTTCCTTGTTGTTCCATTTTCTTCTCGTGGAGGTGAGAACATAGCGAGGATCGAGTCTGGGTATGGAATGAAGGTTCTAGAGAGAGTTGTTTAGTAGTCTTCACCATTTTTGTAAAATAATGTATCAATAATTATGATGGGGATTTATTTGCGTATGGATATTGTCTAGGCGGCAATATCGTATTTAAACTCACAAGATGTATTGTCGTATTTCACACGACATTTGTATTATTGAAGTTGTAGTTATTTACGTATCCATGTATTTGGCGACTCGAGAATGGGTTGGGTGGAATGGACCTATTTTGGGGGCGTCACGGTTGGTATCGAGCTTAGGGATATGATCTCCATGCGGAGATCGGGGAATAGAACTAGGAGGGAGAGCGAGTAAATCCTTATGCTAGTGTGTCCTTTCTAAGCTTATTGTTAGTTGGTCAAGTATATAGGGATATTATGTGATATATTGATTTCCTTAATTAACCCTTGTTTTATGACAAGATGTTTGAAAATGTTGATTGAGAATATTAACGATGGATTAAATGAGACCGTGAGAGCCTTTGTACTCACCAACGAGGAGAACGTCAACAGTGTGGCAATGTTCCTCTTGTGAACAACACCACGGAAAGCGAGATGATGAACGAGGGATATTTAGAAGCTTTTTGCGATTCATGCAAAATCGAGACGAGGAGACTCGTGTTCAAAACATAGGAGGAAATGATAGCAATTCACGGTTGTCACAACCAAGCGATTCAAAGAGTTGGGACCACGAATTTAAAGGAAAGCTTCGATCCGATCATGGCGGAGGCGTGGGTCAAGCAAATTACCAAGATATTCGATGTCTTGGGATGCGGAGGAACAGAAGGTTCCATTCGCCACCTTTATGTTCCGTGGCGAAAGCGGACTCTTCGGTGGGAGTGCATGAAGCGTACCCATCCAGTGCGCTTCGGCAAGATGTCTTGGGAGACGTTTGAGAACTATTTAATGACAAATACTTTCCTGAAAGTGTTAGTCATATGAAGGAATTGGAGTTTATTAGACTGGAGCAGAACAACATGACGGTGTCTCAGTATGAGGCGAAGTTTGCGGAGTTGTCCAGGTTTGCACCTCATTTGGTGGAAAATGAGAGCGAATAATGACGTATGTTTACGAGGGTCTAAAACCCGAGATTCGACAATATCTTATCTCTCATAAATTTTTTTATATTCGAGATGTTGTAAATGGGCTCAATTATTAGAGCTTGATAACGAGTATGTTCAACCGAGGGACCACAACCAGTCATCATATCGGTGGCGATGAGCAGTCATCAAAACGATGATAACCAGCGGGGAGGAAAGAATACGGACAAAGGCGGTAACCACTCGGGTGGTAATCGTGGCCATGATAATAGGAGAGGTGACTCAAGTGGACATTTTAAGAAGAGAAGGTTCAACAACGACCATGTGAAAGCGTCAGCGCCAGCAGCAACTGGTTCCAAGGGAGGGGAACGACCACCGGTCGTATGTTACAAATGCGGGAAAGAGGGACATATCAGCCCAAACTGCCCACAACAGTTTAAGGTATGCTATAATTGTGGAAAAGAAGGACATATCGCTCGAGATTGCACTATAGCGAAACCCAGTCCAGCGGGAATGGTGACTCAAAAGGATGTCCCAGAAAAGTCAAAGTCAACGATTCCTGGAAGAGCGTTTGTCGTGACCGGTCAAAATGCGAGGAACCCGAACGAGTTTAGCACGGGTTAGTTAATTATAAATTCTTGCGAAGTTTATACCTTACTAGATACCGGTTCTACCCATTCTTTTATCTCTCTTGCTTGCGCTCAACGTTTGAACTTGACTATGGAGAAATTAGACTTTGACCTATCTGTGGAGACTCCGTTAAGAGAAACTTTTATTACATCCGTTGTTTAGAAATCTTGCTTGATTCAGGTTGGCACTATCACATTACCTGTTAACCTTATTTCTATAGAGATATTTGTTTTTGATGTGATTTTAAGGTTAACTACTCATCATGCCAAAATTGATTGCTTTCGTAAGGTTGTTAGTTTTCATATTCTTAAGCAACCTATTATTCGAATTCAAGCAACCAAACCATTGAAGTCAAACACTGTCATATCAAACCACAAAGCCATTTATTTATTGAAAAATGAATGTCAAGCTTTCTTAGTCCATGTTATGGATTTGAATAAAGACACGTCAGATTTGAATAATATTCCTGTTGTTATTGATTTTTCCTGACGTATTTCCTGAAGAATTTCTTGGCCTACTCCCAGAGCGTGATATTGAATTTGTATCGACTTTAAATCCGGTACAAAACCCATTTCTAAAATCTCATATCGAATGGCTCCTATTGAACTTCAGGAGTTAAAAACCCAACTGTAGAAGTTGATACCCGAGCCTCTATCTGGTGACTTCCTTTGTGGAATGCACCGAAGCCAGACTCTCCGTAGGGGACACCATATTCGTGCGATAGTAAACTGATAGGTGTCATTGTAACGTGCTATCCAAGATTGGGATGTGAGTCACAGTTGAGAACAACCTAAGTCGGTAATCGAAATATGTAGCTTTCTAGGCTTAGTTGGTTATTATCGGAGATTCGTTGAAGGATATTCTCGAATCGCTATTCCATTAACGCAGCTGACTCGTAGAGATACAAAATTCGAATGGAGCAAAGAATGTGGGAAGAGCTTCGAAGAACTCAAGAGGAGACTCATTTCGGCACATGTTCTGACCATACCGTCTTGGAAAAGCGAACGTGGTAGCTGACGTGTTGAGTAGAAGATCGTATACAAGTACGAGTACGATATTGTCAAAAACTAATTTCGTATAATTTACAAATAATAGAGATGAAGATGAAAACTCTAGGTACCCACGTGATGATATACGAGTATAATCGACTTTAATCGATAAAGTTAAAGCTGTTCAAGCTACACACCGGAGCTGATGAATTTGAAGAAGGAGGTACAAGAAGTTGTTATTTCGAAAGCGAGAATCGGTGAAGAGAAGAAAGCTCAAACCTTCGATTTATTAATTCATTCTCGATCGAATAGGAACTGTGGCCTATAGACTCGTTTTACCGCCAAGTATGACGCGTGTTCATAACGATTTTCACGTATCGATGTTACGTAAATATGTGGACGACCCGAACCACATCATTGAGTTAGAACCGGACAAGATAGCCGAAGACTTAACGTACGAGGAGGTACCTGTCAAGATCTTGGATAGGAAAGAACATGTCTTATATACGAAGGTTATACCACAAGTTAAAGTTTTATGGAGAAACCATGCTATTGAGGAAATGACCTGAGAGTTGGAAACGGAAATGAAAGCGAGGTATTTTCATTTTTTCGAAACACCAGGTACGTACGTCAATTTCGAGGACGAAATTTCATAAGGAGGGGAGGTTGTAAGACCCCGAAATTTTTTTAAATAAAAAGGAATTTCCTTTATTTATTATTTTGAAATAGTAAGGGTGGATTTGATTAATGTGGTTAGTTATGGGTAAAATGCGCAAATATTTTAAATAAGCAAGTGGTGATATAATATTCATTATTGTTTGAGAATATTAGTTTGGTCGTGGAATATTAAATGACCGTCGGGAATATTAATATGACGGCAGCAGCGACCATGTGTGGGCCCCATAACTAAAACCGATTGGATGAAGAAAACGACAAAAATAAGTTGTTTAAAAATAACGGCATAGTTATTACAGATTAATCTTTGTTGGAATACCCGTTGGTTAAAACACACGATGTCTGGCGTTGTTGCACTTAAGATACCTGCAGTATTGCACCAATTATTGATTCTTACGTGAGAAGGCACTACTCAATAATGGTTACGATAATTACTGCTCGATATTTTATTTTATTGATTCAATAATTCTTTGCATTGATATTTTATATTCTTTGTAGTTTCAATAATTGTCATTACTGGCGGTATTTTTCATTATCGAAGCAATAATTCATATTATCTGAATAATATTATTAGATAACATTATTGGCAATGTCTAGAAAGTTCTGCTCTAAGGAGAGGTTTGGTCACCTAATTGCGCGCCAAGAAGGAGAAATTCTTATTGAAAGCCCCTCTTTCTGAGGGACTGCCTGTTGTCGATATTGTGATTCTCAGAATATTATTTGTGAATAATTAATTATTGATTCATATGATGAGAAAAATATTGATTTTATGTGGATATAGATGGAGAAAATTTTTAATGTGACAATTGTTGAAAATTGAAATTTTATCTTTTTCTGATAAAATAATTCATTTAAATATATATAATATTATATTTTAATAATATAATAATGGTGATATTTTTACAACGAATGTGGGATATATGAGTATACGAGGAGGAAGAGTATTTTTGTTGCAATAAATGTTTAAAACATGTTAAACATGTCGGTGGACCCCATTTATTGACTGAAATTTGATTATAGCCTGTAAAATTGCCCATTTGTGGATTTCGGTCAATTTCTGTTTAGAATTTGGAAAAACTTTCTTCTGCAAAGTTGTAGAGAATTGAATTTCCTATAAAAACTCGCGAGATTTGAATTTTATGATAAAAGGACTATTTATTATGAATTATTGAAGTTCCGAAGCTCCGAAATAATTGATTTTTGGAAGTTTAAAATATTTAAAATAAGAAAAACGTTTTTTTGGGTCTAACATGTGATTTGAATGGGTTGAATTCTAGATTTTTAGATTCAAAAATGGCGTAGAGAATTTTGATATATATATATATATATTATTATATTAAATTTTATAACTTTTTTGGTGTTCTAAGCAATTTCTTATAAATAGGTGCTTAGGTTAGAATTGAAAATCACACCGAGCGAAGTTTTCTCTCTATATTATCGAGCGTATTCTTGTGAGTATTTTGAGTATACTTTGAGTATTGCTATACGGTGAAAGTTCAAGTCATAGCCTATATCCTGTTTTCAACTGTAAAATCTCTTTTTTTCGAGGTAAGGGATGTTATTTTCTTCTCAAATGATATTATTTCTTCAATATCATTATCTTTGAAATATTGGTTGGAACTTTTTATCAAATTTGGAACTTTTTCGGTATCGGGTTACTATTCATGAGTTACTATTCACGAGTTACTATTCACGAGTTACTATTCATTTAGTACTATTCACGAAAGCGTGAAGATGTTTTTTGTGAAATTTCTATCTTTTGGTGTCTGAGAGTTACTATTCACGATACTGGCACTATTCATAGAAAAATGAAATTTCTTCTTTTGTCCAAAATATCTATTATGGATACTAGCTTTGATTGTATCCATGTTTTGATCATTCTTGAATTTTACACCACTATGATTATTTTTGAGGTATTTTTTGACGTGGATAAAACAAAGTACGAATCCTTAATCCTTAATCCTTAATCCTTGTCATTTTGTTTCAATTGGATTCGTTTCTTTAAAAATATTTTCATCATCCTCGGTCTTAAATGATGATATTATGGAATATCTTTGGCCAGTAGTGCAAAGATGATTGATTTCGATGAATATCTTTGGCACAGTAGTGCAAAGATGAACGATTAATCGATGAATATCTTTGGCACAGAGTGCAAAGATGAGCAGTGTTGAGATGAACATGACCAATTTGGTGATTTAAATGAATATCTTTGGCAGAGTGCAAAGATGAATATTGATTGTTATTACGAGGATAAAATATTGATGATGGGCTTTTAAACCTTAGAAGACAAAGAGAATTCTTTCTCTACGTGACTCTTCTAATGGATTCTTTGCTTCATTGCATTTGTTGATCTAAAACTTGTTGTCTATTGTATTCTATTAGATTTTTCCTGTTGAAGACTAACGATAATTTGTTGTATATTATCTTAGTCATAATATTCTTTCTTGGGCTAGTTGAGCTCACCCTTTTCCTTGTTGTTCCATTTTCTTCTCGGGAGGTGAGAACATAAGCGAGGATCGAGTCGGGTATGGAATGAAGGTTCTAGAGAGAGTTGTTTAGTAGTCTTCACCATTTTGTAAAATAATGTATCAATAATTATGATGGGGATTTATTTATGCGTATGGATATTGTCTGCAGGCGGCAATATCGTATTTAAACTCACAGATGTATTGTCGTATTTCACACGACATTTGTATTATTAAAGTTGTAGTTATTTACGTACCATGTATTTGGCGACTTCGTAATGGGTTGGGTGGAATGGACCTATTTTGGGGGCGTCACAGTTGGTATCAGAGCTTAGGGATATGATCTCTGGCGGAGATCGGGGAATAGAACTAGGAGGGGAGAGACGAGTAAATCCTTCGCTAGTGTGTCCTTCCTAAGCTTATTGTTAGTTGGTCAGTATATAGGGATATTATGTGATATATTGATTTCCTTAATTAACCCTTGTTTTATGACAGTATTTGAAAATGTTGACTGAGAATATTAACAGTGGATTAAATGAGACCGTGGAGACGCCTGTACTCACCAACGAGGAGAACGTGCAACAGGCTGGCAATGTTCCTCTTGTGAACAACACCACGGAGCAGATGATGAACGAGGGGATATTTAGAAGCTTTTGCAGTTCATGCAAAATCAGACGAGGGAGACTCGTGTTCAAAACATAGGAGGAAATGATAGCAATTCACGGGTTGTCACAGCCAAGCAGTTCAAAGAGTTGGGACCACCAGAATTTAAAGGAAAGCCTGATCCGATCATGGCGGAGACGTGGGTCAAGCAAATTACCAAGATATTCGATGTCTTGGGATGCACGGAGGAACAGAAGGTTCCATTCGCCACCTTTATGTTCCGTGGCGAGGCAGACTACTGGTGGGAGTCTGTGAAGCGTACCCATCCAAATTGCGCTCGGCGATGTCTTGGGAGACGTTTGAGAACTATTTAATGACAAATACTTTCACGAAAGTGTTAGTCGTATGAAGGAATTGGAGTTTATTAGGCCGGAGCGAACAACATGACGGTGTCTCAAAGATGAGGCGAAGTTTATGGAGTTGTCGAGTTTGCACCTCATTTGGTGGAAAATGAGGAACGAATGACGCGTATGTTTCGAGGGTCTAAAACCCAGATTCGACAATATCTTATCTCTCATAAATTTTTTTTATATTCGGATGTTGTAAATGAGGGCTCAATTATTAGAGCTTGATAACGAGTATGTTCAACCGAGGACCACAACCGTGGTCATATTTGGTGGCGATGATCATCAAAACGATGATAACCAAATGGGAGGAAAGAATACGGACAAAGGCGGTAACCACTCGGGTGGTAATCGTGGCCATGATAATAGGAGAGGTGACTCAAGTGGACATTTTAAGAAGAAGGTTCAACAACGACCATGTGAAAGCGTCGGCCAAAGAAAGAATCGGTTCCAAGGGAGGAACGACCACCCGTCGTATGTTACAAATCACGGAAAGAGGGATATCATTAAACCGCCCACAACAGCTTTAAGGTATGCTATAATTGTGGAAAAGAAGGACATATCGCTCGAGATTGCACTATAGCGAAACCCGATCCGGTAATGAATGGTGACTCAAAAGGATGTCCCGAAAAAGTCAAAGTCAACGATTCTGGAAGAAGCGTTTATGTCGACTTCCAATCAAAATGCGAGGAACCCGAACGAAGTTAGCACGGGTTAGTTAATTATAAATTCTTGCGAAGTTTATACCTTACTAGATACCGATTCTACCCATTCTTTTATCTCTCTTGCTTGCGCTCAACGTTTGAACTTGACTATGGAGAAATTAGACTTTGACCTATCTGTGGAGACTCCGTTAAGAGAAACTTTTATTACATCCGTTGTTTAGAAATCTTGCTTGATTCAGGTTGGCACTATCACATTACCTGTTAACCTTATTTCTATAGAGATATTTGTTTTTGATGTGATTTTAAGGTTAACTACTCATCATGCCAAAATTGATTGCTTTCGTAAGGTTGTTAGTTTTCATATTCTTAAGCAACCTATTATTCGAATTCAAGCAACCAAACCATTGAAGTCAAACACTGTCATATCAAACCACAAAGCCATTTATTTATTGAAAAATGAATGTCAAGCTTTCTTAGTCCATGTTATGGATTTGAATAAAGACACGTCAGATTTGAATAATATTCTGTTGTTATTGATTTTCCCGACGTATTTCTGAAGAATTTCTTGGCCTACTCCCGAGCGCGTGATATTGAATTTGTATCGACTTTAAATCTGCATACAAAACCCATTTCTAAAATCTCATATCGAATGGCTCTATTGAACTTCAAGAGTTAAAAACCCAATGTAGAAGTTGATACCGAGCCTCTATCCGGTGACTTCCTTTGTGGAATGCACCGCCGAACTCAAGTAGGGGACACCATATTAGATGCGATAGTAAAATCGATAGGTGTCATTGTAACGTCTATCCAAGATTGGGATGTGAGTCACGATTGAGAACAACCTAAGTCGGATCGAAATATGTAGCTTTCTAGGCTTAGTTGGTTATTATCGGAGATTCGTTGAAGGATATTCTCGAATCGCTATTCCATTAACGCAATTTAACTCGTAGAGATACAAAATTCGAATGGAGCAAAGAATGTGGGAAGAGCTTGAAGAACTCAAGAGCGAGACTCATTTCGGCACATGTTACGACCATACCGCCTTGGAAAAGCGAACGTGGTAGTGACGTGTTGAGTAGAAGATCGTATACAAGTCTGAGTACGATATTGTCAAAAACTAATTTCAGTATAATTTACAAATAATAGAGATGAAGATGAAAACTCTAGGTACCCACGTGATGATATACGAGTATAATCGACTTTAATCGATAAAGTTAAAGTCATTCAAGCTACACACCGGGTGATGAATTTGAAGAAGGAGGTACAAGAAGTTGTTATTTCGGCGAGAATCGGTGAAGAAAGAAAGCTCAAACCTTCGATTTATTAATTCATTCTCGATCGAATAGGAACTGTGGCCTATAGACTCGTTTTACCGCCAAGTATGACGCGTGTTCATAACGATTTTCACGTATCGATGTTACGTAAATATGTGGACGACCCGAACCACATCATTGAGTTAGAACCGGACAAGATAGCCGAAGACTTAACGTACGAGGAGGTACCTGTCAAGATCTTGGATAGGAAAGAACATGTCTTATATACGAAGGTTATACCACAAGTTAAAGTTTTATGGAGAAACCATGCTATTGAGGAAATGACCTGAGAGTTGGAAACGGAAATGAAAGCGAGGTATTTTCATTTTTCAAACACCAGAGTCGTCGTCCAATTTCGAGGACGAAATTTCATAAGGAGGGAGGTTGTAAGACCCCTAAAATTTTTTAAATAAAAGGAATTTCCTTTATTTATTATTTTGAAATAGTAAGGGTGGATTTGATTAATGTGGTTAGTTATGGGTAAAATGCATAAATATTTTAAATAAGCAAGTGGTGATATAATATTCATTATTGTTTGAGAATATTCGTTTGGTCGTGGAATATTAAATCTTTGTCGAATAATATTAAATGCGCCGCAGCGACCATGTGGGGCCCCATAACTAAAACCGATTGGATGAAGAAAACGACAAAAAATAAGTTGTTTAAAAATAACGGCATAGTTATTACAGATTATCTTGTTGGAATACCCGTTGGTTAAAACACAAGAATACTGGCGTTGTTGCCGCAGTAGCACTGCAGGTATTGCACCAATTATTGATTCTTACGTGAAAGGCACTACTCAATAATGGTTACGATAATTCTTTATTCAAAGATTTTATTTTATTGATTCAATAATTCTTTGCATTGATATTTTATATTCTTTGTAGTTTCAATAATTGTCATTACACAAGTATTTTTCATTATCGAAGCAATAATTCATATTATCTGAATAATATTATTAGATAACATTATTGGCAATGTCTAGAAAGTTCATCTAAGGAGAGGTTTGGTCACCTAATTGCGGCGCCATGAAGGAGAAATTCTTATTGAAAGCCCTCTTTCCTGGGAACTTTGGTTGTCAATATTGTGATTCGTAATATTATTTGTGAATAATTAATTATTGATTCATATGATGAGAAAAATATTGATTTTATGTGGATATAGATGGAGAAAATTTTAATGTGACAATTGTTGAAAATTGAAATTTTATCTTTTTCGATAAAATAATTCATTTAAATATATATAATATTATATTTTAATAATATAATAATGGTGATATTTTTACAACGAATGTGGGATATATGAGTATCTGAGGAGGAAGAGTATTTTTGTTGCAATAAATGTTTAAAACATGTTAAACATGTCGGTGGACCCCATTTATTGATCAAATTTGATTATAACACAATAAAATTGCCCATTTGTGGATTTCGGTCAATTTCTTTTAGAATTTGGAAAAACTTTCTTCTGCAAAGTTGTAGAGAATTGAATTTCCTATAAAAACTCATGATTTTGAATTTTATGATAAAAGGACTATTTATTATGAATTATTGAAGTTCAAGCTCAAAATAATTGATTTTTGGAAGTTTAAAATATTTAAAATAAGAAAAACGTTTTTTGGGTCTAACATGTGATTTGAATGGGTTGAATTCTAGATTTTAGATTCAAAAATGGCGTGAGAAATTTTGATATATATATATATATATATATATATTATATATAAATTTTCGCGCTTTTGGTGTTCTAAGCAATTTCTTATAAATAGGTGCTTAGGTTAGAATTGAAAATCACACCGAAAATCAAGTTTTCTCTCTATATTATCGAGCGTATTCTTGTGAGTATTTTGAGTATACTTTGAGTATTGCTATACGGTGCAAGTTCAAGTCATAGCCTATATCCGGTGTTTCAACTAGAAGTACTGTCTTTCGAGGTAAGGGATGTTATTTTCTTCTCAAATGATATTATTTCTTCAATATCATTATCTTTGAAATATTAGTTGGAACTTTTATCAAATTTGGAACTTTTTAGTAATTCTCGGGTTACTATTCATGAGTTACTATTCACGAGTTACTATTCACGAGTTACTATTCACGAGTACTATTCACGAAGCGTGAAGATGTTTTTTGTGAAATTTCTATCTTTTGGTGTCGGAGTTACTATTCACGTATACGGCACTATTCACCGAAAAATGAAATTTCTTCTTTTTGTCCAAAATATCTATTATGGATACTAGCTTTGATTGTATCCATGTTTTGATCATTCTTGAATTTTACACCACTATGATTATTTTTGAGGTATTTTTGGACGTGGATAAAACAAAGTACGAATCCTTAATCCTTAATCCTTAATCCTTGTCATTTTGTTTCACTGGATTCGTTTCTTTAAAAATATTTTCATCATCCTCGGTCTTAAATGATGATATTATGGAATATCTTTGGCACAGAGTGCAAAGATGATTGATTTCGATGAATATCTTTGGCTCAGAGTGGTGCAAAGATGAACGATTAATCGATGAATATCTTTGGCTGTAGTGCAAAGATGAGCAGTGTGTTGAGATGAACATGACCAATCGGTGATTTAAATGAATATCTTTGGCACATAGTGCAAAGATGAATATTGATTGTTATTACTGAGGATAAAATATTGATGATGGGCTTTTAAACCTTAGAAGACGGTAGAATTCTTTCTCTACGTGACTCTTCTAATGGATTCTTTATTCCATTGCATTTGTTGATCTAAAACTTGTTGTCTATTGTATTCTATTAGATTTTTCCTGTTGAAGACTAACGATAATTTGTTGTATATTATCTTAGTCATAATATTCTTCTTGGGCTAGTTGAGCTCACCCTTTTCCTTGTTGTTCCATTTTCTTCTCGGGAGGTGAGAACATAGCGAGGATCGAGTCGGGGTATGGAATGAAGGTTCTAGAGAGAGTTGTTTAGTAGTCTTCACCATTTTGTAAAATAATGTATCAATAATTATGATGGGGATTTATTTGCGTATGGATATTGTCTGAGCGGCAATATCTCGTATTTAAACTCACAATATGTATTGTCGTATTTCACACCGACATTTGTATTATTGAAGTTGTAGTTATTTCGTACCATGTATTTGGCGACTCGTAATGGGTTGGGTGGAATGGACCTATTTTGGGGGCGTCACAATTGGTATCGAGCTTAGGATATGATCTCTGGCGGAGATCGGGAATAGAACTAGGAGGGAGAGCGAGTAAATCCTTCGCTAAAGTGTCCTTCCTAAGCTTATTGTTAGTTGGTCAAGATATAGGGATATTATGTGATATATTGATTTCCTTAATTAACCCTTGTTTTATGACAGTATTTGAAAATGTTGACTGAGAATATTAACAGTGGATTAAATGAGACCGTGGAGACGCCTGTACTCACCAACGAGGAGAACGTGCAACAGGCTGGCAATGTTCCTCTTGTGAACAACACCACGGAAAGCGATGATGAACGAGGGATATTTAGAAGCTTTTTGCGCTCATGCAAAATCGCATTTAGGAGACTCGTGTTCAAAACATAGGAGGAAATGATAGCAATTCACGGGTTGTCACAAACAAGCGCTTCAAAGAGTTGGGACCACCAGAATTTAAAGGAAAGCTTCGATCCGATCATGGCGAGACGCGTGGGTCAAGCAAATTACCAAGATATTCGATGTCTTGGGATGCACGGAGAACAGAAGGTTCCATTCGCCACCTTTATGTTCCGTGGCGAGGCGGACTCTCGGTGGGAGTCAGTGAAGCGTACCCATCCAAATTGCGCTCGGCATGTCTTGGGAGACGCGTTTGAAACTATTTAATGACAAATACTTTCACGAAAGTGTTAGTCATATGAAGGAATTGGAGTTTATTAGACCGAGCGAAACAACATGACGGTGTCTCGGTATGAAGCGAAGTTTATGAGTTGTCGGTTTTGCACCTCATTTGGTGGAAAATGAGGAACGAATGACGCGTATGTTTTCGAGGGTCTAAAACCCGAGATTCGACAATATCTTATCTCTCATAAATTTTTTTATATTCGGATGTTGTAAATGAGGCTCAATTATTAGAGCTTGATAACGAGTATGTTCAACCGGGGACCACAACCGAGGTCATATCGGTGATGGCGATCATCAAAACGATGATAACCAATGGGAGGAGAAAGAATACGGACAAAGGCGGTAACCACTCGGGTGGTAATCGTGGCCATGATAATAGGAGAGGTGACTCAAGTGGACATTTTAAGAAGAGAAGGTTCAACAACGACCATGTGAAAGCGTCAGCGCCAAAGAAGAATCGGTTCCAGGGAGGGCGACCACTTAGGTCGTATGTTACAAATCGGGAAAGAGGACATATCATTAAAACCGCCTAGCAGCTTTAAGGTATGCTATAATTGTGGAAAAGAAGGACATATCGCCGAGATTGCACTATAAGCGAAACCCAGTCCAGCAGAATGGTGACTCAAAAGGATGTCCCGTAAAAGTCAAAGTCAACGATTCCCGGAAGAGCGTTTGTCGTGACCGGTTCAAAAAAATGCGAGGACCCGAACGGTTAGCAGCAGGTTAGTTAATTATAAATTCTTGCGAAGTTTATACCTTACTAGATCTGGATTCTACCCATTCTTTTATCTCTCTTGCTTGCGCTCAACGTTTGAACTTGACTATGGAGAAATTAGACTTTGACCTATCTCATGGAGACTCAGTTAAGAGAAACTTTTATTACATCCGTTGTTTAGAAATCTTGCTTGATTCAGTTGGCACTATCACATTACTCATTAACCTTATTTCTATAGAGATATTTGTTTTTGATGTGATTTTAAGGTTAACTACTCATCATGCCAAAATTGATTGCTTTCGTAAGGTTGTTAGTTTTCATATTCTTAAGCAACCTATTATTCGAATTCAAGCAACCAAACCATTGAAGTCAAACACTGTCATATCAAACCACAAAGCCATTTATTTATTGAAAAATGAATGTCAAGCTTTCTTAGTCCATGTTATGGATTTGAATAAAGACACGTCAGATTTGAATAATATTCCTGTTGTTATTGATTTTTCCTGACGTATTTCCCACGAAGAATTTCTTGGCCTACTCCTCGAGCGTGATATTGAATTTGTATCGACTTTAAATCGGTACAAAACCCATTTCTAAAATCTCATATCGAATGGCTCCTATTGAACTTCAAGAGTTAAAAACCCAATCAGAGAAGTTGATACCCGAGCCTCTATCTGGTGACTTCCTTTGTGGAATGCACCGCCGCACTCTCGTAGGGGACACCATATTCGTAAGGCGATAGTAAACGATAGGTGTCATTGTAACGTCTTATCCAAGATTGGGATGTGAGTCACAGTTGAGAACAACCTAAGTCGGTAGAATCGAAATATGTAGCTTTCAGGCTTAGTTGGTTATTATCGAGATTCGTTGAAGGATATTCTCGAATCGCTATTCCATTAACGCAGACTAACTCAGTAGAGATACAAAATTCGAATGGAGCAAAGAATGTGGGAAGAGCTTGAAGAACTCAAGAGCGCACTCATTTAGGCACATGTTACGACCATACCGCCTTGGAAAAGCGAACGTGGTAGTGACGTGTTGAGTAGAAGATCGTATACAAGTCACGAAACGATATTATTCAAAAACTAATTTCAGTATAATTTACAAATAATAGAGATGAAGATGAAAACTCTAGGTACCCACGTGATGATATACGAGTATAATCGACTTTAATCGATAAAGTTAAAGTCGCTTCAAGCTACACACATCGAGTGATGAATTTGAAGAAGGAGGTACAAGAAGTTGTTATTTCGAAAGCGAGAATCGGTGAAGAGAAGAAAGCTCAAACCTTCGATTTATTAATTCATTCTCGATCGAATAGGAACTGTGGCCTATAGACTCGTTTTACCGCCAAGTATGACGCGTGTTCATAACGATTTTCACGTATCGATGTTACGTAAATATGTGGACGACCCGAACCACATCATTGAGTTAGAACCGGACAAGATAGCCGAAGACTTAACGTACGAGGAGGTACCAGTCAAGATCTTGGATAGGAAAGAACATGTCTTATATACGAAGGTTATACCACAAGTTAAAGTTTTATGGAGAAACCATGCTATTGAGGAAATGACCTGAGAGTTGGAAACGGAAATGAAAGCGAGGTATTTTCATTTTTTCAAACACCAGGTACGTACGTCAATTTCGAGGACGAAATTTCATAAGGAGGGGAGGTTGTAAGACCCCTAAATTTTTTAAATAAAAGGAATTTCCTTTATTTATTATTTTGAAATAGTAAGGGTGGATTTGATTAATGTGGTTAGTTATGGGTAAAATGCATAAATATTTTAAATAAGCAAGTGGTGATATAATATTCATTATTGTTTGAGAATATTCGTTTGGTCGTGGGAATATTAGATGCTTTGTGGAATATTCGTATTTACGGTAGCAGTACCATGTGTGGGCCCCATAACGGAAACCGATTGGATGAAGAAAACGACAAAAATAAGTTGTTTAAAAATAACGGCATAGTTGTTACCGTTAATACTGTTGGAATACCCGGTGGTTAAAACACAATGTCTACGCGTTGTTGCCTTGAGTAGATACCAGTATTGCACCAATTATTGATTCTTACGTAAGAAGGCACTACTCAATAATGGTTACAGTAATTACTGTTCAGTATTTTATTTTATTGATTCAATAATTGCTGCATTGATATTTTATATTGCTGTAGTTTCAATAATTGTCATTACACAAAGATTTTCATTATCGAAGCAATAATTCATATTATCCGAATAATATTATTAGATAACATTATTGGCAATGTCTAGAAAGTTCATCTAAGGAGAGGTTTGGTCACCTAATTGCAGCCAAAGAAGAGAGAAATTCTTATTGAAAGCCCCTTTCCTGAACCTGCACGGTTGTCAATATTGTGATTCTGTAATATTATTTGTGAATAATTAATTATTGATTCATATGATGAGAAAAATATTGATTTTATGTGGATATAGATGGAGAAAATTTTTAATGTGACAATTGTTGAAAATTGAAATTTTATCTTTTTCTGATAAAATAATTCATTTAAATATATATAATATTATATTTTAATAATATAATAATGGTGATATTTTTACAACGAATGTGGGATATATGAGTATACGAGGAGGAAGAGTATTTTTGTTGCAATAAATGTTTAAAACATGTTAAACATGTCATGGACCCCATTTATTATTTGAAATTTGATTATAAATTTGTAAAATTGCCCATTTGTGGATTTCGGTCAATTTCTGTTTAGAATTTGGAAAAACTTTCTTCTGCAAAGTTGTAGAGAATTGAATTTCCTATAAAAACTCGCGAGATTTGAATTTTATGATAAAAGGACTATTTATTATGAATTATTGAAGTTCAAGTTCAAATAATTGATTTTGGAAGTTTAAAATATTTAAAATAAGAAAAACGTTTTTTGGGTCTAACATGTGATTTGAATGGGTTGAATTCTAGATTTTTAGATTCAAAAATGGCGTAGAGAATTTTGATATATATATATATATATATATATATATATTATTATATTAAATTTTCTGCTTTGGTGTTCTAAGCAATTTCTTATAAATAGGTGCTTAGGTTAGAATTGAAAATCACACCGTAAATCAAGTTTTCTCTCTATATTATCGAGCGTATTCTTGTGAGTATTTTGAGTATACTTTGAGTATTGCTATACTACGGTGAAAGTTCAAGTCATAGCCTATATCCTGTTTTTACTAAAAGTACCGTCTTTCGAGGTAAGGATGTTATTTTCTTCTCAAATGATATTATTTCTTCAATATCATTATCTTTGAAATATTGGTTGGAACTTTTATCAAATTTGGAACTTTTTCGTGGTTTGGGTTACTATTCATGAGTTACTATTCACGAGTTACTATTCACGAGTTACTATTTCACGAAGTACTATTCACGAAGCGTGAAGATGTTTTTTGTGAAATTTCTATCTTTTGGTGTCGGAGTTACTATTCACGTGATACGGCACTATTCAATTTAAAAATGAAATTTCTTCTTTTTGTCCAAAATATCTATTATGGATACTAGCTTTGATTGTATCCATGTTTTGATCATTCTTGAATTTTACACCACTATGATTATTTTTGAGGTATTTTTTGACGTGGATAAAACAAAGTACGAATCCTTAATCCTTAATCCTTAATCCTTGTCATTTTGTTTCACCGGATTCGCTTCTTTAAAATATTTTCATCATCCTCGGTCTTAAATGATGATATTATGGAATATCTTTGGCCATAGTGCAAAGATGATTGATTTCGATGAATATCTTTGGCCCAGTAGTGCAAAGATGAACGATTAATCGATGAATATCTTTGGCACCAGTAGTGCAAAGATGAACAGTGTTGAGATGAACATGACCAACTGGTGATTTAAATGAATATCTTTGGCTCAGAGTGCAAAGATGAATATTGATTGTTGTTACGTGGATAAAATATTGATGATGGGCTTTTAAACCTTAGAAGACAAGTAGAATTCTTTCTCTACGTGACTCTTCTAATGGATTGTTTATTTCATTGCATTTGTTGATCTAAAACTTGTTGTCTATTGTATTCTATTAGATTTTTCCTGTTGAAGACTAACGATAATTTGTTGTATATTATCTTAGTCATAATATTCTTTACTTGGGCTAGTTGAGCTCACCCTTTTCCTTGTTGTTCATTTTCTTCTCGTGAGGTGAGAACATAGCGAGGATCGAGTCGGGGTATGGAATGAAGGTTCTAGAGAGAGTTGTTTAGTAGTCTTCACCATTTTGTAAAATAATGTATCAATAATTATGATGGGGATTTATTTGCGTATGGATATTGTCTGATTTTAAATATCTCGTATTTAAACTCACATGATGTATTGTCGTATTTCACACGACATTTGTATTATTGAAGTTGTAGTTATTTCGCACCATGTATTTGGCGACTCGAATGGGTTGGGTGGAATGGACCTATTTTGGGGCGCCACAGCTTGGTATCGAGCTTAGGGATATGATCTCTGGCGAGATCGGGAATAGAACTAGGAGGGGAGAGACGAGTAAATCCTTCGCTAGTGTGTCCTACCTAAGCTTATTGTTAGTTGGTCAGTATATAGGGATATTATGTGATATATTGATTTCCTTAATTAACCCTTGTTTTATGACAGTATTTGAAAATGTTGACTGAGAATATTAACAGTGGATTAAATGAGACCGTGGAGACGCCTGTACTCACCAACGAGGAGAACGTGCAACAGGCTGGCAATGTTCCTCTTGTGAACAACACCACGGAGCAGATGATGAACGAGGGGATATTTAGAAGCTTTTTGCAGTTCATGCAAAATCAGACGAGGGAGACTCGTGTTCAAAACATAGGAGGAAATGATAGCAATTCACGGGTTGTCACAGCCAAGCAGTTCAAAGAGTTGGGACCACCAGAATTTAAAGGAAAGCCTGATCCGATCATGGCGGAGACGTGGGTCAAGCAAATTACCAAGATATTCGATGTCTTGGGATGCACGGAGGAACAGAAGGTTCCATTCGCCACCTTTATGTTCCGTGGCGAGGCGTACTCATCGGTGGGAGTCTGCAGAAGCGTACCCATCCAAATTGCTTCCAAGATGTCTTGGGGAGACGTTTGAACTATTTAATGACAAATACTTTCCGAAAGTGTTAGTCATATGAAGGAATTGGAGTTTATTAGATCGAGCGAAACAACATGACGGTGTCTCAAAGATGAGGCGAAGTTTGCGAGTTGTCCAGGTTTGCACCTCATTTGGTGGAAAATGAGGAACGAATGACGCAGATGTTTCGAGGGTCTAAAACCCAGATTCGACAATATCTTATCTCTCATAAATTTTTTTATATTCAGATGTTGTAAATGTGGCTCAATTATTAGAGCTTGATAACGAGTATGTTCAACCGAGGGACCACAACCAGTGGTCATATCGGTGGATGGATAGATCATCAAAACGATGATAACCAAATGGGAGGAAAGAATACGGACAAAGGCGGTAACCACTCTGGGTGGTAATCGTGGCCATGATAATAGGAGAGGTGACTCAAGTGGACATTTTAAGAAGAGAGGTTCAACAACGACCATGTGAAAGCGCCAACACCAAAGAAAGAATCGGTTCCAGGGAGGAAACGACCACCTACGGTCAATATGTTACAAATGCGGAAAGAGGGATATATCACCAAACCGCCCACAACAGCTTTAAGGTATGCTATAATTGTGGAAAAGAAGGACATATCGCCGAGATTGCACTATAGCGAAACCCACCAAATGAAATGGTGACTCAAAAGGATGTCCCGAAAAAGTCAAAGTCAACGATTCCTCGGAAGAGCGTTTGTCGTGACCCCATTAAAATGCGAGGAACCCGAACGGTTAGCACGGGTTAGTTAATTATAAATTCTTGCGAAGTTTATACCTTACTAGATACCGATTCTACCCATTCTTTTATCTCTCTTTGCTTTACGCTCAACGCTTTGAACTTGACTATGGAGAAATTAGACTTTGACCTATCTGTGGAGACTCAGTTAAGAGAAACTTTTATTACATCCGTTGTTTAGAAATCTTGCTTGATTCAGTTGGCACTATCACATTACCTCGTTAACCTTATTTCTATAGAGATATTTGTTTTGATGTGATTTTAAGGTTAACTACTCATCATGCCAAAATTGATTGCTTTCGTAAGGTTGTTAGTTTTCATATTCTTAAGCAACCTATTATTCAATTCAAGCAACCAAACCATTGAAGTCAAACACTGTCATATCAAACCACAAAGCCATTTATTTATTGAAAATGAATGTCAAGCTTTCTTAGTCCATGTTATGGATTTGAATAAAGACACGCCGATTTGAATAATATTCTGTTGTTATTGATTTTTCCCGACGTATTTCAAGAATTTCTTGGCCTACTCCCGGGCGTGATATTGAATTTGTATCGACTTTAAATCTGTACAAAACCCATTTCTAAAATCTCATATCGAATGGCTCCTATTGAACTTCAAGAGTTAAAAACCCAATCAGAAGTTGATACCCGAGCCTCTATCCGGTGACTTCCTTTGTGGAATGCAAAGCCGACTTCTCCGTAGGGACACCATATTCGCAAGCGATAGTAAACCGATAGGTGTCATTGTAACGTCATATCCAAGATTGGGATGTGAGTCACGCTTGAGAACAACCTAAGCTCGTTAATCGAAATATGTAGCTTTCTAGGCTTAGTTGGTTATTATCGGAGAGATTCGTTGAAGGATATTCTCGAATCGCTATTCCATTAACGCAATAACTCAGAGAGATACAAAATTCAATGGAGCAAAGAATGTGGGAAGAGCTTGAAGAACTCAAGAGCGATCTCATTTCGGCACATGTTCGACCATACCGCCTTGGAAAAGCTTAACGTGGTAGTGACGTGTTGAGTAGAAGATCGTTATACAAGTACGAAAATTTATATTGTCAAAAACTAATTTCAGATAATTTACAAATAATAGAGATGAAGATGAAAACTCTAGGTACCCACGTGATGATATACGAGTATAATCGACTTTAATCGATAAAGTTAAAGTCGCTCAAGCTACACAATCGAGTCGATGAATTTGAAGAAGGAGGTACAAGAAGTTGTTATTTCGAAAGCGAGAATCGGTGAAGAAAGAAAGCTCAAACCTTCGATTTATTAATTCATTCTCGATCGAATAGGAACCGGGCCTATAGACTCGCTTTTACCGCCAAGTATGACGCGTGTTCATAACGATTTTCACGATCGATGTTACGTAAATATGTGGACGACCTCAACCACATCATTGAGTTAGAACCGGACAAGATAGCCAAGACTTAACGTCTTTGAGGAGGTACCACCAAGATCTTGGATAGGAAAGAACATGTCTTATATACGGAAGGTTATACCACAAGTTAAAGTTTTATGGAGAAACCATGCTATTGAGGAAATGACCGAGAGTTGGAAACGGAAATGAAAGCGAGGTATTTTCATTTTTTCAAACACTGTGTCGTCGTCAATTTCGAGGACGAAAATTTCATAAGGAGGGAGGTTGTAAGACCCCTCAAATTTTTTAAATAAAAGGAATTTCCTTTATTTATTATTTTGAAATAGTAAGGGTGGATTTGATTAATGTGGTTAGTTATGGGTAAAATGCGCAAATATTTTAAATAAGCAAGTGGTGATATAATATTCATTATTGTTTGGAGAATATTCGTTTGGTCGTGGAATATTCAGATCGCTTGTCGAATATTCGCATGCGACACAGACCATGTGTGGGCCCCATAACTAAAACCGATTGGATGAAGAAAACGACAAAAATAAGTTGTTTAAAAATAACTATGATAGTTATTACTGCTAATCATCGCTGGAATACCCGTGGTTAAAAACACGATGTCTGCGCGTTGCACGCAGAAGACACGGTATTGCACCAATTATTGATTCTTACGTAAGAAGGCACTACTCAATAATGGTTACAATAATTATCGCTCAAAGATTTTATTTTATTGATTCAATAATTGCGTGCATTGATATTTTATATCAGTAGTTTCAATAATTGTCATTACACAAAGATTTTCATTATCGAAGCAATAATTCATATTATCCGAATAATATTATTAGATAACATTATTGGCAATGTCTAGAAAGTTCTGCTCTAAGGAGAGGTTTGGTCACCTAATTGCGCGCCACAAGAAGGAGAAATTCTTATTGAAAGCCCCTCTTTCCCTGAACCTGCCTGGTTGTCAATATTGTGATTCTCGTAATATTATTTGTGAATAATTAATTATTGATTCATATGATGAGAAAAATATTGATTTTATGTGGATATAGATGGAGAAAATTTTAATGTGACAATTGTTGAAAATTGAAATTTTATCTTTTCTCGATAAAATAATTCATTTAAATATATATAATATTATATTTTAATAATATAATAATGGTGATATTTTTACAACGAATGTGGGATATATGAGTATACTGAGGAGGAAGAGTATTTTTGTTGCAATAAATGTTTAAAACATGTTAAACATGCTCTGTGGACCCCATTTATCGAATCGAAATTTGATTATAAATGTAAAATTGCCCATTTGTGGATTTCGGTCAATTTCTTTTAGAATTTGGAAAAACTTTCTTCTGCAAAGTTGTAGAGAATTGAATTTCCTATAAAAACTCATGAGATTTGAATTTTATGATAAAAGGACTATTTATTATGAATTATTGAAGTTCAAGTTCAAATAATTGATTTTTGGAAGTTTAAAATATTTAAAATAAGAAAAAAACGTTTTTTTGGGTCTAACATGTGATTTGAATGGGTTGAATTCTAGATTTTAGATTCAAAATGGCGAGAGAAATTTTGATATATATATATATATATATTATTATATTAAATTTTCGCTTTGGTGTTCTAAGCAATTTCTTATAAATAGGTGCTTAGGTTAGAATTGAAAATCACACCGTAAATCAAGTTTTCTCTCTATATATTATCGAGCGTATTCTTGTGAGTATTTTGAGTATACTTTGAGTATTGCTATACGGTGAAAGTTCAAGTCATAGCCTATATCCTGTGTTTCAACTAGTAAGTCACCGTCTTTCGAGGTAAGGGATGTTATTTTCTTCTCAAATGATATTATTTCTTCAATATCATTATCTTTGAAATATTGGTTGGAACTTTTATCAAATTTGGAACTTTTTCGTGTTTCGGGTTACTATTCATGAGTTACTATTCACGAAGTTACTATTCACGAAGTTACTATTCACGAGTACTATTCACGGCGTGAAGATGTTTTTTTTGTGAAATTTCTATCTTTTGGTGTCTGAGTTACTATTCACGATACGGCACTATTCAATTTAAAAATGAAATTTCTTCTTTTGTCCAAAATATCTATTATGGATACTAGCTTTGATTGTATCCATGTTTTGATCATTCTTGAATTTTACACCACTATGATTATTTTTGAGGTATTTTTGGGCGTGGATAAAACAAAGTACGAATCCTTAATCCTTAATCCTTAATCCTTGTCATTTTGTTTCACTTTGGATTCGCTTCTTTAAAAATATTTTCATCATCCTCGGTCTTAAATGATGATATTATGGAATATCTTTGGCACATAGTGCAAAGATGATTGATTTCGATGAATATCTTTGGCCCAGAAGTGCAAAGATGAACGATTAATCGATGAATATCTTTGGCCGTAGAGTGCAAAGATGAACAGTGTTGAGATGAACATGACCAACTGGTGATTTAAATGAATATCTTTGGCCTGTAGTGCAAAGATGAATATTGATTGTTGTTACATGGATAAAATATTGATGATGGGCTTTTAAACCTTAGAAGACAGTAGAATTCTTTCTCTACGTGACTCTTCTAATGGATTGCTGTTTCCGCTGCATTTGTTGATCTAAAACTTGTTGTCTATTGTATTCTATTAGATTTTTCCTGTTGAAGACTAACGATAATTTGTTGTATATTATCTTAGTCATAATATTCTTTTTCGGGCTAGTTGAGCTCACCCTTTTCCTTGTTGTTCCATTTTCTTCTCGTGAGGTGAGAACATAGCAGGAGATCGAGCCTCGGGGTATGGAATGAAGGTTCTAGAGAGAGTTGTTTAGTAGTCTTCACCATTTTTGTAAAATAATGTATCAATAATTATGATGGGGATTTATTTATGTATGGATATTGTCTGTATTTAATATCTCGTATTTAAACTCACAAGATGTATTGTCGTATTTCACACGACATTTGTATTATTGAAGTTGTAGTTATTTCTGTACCATGTATTTGGCGACTCAGAATGGGTTGGGTGGAATGGACCTATTTTGGGGGCGTCACACATGTATGATGATAAAGCATATACTTTGTAATCAATCTTATTTATTTATTAATAAAAAAATTATTTATTAAAGGCATTTATTATCTACATGGTGTTGTTTTAATAATATGTGATAAACCCATAGTTTTAAGGAATGCTTTTAGAATCATGATGAGATCATGCTAATGAGATCTAAATTCTTAGATAGCTTAAAATTAAAATGTTCCCAATCAATGGATTACTAAAAAAGGGGATTATTGAATCCGGATAGATTGATTGTACGTCGTTTTTGCTCATTGGATGAGGATGATTAATCTCATGATCATTTGTGTGGAGACACTAAAGCAAGTATGTAGGTGCTTATTAGAGAATAAGTTCACTGAACGTGACTCGCTAAGGAATACCTAATGGAGTTTTACTTGTCTATCAATAGAAATTTCTGTAGTGATAGTAGTACAAATGATCCTTAGACTTGAGATCATCATAGTATCTTATATATAATGAATTATACTTTGACTTATTCCTTAAGACTCTTAGAGTATATCAAAGGCTATGCTTGGGTATAATAAGTTATATATGAAGATAATGAATGATCAATAAAGAATCTACCACTTCTAGTAAAAGAAGAGAAATGTCCTATGTGATTCGATAAATGACAACCCAGGAATCCTTGGCCAAGGTGGAATAAAATTAGAAAGTAGTTTCTAATTTGCATTCATTAGGAGTTGTGCATTTAGGAATCGAAATACATATAATTAAATAAAATAAGACTTGACCGTAATTCCATGTCTTATATTTAATTGGGACATTGTATGGTAGAAGGATTGAATTGTACGGTAACTATTAACTTAAAGGTTCTTTTATGATTAATGTTAAAATCTATATTATCTGAAAAGTCGTTGATCGCTAGGGAGGCTTATCCCTATTGTAGAATAAATATTATTTATTTAAATAAATTAATCGTTTAATTTATTTATTTAAATAAGATTAGAATTGTTCTAATTAATTTATTCACAACCGGTTTAATATGGAGAACCTAAAGGGTCACACCATAAAAGGAAGAATAATTATTTAAGAAGTTAATGGCATAATCGTAATAATATGTTAAGTATATTTAATTTAATCTATGGTGATAGAATAAATTAAATAGCTTAATATTTATTATTTAATATTTTAGAAATATTAAATATAAATTAAAAAGAGGAGTCTTATTAATATTATTACAATTATTATTATTTTAATTTCTAAAAGGGTTTAGGAATTAATTTAATATAAGTATTCTTATTTATTCCTAATAGGATTAGGAGGAAAAATTAGTTAAAGGAGTTTAATTAATTATCCCTAATAAAAGAGTTTAATTAAAAGAGTTTAATTAAATAAATAATATCTTATTTTAATTAAATAGGGTTACCTGATATCTTTAGAAGAGGAGTCTTATATCAGATATCAAATATACGTAATTCCAATAGTTGGAGAGTACGCCCCCTTTTTCTATAGAGATAGGAAAAACTAGGGTTTGAACCAATACACCCTTCTTCTTGAAAATTGTTCTTTCTTGGTGGATCACCTCTAGAGGTCATACACTTGGGTGGCTTACATTGATCAAAGGAAGGAATCTACCCGGAGATTCAAGAAGATCGCGGAGAAGTAGGAGTTGAACTCGTACCTATGGAAACTCGTATCTACAAGGGTATGATTACATAACTTCTTGTTCTTCATTTTAATTAATAATATGCATAAAGAATGATCTGAGTAATTGGATTGTGAAAATTTTCAAAATCTGATTTTATTATGCTTCCGCTATTTTTGCAATTTGATTGCTACTTAATTTTCACAAAACCTAACAGTGGTATCAAGAGCCAAACTTTATGTGAATTATTAATTATTTTGATTCCATATATATATGGGTATGTATTTTAAATAATTTATTGAGTATAATTTGTTGTATAAAATTATTATTTTATGAAAAAAAAAAATTGCCCAAAACTGTTTTCGAAGAATTTTTTTTACTGAGTTCGTGGGTCACTTTTATTTTTTTTTCAAAAAACTTATATGATTCACGGCTTCCTTTTTTTTTAATCATGTTGCACGGATTCCATGATTTGTGTGATATGTCTATATAATGTTTCCTGTATCACGTGGATCCGTGGTATTGTAATATTGCGAACTGTTTTTTTTTTTAAACTTATCTTCCTGATTCAAGTAATAAGGACTAACATTTCATGTTACTGGCTCACGTGGAGCTCAACAGGAAAAATATTTGATATATATTTTATATATATAATAGTTATCCATTAACAGGATGTTATATTATATATATATATATATATATATATATATATATATATATATAGTATCCATCTGATAAGATATTCGGTTGTTGAAGAATTTTTTTGACTTGGTCCACTACAACCATAGCGGCTTATAAAAAAAAAAAAAAAAAAAATTGTCTAAGGCCAGAATGCAGTTATAGCGGTTGGGCCAAAAGGAATTCTTCCCAACAACCGGTTGTTGTGGATGGAATCTCTATATATATATATATATATATATATATATATATATATATATATATATATATATATATATATTACTTAACTGTATATACGGATAATATATATATAATATTTTAATAATTTTATAATTAAAATAAAAGAGTTTATTTTAATTTTGAAATTGGATTTCATGCAATTTAAATATGCCCATTAAATGATATTCATATATATATAGAATGATTTTATTTATTGATACATATGCTGATATGTATGATAATAAATGAGATTAATTATGGACTATTGACCAATGTGATTGGATTTATTTTGGTTGGATGCTTGTATGAATGAGTTTTATTAAATGGGGTCTGCGTACCTCGTCTTTTCTGATTTTCTTCTTGATATAAATTATATCTCTCTCCTATGTACTTCCCCTTGACTTCTGATCAAGGTTTCTATTTAAATTAAATAGTTTATGTAATAGGATTAGTTAGAATTTTTCGAAGAGTCGACGATCAAGGAGCAAGGAGTGCTCGAAGACCCGTTTGTAATGGAGCCCGGGTTTAAATGTAATAGTCATATTTAAATATTTATTCTTGCACCCTAGGATTTGACCTTTTGGTTCACTTGGTGGCTCTAGTGAACCAAACTAGAATAAAAGTCCATAATCAATCCGGGTAGAATATAGTATTCTATAAGTGCATGCTAGTATTATATATATTATATATTATGCAAACATGCTTCGCATGTTTAATAATATGACGCGTATTTTATATATATATTTGCATGCGCGCTAAACAAGATGAGACTAATAATAACAAACCCCTCAATGATATTATATTAAGTTATAACGTTCAAAGATATTTGGAATATCGAACGTCGCCTTTTAGCATGATAAAAACAATAGAGCATGGAATATTTAATATGAGTTTGTTGTGCACACACAAGGCGAGTATTAAATATTTGAGATGTTATTTTTATTACATTTGATGTTTATAAGGAATTGAACATTACCGCTTTGTTGTGCACACACAAGGGCTGTAGTTTTCTCTTTACTTATATGGAAATGCTGGGTATGACTTAACTTAAATCATTTTAGTTCGGATGTGCACACACTTGACCATTATGATTTAAGAGGCAAAATATAAGGAATTACATAATGATGTAATTGACAAGAGTTGTCTACCTATTTATTTATATATAGTTTGTTGTGCACACACAATGCTATATGCATTTGAAATGGGATCCTTATTTTCACTAGCAAATCTTTAATTAGGTATTGTCGAACTATATTCATGAGGGTAATATAGTTTGAAGAAAATAGTGGGAAATACCAATATAAAATAAGACCTAATTTATTTTGGTAATTAATTAAATGAATGTTTGCTAAAATATTGTTTTTTTACATGCAGAATTTTGAAAATGTCACATTCACTAATTTCACTGCATAGCATACTTGATGCTAACAAACTGACTGGACCGAATTACACGGACTGGTTAAGGAATCTGAGAATTGTTCTCACTACTGAAAAGATTTTTTATGTCCTAAATTCGACCATTCTGCAAAAAGTTGCGTAAAAGCTTGACCTCTGAGGAAGAGATTGCTACTTTTAAATAGTGGCAAGATGATGCATCAGTGGCTCAATGCATCATGCTCGCATCCATGTGTAAAGAGCTTCAAACGGCATGAAAACATGGATGCTCCTACTATGCTCTTCGCACCTTCAAGAGTTGTATGGTGAGCAAAGTAGGATTTGCTAGATATGAAATATCTAAGGAGCTCTTCCGATCTCTTGGATGACCGAGGGCACTACCGCTGAGACTCATGTCTTAAAGATGATCAACTGATTGAACGCCTTGGACAACTTGGGTTCAATCATGGATGGGGAGTTGAGTCAAGATTTGTTCTTGCAAATCACTCCCCGACACCTTCTCACAATTTGTTGTGAATTTTCACATGAATAAGTTGGACGCCACGACTTGCCTCGAAGTTACTTAACATGTTGAAAATCAACTGAAGGTCACTTCCCATCCAAGAAGAACCATGTCTTACTGGTGGATGATTCTTCCAAGAAAAGGAAGAGGCCCATGGTATCTTTTGAAAAGAAGAAATCCAAAAAGGCTAAGGGAAAGGCGAAAGTGAAGGATCAAAAGAAACCTGATCCAGCTAGCAAAGGAATTTGTTTCCATTGCAACAAGTCGGAGTCACCGAAGAGGAACGCAAGGATTATCTTATGAACAAAAGCGTAAGAAGCTTAGAAAGCTTGAATCCTAATCAAGGTTTGTTTAAGATTGAAATTAATTTTTCTGAAAGTCAATCTTCTACTTGGGTATTAGATACCGGCTGTGGTTCTCACATATGTAATAATATCGAGGGGTAGGTCAAGTAGAAAGTCGAGCAAGGATGAGGTCGTCCTACGAGTGAGAAATGGAGCAAAGGTTGCTGCATTAGCTGTAGGGACTTATTGTTTAGCACTGCCTACGGGCAAATCCATTAGTTTAAATAATTGTTATTTTCTTTCGTCCCTTATTAGAAACATTATTTCAATATCTGTATTGGATATAGATGGTTTTGACGTTATAATAAAGAACAATAGTTGTTCTATTTATAAGAATAATGTTTTATATGGTGTTGGTAATTTACGAAATGGACTTTACATTCTTGACTTGCATGAAAATATACTTCAAATTGAACAAACGAAGAAAAAGAAAAGAGATAATGTTAATTATACCTATATGTGGCACTGTAGACATGGTCATATTAATGAAACAAGATTATCCAAGTTGTATAAAGATGGGCTCCTAGAGCAATCGGATTATGAATCATATCCAACTTGTGAATCTTGTCTAATGGGAAAATGACTAAATCTCCTTTTAGTGGAAAAGGAGAAAGAGTTACAGAGTTGTTAGCGTTGGTACACTCGGATGTATGTGGACCTATAACAACGAATGCATGAGGAGGGTATTCTTATTTTATTACATTCACTGACGATCACTCAAGATTTGGATATGTGTATTTAATGAAATACAAATCTGAATCATTTAAAAAGTTCAAAGAGTTCAGAAGTGAAGTAGAGAAATAAACGGGCAAAAGTATTAAGATCCTTCGATCAGATCGAGGTGGTGAATACTTAAGCAGTGAGTTTCTCAATTGTCTCAAAGAAAATGGTATAATCTCACAATGGACTCCACCAGGGATGCCACAATTGAATGGTGTATCTGAAAGGAGAAATAGAACACTGTTGGACATGGTTCGTTCCATGATGAGTTTTACCGATCTTCCGGTGTCATTCTGGGGATATGCCCTAGAAGCGGCTACATATTTACTAAATAAGGTTCCCTCGAAATTCGTCCCTAAGACTCCATATGAGATGTGGACAGGGAGGAAGCTTAGTCTTAAGCATGTTAAGATTTGGGGATGTCCAGCTTATGTGAAAAGGTTTCAAAATGATAAGCTTGGGACTAGATCTGATAAGTGTACTTTTGTGGGATATCCTAAAGAAAGTTTAGGAAATTATTTCTACAATCCTACTGAAAAAAGGTGTTTATTGCCAAACATGTTGGCTTCTTGGAAAAGGAGTTTATCCTTGAAGGGGTCAGCGAGAGGAAAATAGATCTTGAAGAAATTCAAGAACCACAAACCACTATAGATCAAATGGATGAACCTGTCCAAGTAGAGATTCCTTCTGTACCACACCTTATTCGTAAATCTGGAAGAGTACCAAAGATACCTGATAGGTATGGACTTGTTATAGAAGATGACGATGAGGTACGCATCATAGATGATGATGATCCATTGAATTACGAACAGGCTATGAGTAGTAAAGACTCAGAGAAGTGGCAAGAAGCAATGAAATCCGAGATAGACTCCATGTATGAGAACCAAGTATGGACTTTGGTCTCACCACCTGAAGGCATTAAGCATATTGGGTGTAAATGGGTCTTTAAAAGAAAGACTGGAGCAGACGGCAAGGTAGAGACCTATAAGGGCCGACTGGTCACAAAAGGTTTCAAACAAAGACAAGGAGTTGACTATGACGAAACCTTCTCACCAGTAGTAATGCTCAAGTCCATTCGGATTTTGCTTATGATCAGCAACTTACCATGACTACGTAAATCTGGCGAGATGGACGTGAAAACGGCCTTCCTCAATGGAAAACTTGAGGAGGATGTGTATATGACACAGCCAGAGGGATTTGTTTCAAAGGTTGGAACAAATCAAGTCTGTAAACTACAACGATCCATTTATGGATTGAAACAAGCTTCTCGTAGGTGGAACATCCGTTTTGATGAGACAATCAAAGAGTTTGATTTTATCAAAATGAGGATGAACCATGTGTGTACAAGAAGGTTAGTGGGAGCGTTGTTTCATTTCTCGTATTATATGTTGATGATATATTACTGATAGGGAATGATATTCCTATGCCACAATCAATTAAAATCTGGTTATCTAAACACTTCTCCATGAAGGACTTGGGAGAAGCATCCTATATTTTGGGGATAAAGATCTATAGAGATAGATCTAAAAGGATGCTTGGCTTGTCCCAAGGAACGATATCGACTTCGATGCTAAAGAGGTTTAGCATGGAAGATTCCAAAAGAGGTCTCATGCCGATGAGCCATGGAATACATATCTCCAAGAAACAGGCCCCAAAGACACCTGAGGAGAGAGACCGTATGAGTAAGATTACATAACTTCTTGTTCTTCGTTTTAATTAATAATATGCATAAAGGATGATCTGGGTAATTGGATTGTGAAAAATTTTAAAATCTGATTTTATTATGCTTCCGCTATTTTTGCAATTTGATTGCTACTTGATTTTCACAAAACCTAACAGTGGTATCAAGAGCCAAACTTTATGCGAATTATTAATTACTAAAATTCAAAATAAAAAAAGCATAACATATTTAGAAAATTTATTTTTTTTATTTTTATTAAAAAAAACGCAGCTTTTTTAAATAAAAATTTTTAAAAAACGTTGTTTTATTTTTTTTTAATACAAATAAAAAAATAGTTTTTTTTAATAAAATAAAAATTTTAAAAATGCTATTTTTTTATTTTTATTAAAAAAATAATACGTAATTTTTAAATAAAAAAAAACACGCTTTTAATAAAAATAATTATTTATAATAATAATAAAAATGCAGTTTTTATTTTTGTTATAAAAATAAAAAGAGAGTTTTTTTAATAAAATAAAAATTTTAAAATTAATTTGTGTCATTTTTAATTCGATTATGTGCTTTTTATACTAATATCAATAAAAAGAGTACCCTTCTTGTAAAATAAAAAAAATGACAAATGAAACTCTTTATTGTGTCATTTTATACTAATATCTAAACAATTTTTTTAAAATTTTATTTTATTAAAAAAACTTTTTTTATAATTTTTATAACAAAAAATAAAATTGCATTTTTTTATATAAATAATTATTTTATTTTAAAAAAGCGCATTTTTTATAATAAAATTAAAAAAATTACGCTTTTTTATTTTTATTAAAAAAAACTACATTTTTAAAAATTATATTTTATTTAAAAAACTGTTTTTTTTTATTTTTATTAAAAAAATAATACTGCGTTTTTAAATTTTTTTTATTAAAAAAAGCTGCGTTTTTGTTAATAAAAATAAAAAAATAAATTTTCTAAATATGTTATGCTTTTTTTATTTTGAATTTTAGTATTTTTTTGTTTCGATTAATTTAAGAATTTTGATTAAATGATGTAAATGTAGTTTTATGTTTTGCACATGTCAGCAAATGTTGCCATGTCAGCAAAAATTGTCCACGTATTAATAGAGTTAGTCTATGTGGCATTTCATATGACAAAGTACAAATGACCTAAATGTGTAATGTTAAGGGTACTTTTGGAAAAAAAAATTAGTTTAGGGTGGAAGTGGGACATCCGTGTAAACATCAGGGGCATTTTTGCACTTCTGCCCTATATTTAATTGGGACATTGATTGAATTGTACGGTAACTATTAACTCAAAGGTTCTTTTATGATTAATGTTGAAATCTATATTATCTGGAAAGTCGTTGATCGCTAGGGAGGCTTATCCCTATTGTAGAATAAATATTATTTATATAAATAAATTATCGTTTAATTTATTTATTTAAATAAGATTAGAATTGTTCTAATTGATTTATTCACAACCGATTTAATATGGAGAACCTAAAGGGTCACATCATAAAAGGAAGAATAATTATTTAAGAAGTTAATGGCATAATCGTAATAATATGTTAAGTATATTTAATTTAATCTATGGTGATAGAATAAATTAAATAGCTTAATATTTATTATTTAATATTTTATAAATATTAAATATAAATTAATAAGAGGAGTCTTATTAATATTATTACAATTATTATTATTTTAATTTCTAAAAGTGTTTAGGAATTAATTTAATATATGTACTCTCATTTATTCCTAATAGGATTAGGAGGGAAAATTAGTTAAAGGAGTTTAATTAATTATCCCTAATAAGATTAGGGAGCCTATTTAATTAAAAGAGTTTAATTAAATAAATAATACCTTATTTTAATTAAATAGGGTTACCTGATATCTTTATAAGAGGAGTCTTATATCAGATATCAAATATACGTAATTCCAATAGTTGGAGAGTACGACCCGTTTTTCTATAGAAATAGTAAAAACTAGGGTTTGAGCCAATACACCATTCTTCTTAAAAATTGTTCTTTCTTGGTGGATCAATCTGGACTGTTCATGAATTAGTTACTATTCAGTCCATTCTCCTATAAATAGAAGCTCATTCCTTCATTATTTCTTACAATTCAATTCAAAACTCTGAGAGAGAAACTATAGAGAAAAGAAAGAAAAGTATTCTCGCTACTTCACTACTCCTATATCCAGCTTCTTCCAAGGTAAGGGGTATTATTTTCTTTCATCTTCATGAAGAGAACTTCATTATTCCATTCTTTATCATTATGTTGAATAACTCGCCTATGCAAGCACCGCATACATGGTGAAATTCTTCCATTATTCCATTCTTTATTATTCTCATAGAACATCCCGTCTGCAAGCGCTTTCGCATGACCGGTTTCGCTTCTTTATTATTTTGTTGGAACATCCTGCGCCTATGCGCGGTTTACGCATAACCCGTTTCCGCTTCTTTATTGCTCGCTGGAACATCCTGTCTGTGCAGATTACGCATGACCCGTTCCATTCTTTATTATTCTCGCTGGAATAACTCATGTCTGCAAGGGTCTATCGCATGCATGATGATTTCTTCATTATTCCATTCTTTATTATTCTGTTGGAATAACCTATCTATGTGGATTATCACATGCATGGTGAATGATCCTTTGAATTCATTCCTTATCAAATTGTGGAAATGATCTGTCTAAGTGGATTACCGCATGGCGAACGAAAATCTATTTGCAGTTTCATATATTTTCTTATACTCAGTTGGTTAAAGCTTTGACTTCTATACTCCATGAAATTAGTGGAATATCCTTGATATTTGCGCTTCATCCAGTATCTTTTCATGGAAATATTTTTCTGAGTATTCTTGAATTTTACTCCACAAAGAAGTATCATGTTGACAATTTGGACGTTATTGGTTCCTGGATAAATTAATTCTTGAACTTGTTATATTGAATTCTTATATCATTGTCATCATCCTCATGTTTATATTATGTTGAAAGTCATCTGTGGCCTATAGAGCATAGATGGACTTTGTATGGTTATGACCAGGAATTATTCAGTATAATCATGACCGTAATGTTACAAATGATGTGGTAAAAATCCTCATTGGCCGTAGTGCATTGATGGACAGTTGTTGGCATGATCATGACCATTGATGAATACACGAATATCCTCGGCCCGTAGTGCATGGATAATTTGTGGTCGTGATACTAATGAATATCCTTGGTCAGAAAAGTGTGGGATGATGTGGTTTATTTATTGTCGAAGTCTCGTGATAAAAGTGATGAAAAACCTTTTAAATCATAGAAGATAGTAGATTTTATTCTCTACTTGACTCTTCTAATGGATTGTTTGTTCCGCTGCAGTTAAACTAGATGTTTGTTATATTTTATCAGTTTAACACTGTTGAAGGCTAACGATAAATTATTCTGCATTATCTTAGTCATAATATTTCTTATTGGGCTAGTTGAGCTCACCCTTTCTTTCACTGTTCTCTTCAGGAAATGAGAACGTAGCCGGGACTAGTTGGGGAACGGAGTGACGGTCCAGATGATAGCATTAGTAGTCCTCACTATTCTGTTAAATAGTGTGACAATAAATGTAATGAGGACTCCATTGAGTGTGGATATTGTCTAGATGATAATATTTGTATTAAACCTCATAGCATATGTTTTGTCGTATTTTACACAACAGTTGTATAATTAAGTTTTTATTTGTATTTTGTACCATGTATTTGGCGACTCAAGATGGGTGATGTATACCTATTTTGGGGGCGTCACAGATAAGTCAAAGTCTAATTTCTCCGGAGTCAAATTTAAACGTTGAGTGCAAGTAGGAGAAATAAAAGATTGGGTAGAACCGATATCAAATAAGATATAAGCTTCGCAAGAGTTTATGATTAGCTTATCCGTGATCACCTCATTCAGATTCCTCGCTTTTTGGGAGGTTACGACAAACGCTCTCCCTTGAACTACCGGTTTTGTCTTGTCTGGGACGACCTTTGATGCCTCCATCTCAGCTGGACTTGACTTTGGTGCACGACAAAATCGGGCTAGGTTACCTTCTCTTCCATAATTATAACATGCTTTGGACTGATGCGTACAGTTTGGACTGATGTGTCCCTCCCCTCCGCATTTGTAACATACGACCAGCGGTCGTTCTCCTTCCTTAACAACAGGTGCTGGTACTGACGTCTTTCCACCATTATTGAATCTCCTCTTCTTAAAATTTCCACTTCTATTATCTTGGCCATGATTACCACCGGAGTGGTTACCATTTTTAGCATGTTGATTCCCTCCACGTTTGTTGTCACTGCTTCTATGACTGCTACCACTGGTATTATTGACTTTCCGGCTGCTCTCTCTTGGTTGGGTTGACTCATTATCGCGCTCCAATAACTAAGCCCTATTTATAACATCTGAATATAAACACAGTTTGTGAGATATTAGGTATTGACGTATCTCGGGTTTCAAACCTCTTAGAAACATCCACGTCATTCTCTCCTCATTATCAACCAAGTATGAAATCGACAACTCAAAGAAACATAGCTTCGTCTCGTGACACGTCCATATTGTTTTGCTCCAACTTGATAAACTCCACCTCCTTCATGTGACTAATACTTTCGGGAAAGTACTTGTCGTTGAATAGCTCTTGGAACTTCTCCCAAGACATTTTGAGTGCGGCCGGCTGAGTACGCTTTACTTATTCCCACCAGTAATCTGCTTCTCCTCTCAACATGAAGGTGGCAAAGGGAACCTTTTGCTCCTCAGAGCATCCCAAGACTTTGAATATCTTGGTGATCTTCTTTATCCACGTCTCCACCTTAAGTGGTTCTTGTGACGCCCCCAAAATTAGGTATACATCACCCATTCTGAGTCGCCAGATACATAGTACAAAATTTAGATACAACTTCATTTATATAATCGCTGAGTCATCAGATAGAATACGACCACGCTAAATCGTGAGTTTTAATACAAATATATGTAACTCTCATGGTGCCTCGACCACAACCTTACAATGGTACTTTACATAAAAGTATAGTCAAAGACCTTTTAGAAATTAAAATCTTTGGAAGTGCTCAAGGAAACCTTCGTATATGGGAGGCCATGCGCTCTAGGTTATAATAGATATCATATGGCCACAGAATTATCCTTGGTTGACCCAATAGACCCCAAAGAAAAACGAGAAGATTACTATCATCTTCTTTCCAATGGTGAGTCTTCTCTTGACATATAAATATCTCTGTTGTCTCCAAGTGAAAATTTTATTTCAAATATACTCCAAGATCATATAGGTAGTGCCCGTAGATATATTCAGCAAGTGGATGCGCACAACCCTATCTTATGATAACACGAGGTTGTATGTCATTAGACATCTTGTATGATAGTGGCAAAACACCCTTCCAAAGTTGGGTTCGCCTCACCCTATTTGATTCACCAAATATAACTACTAAATGATGTATAGAATACAACACACTTTTCTATACTGTTTAGGGAGAACCTCCACAGCTAAAGACCACTATTCTATTCCCCTGTTATCCTCGCTCAATCTCGTGAACACTCTTACTAAGAACACTCTTATTACCCGAAAGGAATTGTGAAGCGTAAAGGGTGAGCACAACTATCCCAAAGAAAGAATATCATGACTAAAGATAATTAAATTATCAATAGCTTTCATTAATAATAAATCAGAGATTTAGAACATATGGTAGATGATAAAACTTTTCAACCATAGTTTTAGTGGAACGAGAAATCCATTAGAAGAGTCAAATAGACCATCAGGTCTATTATCTTCTCCATGTTAAAAGTCCACCAATAATGTTTTATCCCTGTAACATCAATCAACAATTCATGTCCACAATCATATGAATAACTCATAATCATAATTGTGATTCTGAATTTCCTTTCGCACCCAGGACGAAGATAATTTTCATCACATATCTTCACCTGAAACATCAAAAATCATGGTTATACCAAATCACAATTCATGCTCATAATTATTAAATCATCTTTGCACTACGGCCAAAGATATTCATTATTATCACATCCATGAATTAATATTTCATTGCTGAGACTCAGCTCAATAAATAATCCATGTCATCGAATCATCCCTGCACTACAGGCCAAGGATATTCTTTAGTATCACGACCACGAATTATCCATGAACTACGGGCCAAAGATAATCGTGTTTTCATCAACTATCTGATCATGCCATAAAATAATTCATCTTTGCACCCTTGGTCAAGAGAATCCATAGCCATAATCATACCAAAAAACTCGCCCATCAATGCACTACGCCAATGAGGACTTTTTCATTAAGATCACAACTACAATTATCCATGCACTACGTGCCAAAGATAATCGTGTTTTTATCAACGGTCCTGATCATGCTATAAAACAATTCATCTTTGCACCCTTGGCTGAAGAGAATCCATAGCCATAATCATACCAAAAATTTTCCATCAATGCACTACGGGTCAGTGAGGACTTTTTCCACATCATTTGCAATATTACGGTCATGATTATACTGAAAAATCTCTGGTCATAATCATACCAAGTCCATCTATGCACTACAGGCCACAGATGACTTTCAACATAATATAAATATGAGGATGATGACAATATTATAAGCATTAATCAAACTAAATCAAGGATAAATATTAAAGACTTTAAATTTATCCAAACATTATCAATCAGTTAATAAAATCATAATCTAATACTTTTAATACTATAACAATATTTTAATCACTTCTTAAACTTATAAACAATTACATTTAATTGTTTAAATAATGCATTTATTCATTCAAAAATGTCATACTCATAAGATTTCATCACCAATAATCAAATTACTCTTCAAAAATCTGCATATACCTTATATAGGATTTCCAAGCCATAAAATCCTATTTACCAATTCTTCAACTCCACACAACATATTTAACTCATATGTTCGTAGCTAAACTATTTTCATGAAAAATACCAAATCAGTCCCAAAAATTATTCTTTTCTGGGATTTAGCATAATATAGTCCCATATTGAACATATATTTTTCTTGACATTTTTAAAATTCATTTACTATTTTTCAAAAATCAATTTCTAATTAATTCCTTAAGAAATTAGCTACCTCACCGTTAACTCCAGAAATTCCCAAATCTTGGCAGGATCTTACACATGTTAACGTGAGCTTCCAGCTTTAAATTTCATGATCATCTGAGTTATAGAACTCCTAAGTATAGCATTTTTCATCGAAAAAATCTAAATATTGAAATAGTCATAACTTGCTCATTTTAAGTCCTGAATGAGCTCATTTTTGGACAGAGGTACTTTATACCATATACTTTCATGTCCCAAAAGGCCAGAATTTTTCTCACAATTAAGTGGCCAAAACCGCCTTTTTTTAAATTGTGGCAAAGAAATTTTTTTCATATTTTGCGCTTTTCGTACTTTGCTAAAATCACCCACACAAAAAATTTACAACACCTTTTCCAAAGGATTCCACTTGGATAAGTTACAAAACTCATAGACCTAACTCTAGAACTTGACCACACTCAAAATTTTGAAATATAATAGGTGATATGATCGATTGAATTTCATGTTCCATTTTCACCAAAATCTGATTTTTCAACCCTTTGTGATTTCTAAGAAACTTTCATGTTTTCACATAATAATCAACATAACTCATCATAACACTTACTAATACCACATATACCCATGATTTTCATTAGTCCAATGCTTTTATTATGACTTGCATCATAATCCACGTAAACAGATCATTTCCACAATTTAACAAGGAATGAAATACAAAGGATCGTTCACCAGGCATGTGGTAATCCACATAGACAGGTTATTCCCAATAGAATAATAAATACGAAACCAGTCCCAAGAAATGCATGCATGTGATATTCCAAAGAGAATAGTAAAGATTTTAACCAGTCCGCAGAAACGCATGCATGTGATATTCCAACAAAATAATAAAAAATGGAATCACAAAAGAATTTCACCAAGTATAGGGTAGCCCGCGTATACAGGTTATTCCAATAGAATAATAAAGAATGGAATAACAGAAGTTCTCTTCATGGATAAGAAAGAAATAATACTCCCTACCTTAGAAAAACTGGATACTGGAATAGTGAGGTAGCAGACTTCTCTTCTTCTTTCTCTCTAAAGCTTTTGTGAATTGGTGAGAAATGAAGGAAGAATGAGCTTCTATTTATAGGAAAATGTAGTTTCGATAATTGCACGTTTTGGGGCTCAAAAAATTATAGTACAATACCTTCCTCTTTTTCTATATTTTTAATTTAGTCCTGCAAGTATTATCAAACTTGCACCACCTCCCCTAATAGTAAATAATGTGAATCAATAGTACAATCATGTGAATAAATAGTATAATCATGTGAAAAATTTAATTACAGTATAGTACCTTCAACTATACCTCCATTTTTAACTTAGTCATGCAAGTATTATCAATCTTGCACCAATTCCCCTAATAGTACATGAATGTGATTCAATAGTACTCACATGTGAACAAATAGTTATATAAACATGTGAATTAGTAGCAATTAATTGCTCATTTATCCGATTAATTACCCGATTTATCAATATAATCCCCAGACATCAATTATCATCGGAATAGATGTCGATTTCCACTAACTCTAATAATCCCAGCACAATGGAATCTATAAAATTTATCTTTAATCAACACGAACTTATTCATCATTAATATTATAACTCGCAATATTTAACAACTAGGTCACTCCTAGGAAAGAGGGGGCTTTCCGATAAGGATTTCTCCTTATTGGCGCGCAATTAGGTGACCAAACCTCTCCTTGATAGAATCAATAATTGAAAGATATGATGCAGCAATTACTGTAGCAATAATTGAGTATAACTGAGTGACTTCTCACGTAAGCATCAATAATCAATACCGCGTGCTACTATGCAACCACGCGTATTACTGTACTTTTAACACCGGGTGTTTTAGCAGTTAACGGTAAAACTTCCGTCGTTATTTTCATAAAGTATTTTTGCCATTTTCTCAATCCGACAATAATTTTGGTGTGGGTGGGGGGTCCACCAATGATTGTGTCGTTGTACGAATATTCCCCTACCAATCGAATATTTCCCGACACAACAAATAACAACTTGCTTACCTTTGCAAAAAAATTCAAATATCGGCCTTAACTTTAACCTTTTATCAATTTAACCATTTACGAAATAACATAATAATTATAAAAAAAAAATTGAATACTTTTATTTCATAAAATTTGGGATCTCACAGTTCTGGTTTTCCCCAAAACTCTGATGGTCCCAGCTCCTTGAATTGCTTAGCGGTGACCATCTATGAGTTGCCAGTGTTTCCACCTGCATTTTAAACACGAGCCGCTCTCGCCTGATATTGCATGAATTGCATAAAGCCTTTGAATATCCTATCGTTCATCATTTGATCGGTGTTGTTGTTTATCTGAGGATTATTGTCTTCCTGTTGCACATTATCCTGGGTATTGATCGTTGGTGACTCAACGGTCTCATGTGCTTCATTGTTGATCTCAACATTTTCAGATGCCATTTCCCACTGCTGTCAGATCCTTGTTTGGAGTCCCGGCTACGACACTCAAGGGCAGGACAGTCCGTTCTAGTCCTTTAAGTGTAGATGTCGTGAGTGGGGCTCTGACTGAGCCATTACCCGATGATCGGAGAGTTAGAGATCGCATCCTTCAGCGGTTGTTTTTTATCATTCTCAGGGGTTATTTCCTGGCTGATAACTCTTCGACGGTGTCATTCGCTTTAGTTAGCGCCACAGGGGAAGTGGACCATATTGGATAGTTTGATTGGGGCTCCTACACCTTTGCCTACTTCCTCAGGGGGATGTGCCTATGCTCAGAGGGCGTAACAGAGGCTTGGTTAGGGTTTTATCCATTCCTTCTGGTGAGTATTTTCTCTTTTGATTTCCCTTGTTTGGGTTAACAGTTTGACCGACCACAAATATTTGATCTTGTATTGGCAATTTTAGGTCTATGAGAGGCTCCCATGTCTTCGTCCCGTTAGCTTGTTAGGTTTAGACACCTATTCACGGGGACGGCAATGACATTAGTCCAATCTGACGGAGTTTCTGTAGCTAATGGTTTCACCCATTCTCTCCTACAGTTGGAGTTGTTGACCGTAGAGGTCATTTCATGGGTTCCTTACTCTGAGGACCACTTGACAGTTTGCTTTGAGGGTGGTTTCCCGACTGGTGTCGAGTATGTATTGTCCACCCTTCGAATTCCTATCCTTACTGACGAAGGTTGGGAGCTCTATTTAGGAAAGCGTGCTATTAGGAGCTCCACAAGAGAGATACATATTCCGATCTTTCCTCTTAACAGGCGTTATTGGCCTTTCCCATTGATGGGCGTAGATGGATTTACTTTATCAGAGGGACCTTTCACTCAAGAGGCTTTTTAACGCTAGTGGTTCCCTCGCACCATTGGAGCTCAAACCCGCGCCACATAATTTATAGGGGATATAGTTCTTGGCTCCATCATGATGACAGATTGGATTGCCTGCGTCTGAGAGCCTACTCATCTGAAGTAGATTGATAGTTTGACCCAGCATTTGGATCGGACACATTTCTCTATTCGATATTTGGGTAGAGACCTATCAGAGGTAGATACTTTTGATCCTTCCAGCTCTGGGGCTGGCCCTTCAAGTGGCCCATATTCAGATGGTTTTATCAGCGTAAATCCTCTGTTGTATCGGCCTAATATCCTTTCTGGAAGAGATTCAGTGACTCAGGAAGAGTTACATCAAATGGACAGATTGGATGATGTGGACATCAACATCATCGATTTCTTTTGATACATTTTTTGCTATATCTTTTGATAGGCTTCTAGTAGATATTGGGCGGATGTGCCCCAGTCTCATTATATCTTTTGATAGGCCTCTGTTAGATGTTGGGAGAATGTGCCCCACTTCTCTATATTTTTCAGTTTTACTCAAAGATGATGTATTTAGATGATGATGTACTTAGGAATGTATGTATACTATTTTATATTCCCTACATCATATTGTCATCTGTTATTTATCATGCATGTATTATGTCATGGATATGCATTTCCAGAGATAAGTTTAGCATTGACCCCTGGATGGTCTTATGATACGGATCTACAGATGTCTTCATCCACTGTTAGCCAGATTGAGCATACCCTACCAGTGTTGGTGGCATCTTCTTTGAGATTGTGGTATAACACTTTATCTTCCCTAGATCGGGTGACAGTTGATCAGTTGTTACGACACTCTATGACCTTCCTGACATTTCAAGTTCCACCAAGATTTATAGAGGGCATGCTTGAGCATTGGGTACCAGATAGGCATGTATTCTGATTTGCTACCCAGGAGTTGACTCCTACATTGGAGGAGTATAAGTGTCTTATAGACTTACCATTGGATACACTTTGTGCTCGGATGGCTGTCGGTGACATGAGCCGATAATTTATGACCTTGACAGGCTTGAGGCTTAAAGTTTCCATAGACGAGATTTCCTTGGGGCATGTGCTGTCCATGAGTTTTTTGATTAACAAATTTGGGTCGTTGGACAGCTAACTACGATACTCGGGGGACTTCACCATTTTTGAGGGTGATTGACATATCGCCCATGTAGACATACTCTTGATGTGCATAGTAGCCTTTCTGTACATGTCGTTGTACATGGACCACCTGGATATCGGTGTGATCATGGTAGTTCGAGCTCTCATGGAGGGTCATACCATCCTACTGATGATTTTTACAAAGACCTTGAGGTCGGCCACATTTTGCCATACCCATTCGGTGGGGGTTTATAACACACTTGAGACCGATTGGCACTTTCAGATGTCGTGGGTATTATTTTTCCCATGAGATAGCTATGTCATATTCCTTTCAGTCGGCTGAGTGTACAGACGTAACTTCTTGGTTGGCTTTCTTGTCAGGGATCGAAAACCCATTTGATATTTTGCCATGTTTAGGGCTCAGTTCTCCCTATAGCTTTATCACTCATGCAGTTGGCATGGACTATCTTCCCCTGGCCAGTTTGAGGGGAGTGACCACATATCATCCACAGGTTATTATGACACAATTTGATCAATTTCAGGATATTCATCCCTTTAATGGGGCATTGGGTCAGTGTTTGTCATCTCAGCTTCTGTCAGCAGAGGATTTGTCCAGGATTTATGCCTGTTGGACTCGTTGAGAGACGGTTGACTTTTCGACTAGCTATCCAGGTCATTCTCTAGAGTATTCTGCATGGTTGGAGGCAGAGATTGTATCGGCTAGTGTTGTATCCTCAGAGCCGGGTATTGATTCTGATAGTGGGGAGCCTATGGAGTACCCTGATACTACCACCGAGGATGAGTTATTCACTGGTTCGTCAGTAGATCTAGTTGATTCCCCCAGTATTCCTATTGTAGTGGCTCCATAATCTGTAGAGTATTTAGAGCAAAGTTTACATCTGATGACGTTTGAGAGGGATTAGGCTAGGGCCTTTATGTTGACAACTCTTTCTGATAGAGATGTCGCTTTGGTTGAGAGAGATGATGCTCTAGCTCATAGGGATATCGTTGTTGAACGGGATATGGCTCGATCATCTAGAGATGCAGCTGTTATTGAGTGGGATAAGGCTCTAGCTACCCGAGATGCTGCCACTACAGATAGTACTGCATTGAGATCGCATATTGCTGACATTATTGCAGAGATAAGTGCATTCATTGATGAGAACGGTAGCACCAAGCAGATGGCCATAGATCTCCTAGCTTGTGTGGATACCCTAGGGCAGGAGCTCATAGATTTACCTCCATCTACTGAGAGGGATGCCATGTTGGACTTGATAGCTCGGTTATCCACTAGTTTATAGATTAACTTTGATTTTCCTGCATAGACTAGGTTAGCCATTTTTGTCATATGCAGGACACATTGTATATATCAAACAATATTATATGGCAAAGAAATATATTTTGATCCACTTCCCTTTTTAGTTATGCCTTATTACTTGCTTGATAGTTTTTTATTCTCCAGGACTTGTTATCTTGATGTATTCTGAACTCCTCCTTGATGGATGGACATTGAGATGTCTCAGGATCTTTCAGAATGGATCGTTGATCTTTATGTTCCCTAGATCTTTGGTGTCTTGGGACTGGTTTCTAAATATGATTGTGGAGAGGATTTTGGCTTTCCTCTCTGAGGTTGACCACACCACAGATGGTCGTCGGTATTCCCTTGTATGGAGGAGACCAGGTAGTTCCATCTCTTATGGATTGGTGTTTCTCCTTGAAAATTCAACTGCAGCTTAGATGGTCCCTGGTTTTTCCCATTTATGCGGTGAGACCAGGTAGTTCCATCCCTGTGGTCTAAACCGATGAGGTGTGGTTTAACCACCCTACAGATGGTCGTCGATGTATTCCCGTGTATTGGGGAGATCAGGTAGGTCCATCTCTTATGGATTGGTTTAAAAAGTTGAAGGATGATCCCAATACCGTTGACAGGATTTTGTGTTTTTATAGGGGTGAGACCGCACCGTGAATGGCTGCCTACATACTCCCGTGAATTGGGGAGATCAAGTCTGCGTAGTTCCAACTTAGCATAAAAAGGTTGAAAGTTGTATGTGGTGAAGAGGGTTTTTGTTTTGTTTTTTTGTAAAGGTTAGACCGGACCATAAATGCATGTCTACGTACTCCCGTGTGTGGGGAAGATCAAGTCTGCGTAGTTCGTCCCTGATGGGACAAAAAAGTTGAAATTTATATGTAGTGAGGGGTTTTATTTTTGTTTTTGTAAAGGTTAGACCGGACATAAATGGTTGCCTACATACTCCCATGTATGAGGGAGATCAGGTCTGCATAGTTCGACCCTGGTGGGACAAACAGATGTGGTTAGAAAGGTTTTGAAAACCTGAATTGACTGATGGATTGATGATGCAGAACCAGGATGCTGGTTTGCAGGTAACTTCAGACATAATATTGTTTGACGGTGTCTGAGTTGATGAGTTGGGGAAATTCTTCGCCATCCATTTCTTGCAATCTAAGGGCTCCTCCTGTCAATACCTCCTTCACAATAAACGGGCCTTCCCAGTTTGGGGTGAATTTTCCTTTAGATTGATCTTGGTTTTCAAGGACATTCTTTAACACCAAGTCATTTTATTTGAACTGTCATAGCTAGACTTTCTTTTTGTAGGATCGAGCGATCCTCTGTTGGTATAATTGACCATAGAAGATGGATGTGGCCCTCCTTTCATCTATCAAAGATAACTGGTGGTAGCGATCTTGTAACCATTGGTCCTCATCCATCTGAGCATCTATCAACATTCTTGAGGATTCCATTTCTACCTCTATGGGAAGCACTGCTTCCATGCCATAGGTTAATGAGTAGGGAGTTGCCCCAGTGGAAGTGCTCATTGACATTCTGTAGGCTAATAGAGTCATAGGCAACAAGTCAGGCCATCCTTTGTGTTTGGAGGACATCTTTTGCATGATATTTTTATTAGCCGCTTCAACAACACCATTCATCTTTTGCCGATAGATGACAGAGTTGAGATGTTTGATGTCTAATTTATTGCATAATTCCTCCATCATTTGGTTGTTAAGGTTTTTGGCATTGTCTGACACAATCACATCTGGTTGTCTGTATCGATAAATGACATTGTTCCTAATGAAACTAATGATCACCTATTTGGTAACTCTAGGGAAAGAGGTTGCCTCTACCCATTTGGTGAAGTAGTCGATCATGGTGAAGATGAACCAATAACCATTACTGGCTTTAGGCTCGATTGGCCCGATCACGTCCATTCCCCACATTGAGAAGGGTCAGGGCGAATCATATTGTGGAGTTCCCTTGGAGGGGCGTGGATAGTGTTTCCATGTATTTGGCATTGATAACATCTCTTGATGTGATCATCACAGTTAGCTTTGAGAGAGAGCCAGTAATGCCCTATTCTTAAGATCTTCTTGACAAGCAGAGGACCGCTCATGTGTGGGCCGCATACTCCACCATGGATTTCATCTATGAGTCTCTGAGCTTGGTCTTGGTCTAGTCATCTTAAAAGGCCTAGTCCCACATCTCTTTTGTAGAGTGCATCTCCGCACAGATAGATTTTTATGGTCATTCTATGAATCCTCTTTCTTTTAGCTTGACTCACCCCAGTGGGCGTAGATCCATCTCGCAGATACTCCTTGATGGAGTGGTACCAAGGGTGTTGGATGGGAGATAGTTCATCCGATACTTCTCTGAGGTAATTCTCATAGGCTGGGGCCTTTTGGCTGGCAAAGGTGATATTTGGAATGCTTCCTTTCTCAGTTATGTTGATCAAGGAGGCCAACGTTGCTAGTGCATCAGCAAAGTCATTCTTGTTCCGAGGAATGTGGAGGAAGGATATTTCTTCAAACTCTGAAACCATCTGGATAACTTGCCGATGGTAAGGCAGCAAATGTAATTCTTTGGTGTGATAGATCCTAGTGGTTTGTTTAATCACTAGCTCGGAATCTCCAAAGACAGTTAACCGTTTGATGCCCATAGAGTGGGCTAGCTTCAACCCCATTATACAGCCTTCATACTCAGTTGTGTTGTTGGTGCTGACAAACTGCAATTTGATAGCAACGGGATATTTCTCTCCCGAGATGGACACTAGAACTGCTTCTGCTCCGGCACCTTCCATGTTTACAGCTCCATCAAAATACATCCTCCATGACTGGATTATATCCCCATGATGGTGTTGCTGAATTGTCATTACCCTTTCATCAGGGAAATATGTTTCCAAGGGTTTGAAATCCCATGATGGTGTTGCGGCTAGTTGATCCGCAATTCCTTGACCTTTGTAGACTTTTGGGTCACGTAGATGATGTCGAATTACTGGAGAATCAATTGCCATTTGGATAGTCGATAATTCAATATGGGTTTGCTAAATACATTTTTGAGAGGATCCATACGGGATATGAGATGGGTGGTGTGACCATGGAGATAATGTGTAAGACCCCAACTTTCATAAATAAAGATTAATTTTTCTCGAAATATATTTTTGAATATTATGGTGTGGTTTTTATATAATGTTATAGTTGTGGGTAATATTTATAAATTTTGCAAAGTATGCAAGTTGTTATAAAATATTCGATTGGTCGGGGAATATTCGTTTTAAACAGAAAATATTCGTACGACGGCACAATCATTGGTGGACCCCACAACGAAATTATTGTCGGAGTTAGAAAACGACAGAAATATCTTTTTATAAAAATAACGGCGAAAGTTTTACCGTTAACTATTGAACTACCCGGTGGTAAAAGTACAGTAATACGTGTGGTTGCATAGTAGCACACGGTATTGATTATTGATGCTTACGTGACAAGTCACTCAATTATACTCAATTATTGCTATAGTAATTGCTGCATAATATCTCTCATATTTTTTATTCAATTATTGTCACAGTATCATCTGCATAATATTTTATATTATTAAATCAATAAGTGAGACAACAAAGTTATTTATATTATTATTTGCAATATTGATGATGTCTAGAAAGTTCTGTCGAGGAGAGGTTTGGTCACCTAATTGCGTGCCAATAAGGAGAAATCTTTATCGGAAGGCCCCCTCTTTCCTGGAAATGATCTGGTTGTTAAATATTGTGAGTTATAATATCAATGATGAATAATTGTTAATAGATTAAAATGTGTTTATTAAAGATAAAGGATTTGTGGTAAATATTTATTCAATTTTTTTGATATAAATATAGGGATTTGTTATGAGGCGTTGGTTGTAAGTTTGACTTTGTATTCCATGGGAAGTTTTACTAATTTTATGGACCATCGGTGGTGGTTTTAATAGTAAATCAATCTGGACCATCGATGGTGGTTTTAATACTAAATCAATCTGGACCGTCGATGGTGGTTTTAATAGTAAATCAATCTGGACCGTCGATGGTGATTTTAATAGTAAATCAATCTGGACCGTCGATGGTGTTTTTAAAAGTAAATCAATCTAGACCGTCGATGGTGGTTTTAAAAGTAAATCAATCTGGACCATCGATTGTGGTTTTAATAGTAATCAATATGGACCGTCTGTTCCAATAATAAATCAATCTGGACCGTTCGTTAATCAGTTACTATTTAGTCCATTCTCCTATAAATAGAAGCTTAATTCTTCTTTCATTCTCACCAATTCACTGAGATTCACAAGAGAAACTATAAAGAGAGAAACTATAGAGAGCAAGAAGAAGAGTACTATGCTACTTTACTATTGTAGTATTCAGTCTTCTACTAAGGTAAGGGGTATTATTTTTTTCGTATCCATAAGGAATACTATTTTTCGTATTCATCCTTTAATATGTCAGAATAACCTGTCTATGCGGATTACATACCGCATGACAGATGAAAATCCATTTGTAGTTTCGTATGTTATTTCTTTTCATATTCTTAAATCTAAACTTACTATGGCAAGTATTACTTCTATAATCCCTGAAATTAGTGGGATATCCTTGAAGTTTTGCACTTCATCCAGTATCGTTTCATTGGAATATTGATCTGAAATTTCTTATTAAATATCAATATTTTCATCCAGGGTACTATTCACGAGTTACTATTCACCCAGTTACTATTCACTAGAATATTATTCACTCGGGTATTCGGGGCACTTTTCATGTTGGGGTACTATTCACGAGTTACTATTCATGGGTTACTATTCACCCGAATATTATTCACTCGGGTATTCGGGGCACTTTTCATGCCGGGGTACTATTCACGGGGTACTATTCACATGGGTACTATTCACCTAGAGTACTATTCACGATAAAAATTGATTTCTTTTTTGTCCAAAATTATTTTTGATACATGAATATTATTCTTGAATTTTACTCCACAAAGCAGTATCATGTTGACAATTTGGATATTTTTAAACTCTGGATAAATTTAAAGTCTTTAATATTTATCCTTGATCTCGTTTGATCGAATTCTTATAGCATTGTCATCATCCTCATGCTTATATTGTGATAAAAGTCATATTTGGTTGTAGTGCATAGATGGATTGTTGATTGGTATGACTATGACCAGGGATAATTCGGTATAATCATGACCTGTAATGTTACAAATGATGTGGTAAATTTCCTCATTGGCCCGTAGTGCATTGATGGACAGTTGCTGGCATGATCATGACCATTGATGATTACATGAATATTCTTGGCCCGTAGTGCAGGGATAATTCGTGGACATGATGCTAATGATTATCATTGGCCCGTAGAGCAGGGATGATTCGATGATGTGGTTTATTTATTAAGCTGAGTCCCAGCGATAAAATTGATGATAAACTGTATAAATCTTAGAAGATAGTAGATATCATGCTCTACTTGACTCTTTTAATAAATTGCTTGTTCCGCTGCAGTTAAACTTGATGTTATTGCATTTTATCAGTTTAACACTATTGAAGGCTAACGATAATTTATTTTTGCATTATCTTAGTCATAATATTTTTTACTGGACTAATTGAACTCACCCTTTTGCTTTCATTATTCTCTTCAGGAAATGAGAACATAGTCGGGACTAGTTGGGGAACGGAGTGATGGTCCGAGATGGCTGTTTTAGTAATCTTCACTATTTATTGTGATAATAAATGTAATGAGGATTGAATTTGAGTTTGGATATTGTCTATGAGATAATATTCGTGTAAAAACTCTCAACTCTTGTTGTATAATTAAGTTTGTATTTGTATTCAGTACCATGTATTTGGCGACCCAAGATGGGTGATGTATAGCTATTTTGGGGGTGTCGCATAATGATGTAATCTTGTGGCAGTCCATGCTAATGCACAACAAGTCTTTTCAATCAAGGTATACTTGTACTCACTGATGATGAATCATTTGCTGAGCTAATAGATAGCTCTTTCTTGGCCTCTATCATCTTTTTGTCCCAGCATGCAGCCCATGGCATTATCATTGATTGACAGGTACATAAACAAGGGAACGTCATCCCTGGGAGGTACCAAGATAAGAGCTTTGACTAATTGCTCTTTGATGGAAAGGAAGGCTTTTTGACACTCTTCGTTCCATTTCTTAGAGGAGTTCTTTCTTAACAACTTGAAGATGGGCTCACAGGTTGCTATGAGTTGGGAGATGAATCGACTAATGAAGTTGATTTTTCCCAGCTATGATGAAGGGGCGGTTATCGTCCTCCTCCTCTTGAAAAATGACCATGACATATGGACAGTCATCATCTAGGATATCCCTGTCCATACCCTCTGTATGTACCAAGACACACATATTTGATAACCGTCTCTTTATGTCTTGTTTACGCCTTTGATTCCTTTCGTCAATATCTGGGTCTAGAATTAGGACTTCTTTCCCACAAGCCGGTCTGGGCTTAGAAAACAACATACCCATTACGGAGATAGGAATTTTCCTTAGAGGCTGTACATAATCTGCATCTGTAGGTTTAGGAAATAGCATTGTAGATGAAGGAACCGGTGTATGCGTGTTCAGGTTCCTGTGACTTGACCCAGAGGAGTAGCCTAGTCTGGCCTTCCCTGTCTGGCTGGGAATTTGAATTGGACATTTGATTCCTTGCTGATTCTTTTCTAACCCTTGTCCTGGTTGGAAACCCAAGGATATCATCTCTTGACTGTCCGACATTACCTCCGTGGAAACTCTGGGTTTCAGAGCTGGAGCCCCGATGGGTTAATAGTGAGTGTTGTTCACCTCAAGGGCTTGGAAGCTGACACTAACCAGATTATTGTTGATGATATACTTGAGTTGTTGATGAAGAGTGGATGGGACGGCTCCTGCCATCTGGATATAAGGTCTTCCCAATAGTAAATTATATCCTATAGTGATTTTGAGCACTTGAAAGGATATATAGAAGGTATGTGGACCAATTTCCACTTGTAATTCAACTTCTCCCATAGCATTTTGCCAAGATCCATCAAAAGTTTTGATGGTTATGTGGCTACGCCGGATCCGGTTGGGATTGATCTTCATCCTTTCTAATGTGGCATAGGGGCAGATGTTTAGGGATGATCCTCCATCTATCAGCACACCTCCGACTACATATCCAGAAGACATCACTGCGATGTGTAGTGGCTTGCAATGACCCGTCCCTTCGGGAGGTATGTCATCATCAGTGAAGGATATCACATTGCTTTTAAAAATGTGATCTACCAGATGATGAAACTTTTCAACATTCACCGACTTTGGCAGGTGGGCTTCTTCCAATATCTTCGTTAAGACCTTCCGATGATCTTCCGAAGAGAATACCAAGTCCATAATAGATATCTGTTGAGCTGCTTCTTTCAATCTTTGCACCACCTTGGCTTCATTATGTCCCATCTTGCGGAGGAATTCTTTGATTTTCTCCTTAGGCAATTTCCTTTTAGATCTGATGACTAGCTTCATCACTCGTTGAGGGAGATATATTGGATTTTCCATGGATACCACAGCAGTTATGTTTGATGTTGATCCTTTAACCTCTCCATAGTTCCATGGGACTTTCTTAAGGATGATGATAGGATATTGTGGCCTGAATGGAAATATTAGTGGTTCCGGTGCGGCCACCTTCAAAGGGTTTTCAACTCCTTTGAGTTTGATGGGTTGAATTGAAAGGGGTGTGGCAGCTAATTCTCCCTCAGAGGATATAACTGCTACGATTTCCTTCCATCTTTGCGATCCTAGAGGAAATGTATGTCCACTCTTAAGTGATACGATGTCATCGTCTGCCATTTGCAGGTCATTGTTGTCAATCATATTTTGGATAAGATGACGAAGTACCCAGCATCCTTTAGTGTTGTGACCACGAGAATGGGAGTGGTATTAACACAATCCAGTAGAATCAAACCTTTTTTAACATGGATTGACGGGAGGTAGCAGTGCTGTGATTTTTCCCTCATTGATCAGCATCTGCAAGATTTCCTCCATCGGTTGGCCCAAATAGGTGAACTCCCTTTTGTTGGCATAGTCCCGACGGGCTTGGGCTCTTGCTTTGCTTGCAAGCTTTTCCTCCAAGGTTTCACTCTTTTGGGTCAGTGGTGGAGTCTTTGTGACAAAGGAGAGGAGACTTGCATGCTCCTGGCTGAACTACTACTGTGTGACTTGGTGTTGATGTATCACCAGTTCTTCCAGTTGATTGATATGTTCATCAATAGCCTTCAACTCCCATTCTACCTCAAACTGGAACTCCGAATAATCCCATTTATCAGAACTATCTTTGCTGGTTTGGGGAGAACCACCCACGTATTTGAGGTACTTGGAGCTCTCTCCACTGCCTCTGTTGGTCATGTTAACATCATCTTCCTTGTGTTGAGGGAGAGGGTTATCCTGAAAGTGTGGTTGTTCGGGATTTGTCACCACGATCTCACCACTGTCTATTAAGTCATGGATCTTATGCTTGAGGACCCAACAATCTTGGGTGTCGTGGTTTGGAGCTCCAGAATGGTAAGTACACTTCTTGTTTGTATTAAAGCCCTTTCCACTTGGATTGGCTAGTGGAAGGAGATGAGTGATTTTCTTCTGAGTGTCAGAAGTTTGAAAATATTTTCGAGTGAGTCCGCTAAGGGTGTGAACACTCTTGAGCGTCTGAATTCTCCACTCTTTGGTAATGGAGGGTTTGATGATTGTTCTTGAAAAGGGTAATAGTTTCTCCTTTCAATAGGCAAGTTTTGATTTCCATTTTGATTTTGTCCTTGCAGTATCAAGGAGACATCCTCTTCTTTCTTCTTATGGACCCTCCGGGGGTTGTTCCCATAACTTCTAGATTGGATATGCTCAGCTACGGTTTTTAAGGCGACGAAGTCTTGAATCTTCCCAGATTTCAACCAAATTTCTGCCATTTCTCTATGCTTAATCATTTCTGAGAATGGTTTTCCTATGCCTACTAGGACCCTCTCATAAAGTGGAGCTTCTTGAATATCTATGAACGTCATCACCATCTTATTCTCTGTCATAGATGGGATTACTTTAGCAGCCAGACTCCTCCATCTTTGGGCATACTCTCTGAATGACTCATTGACTTACTTCTTGACTTTGGTAGTCTGATACCGGTCTGGAGCCATCTGAGTTTGAAAGCTGTATTGACTGAGGAAAGCATGGGCTAACTCCTCTTAGTTGTGAATTTTAGAGTTATCCAATTTGGTGTACCATGCTCTGGCTTCTCCAGTCAAACACTTCTAAAATAGCTGCATTCTCAACTTTTCATTCTTGGTGTAGGATTCGAGTTCTCCAATGAACACTTTTAAGTTAGTGTATGGATCTCCCAATCCATCATATTTCTCGAAATTGGGAGCCTTGAATTTTTTCAGATAATGAACCCCGGGGAAGATACAAAGGTTTGAATAGGAAACACTTCCGTGCGTTTCAATCCCTTTGATGGACTGAATGGTCTCTTCTATTTGTAAAACCTCCTTCCGAATATCACCGGTGTCTTGATCTTCTTTAAGATGGGTGATTTCAGTGGGTTTTTTTTACTTCTCATTTTGAGACTCAAGTACTTGGAATTCTATGTCTGGACCCTGGATTCATCCATGTACAGAGGATTCTGTTTGAATGGGTATTTGTGGACCCTGAGTTGATTTGTTTAGTTCTTTCAGGAGAACAGCCAACTTTGTTATTTAATTTCTTAATCCTTCGAACTGCTCGCAGGAAACAGGAGTAGGATCAAGCTGGGCACTTGTAGCCATGTCTGACTATAGGCTTAGTGCCTTTTTGGACTTTGAACGGGTAACGGGACCAATCGTTTCCCCATAAAAAGACTATGTAGTTTAGTCTGGGAAAACGTGAAAATGTTACATGCTATGTAATGTGTCCATTTTAGGAGTGTTTTAATGTTCTCATGCAAAACGGATGTCAGTTGTTTTGATGACAGGATAGCATGACAAGTCTTGATATGAAAAAGGAATGCATATTTACATACTCCTTTATATTTTTCATTACATTGAGATTGACAAGTAATTGAAATTATAGGTAATTAAAAGGGGAAGGTATGAAGAGACTACCCTTCGCATTTGGTTTATCATAGGTTGGCCTATCTTAGGCTACTCTCGCGGCTTTTTGGTATGAAGGTCCCTAGATCATTGCAATTTATTGGATGGGAAATTAATCCGATCTTTCAACTAGAGCGAATTTGGGTGGTGCCTTTCTTGAGCCTCGCGGAATTAGTCTCCTTTGAGTCCAGTAATCAAACACCGACGAGTTAGCCTCCTGGTGGAGGAATCACACAATATACATTCACATACATCGCGTCTCACTGTATGGAAATGATGACATGTGCGAAACACTAATATCACGGGCAGATATGGTGCGAAGCACTAAAGTGCAGTAAATAAAGCATTACTACACATTCATTCAATGTAAATGCAGTATTCACACATAAGCAGATAAAAGTTTGGAAAAGCTTGAATACCGGCTTAAGCCCTCTTACTGGAGTCCTCAGCAAAGTCGCCACCTGTCGACGTCGGGATTTTTTTTTTGTCCCTTAATGTTCTTGTCTTTTGGTGTTCTCATTTTAGGTGAGATTTGTTTGAAAAAATAAGTTTGAAAAGGTCCGACATGTATATGTCGACGATTTGACTGTTAGGGTCACCAGTTGGTAATTTTAAATGGTTGCACCAACTCAATCGAGAAGAGGTTTGCACAAAGACCCAATGATTTGACATTGTTTAACTGGTCTGGGAAATCGAGATTTGTTAGGGTCCGGGGGCTTGATTAAGCAAAGGTAAGGTGTTAGGCACCCCCCGACTTCCGTGATAACACAGTTACCGTCACTTTTTAATTAACTTTTATATGTGTATGTGTGTGTATGTGTGTAGGACTTGTGTGCAATTGTCTGGAAGTAGTGTTATGCCTCATTTGCACCAATATACAAAGGGTTTGACTTTTGTATAAAAGTTCAATTTTAACAAGATATAGCAGTGAAGTTTTGGAAAATAGGTTTTCAAACCCTTCTGCTCAATAGTAATTGAGGCCTTTGATACTTCCATTTTATTATGTGTTCGGCTTGATTGCTTTTATTTTTGAGATACAAAGCATCTTCAATAAAATAAGATACATAGTAGTGTCGAACTCCTTGTGGGCATGAGAGCCATCTAAGGATATCCAAACACCGTAGATAATTTACAAGCTGGTTGCAGCTGCAAAATGTCCATCACGGGAACAGAATCTAGATTCAGAAGTTAAATCTATGATCATATGATTCCTAGGCTCACATGAAAGAGTGATATGCACAAAAGCTAGAAAAAGAACTAGATTTGATTAAATCTAAACCATTCTAACTTCAACGGTTCCAGTTTGGCAACTTTTGAACCGGTCGAAGTTAGAAATGGTCGGATTTAGGCAAATCTAGCCTGCAGGCTAAAAGATTAAATATCTAAAATATAAAAGTAATTAGAGCAGATATTTATATAAAAGCGGTAAATATATATATAAGTATATATATATATATATAGACGATCAATCGCCACGAAAGTGAACTCCATGCATATATATATATATATATATATATATATATATATATATATATATATATATATATATATAGCGGAAAAGGCCATGAAGTAACTCCAGGCCAGACAGGAATGTCAATATATATATATATAAGCTATAAACGCACCAGATGTTTTATCCAGGCTCGATCAAAGTCGAGTTCGATGATATATATACATATATATAAGCAATAAAAAGCCACAGATCGACGATCCGAGCATACCCACTCGACGCAACTCTCAACGTTAGTAGATATAAATATATATAAGTAGTAGAAAGCTTAAAAATCTAAAATATCTTACAGTGGGCTGCCAAGAAGACTTCAGATAGCTTTTGATGCCTGAAAACACGGTTTCCACCGGTTAAACTTCAGTATGTTACAAAACACGAGCTTAAAAGTGTTTAGAAAGAAGAATCACTCAATTTAGAGCACTCTTGCAGGGGTTACAAGTTGAAATGGACAGAGTGTTTTCTCCTTTTTCCTTTTTTTTTCTAAATGAGCTGCCAAGAGCTCATATATAAAGACCAGATGGTCGCGGGTCAACCCGCGAGAGCCACGGGTCTACCTGCGGCTGCTCGGGCGGCCTCGAGCCATGCGGGTCCCATTATCTCGAAGTACGTGCACTTGGGCTACACGTTATCCGCTCGAACCTTCATAACTTTCAATCCGGGCATCCGATAAAGGAGTGATGTACCTTTTCGGAATGCTGTTGTCGAGAGCTACACAATGACGTGGGATTAGAAGTTGTACGAAGCCGGGAAGATGGGTACATGACCAAATCTCCAAGTCTTCAAAGTCTATCCGTTGTACTGTTTTGTGCAGTTGTCACTCGATATTTGAGCTATGGTTCTTGTGGGACACCATGATACGTAGTGTGAATTGAATTATGTTGAGACGATGTGAATGTGATGTTGACATGACAAAATGATGATTTTTCCCCCACCGGGGTTATCTCTGGCTTTGGCGCAAATGTAGCAGTCGTTTCTCTGGGTTATCTTCAAGATTGGGCTGCTATGAATGTTGAATGTCCTCAAGGTTATCTCTGAGGTTGGCTTGATCTCCCAGGGTTATCTTCGGAGTTGAACTAAGTATCCCGGGGTTGTCTCCGGGGTTGAAATTGACTTCGGGGGTTATCTCCGGAACTTGGACTGCATCCCTCGGGGTTATCTCCGAGGTTGGAACTGGATCTCCTAGGGTTATCTCCGAGATTAAAATTGAGTCTCTCGGGGTTATCTCCGAGATTGAAAACTAGACTTCCCGGGGTTATCTTCGGGGTTGAAACTGATATAACTTCCAAAGTTATTTCTGGAAGACGATTTTGCCCTCATGTAGGGTTAGTAATAGGAACGCAAAATTTCGAGTGTATACATATACTTCAGCTGAATCTTAGATCACATGGCTCCTAGACTCACATAATATCATATGAATAGCCTGCATAACAAATATACTGAAATAAAACAAATATTTAATCTAAACGTCGCAAAACAAAGGATTCATCAGTTAAATCATTGCATACACATAGTAAAGCTTCCCGTTTCCTCTATATAAAGATCTAGGGACGCGTGGTCGCTTAATATTTACAAAAACTAGAAAGAAAACTAAATTTAAATAAATTTTAGCCATTATAGCTTAACGGTTCCAGTTTTACAACTTTTGTACCGGTTAAAAGTTAAATATGGCTATATTTAGATAAATCTAGTCCACAAACATTAATATCACAGCTTTACATTGAATAAACAGTTAAAACAGATATTTTAATCATAGTCAACTATCAATATATATATATATATATATATATATATATATATATATATATAAAGAAATAACATGTAGCGACTGAGATTAAAAGAGATAAAGTACCAACCGCTACAACCTGTAGCGGCACACATAACACCATGTACCGGCTTTTATTTTAATAATGGTCAACTAACTTACTAATAGGACCCACTTTGTACAAAAATGTTACCAAAAAGGGGGGAAATTAATATGCCTACCTCTACAGCATGTAGCGGCTAGGCCTTTAAAGTTTTTAACTGGTGGATTTTGTTTTAACATACCTGCCGTTGTATCACATAGTTAAACTAAAGTACAAAAGGTAAACACTTTTGTTTTCATTTTTGCCGCTACATATTGTAGCAGCCGGGCAATACTAGTATTTCTTTTTGATTGATTTTAGTACACATTAATTAATGCTCTCATATATGAAAAGTGGGAAAAGACAACTTCATGAGAAGTATATATAATAGTACGATATTTTAAAGTTTATTATTATAATTTTATTAAAATATTTTCATTATTATACTACTAATGGCTTAAAATTTTTATAATTTTATTATTATATTATCACTATTATACTATTAAAGGCTTAATAACTTTGTTGGTGAGCATGGATCAAGTATATTTATTGCAATTTATAAAATATTATCTCATTTTCCAAATTAGAAATAAAATTTGACTTTTGAGGTCAAACGATGACATATTAAACTTCAAAATTAGTATAACTCACAAAAATTTAAAATAAATAAATTTTATGATCTCTCGTATTATTAGCTATGTGACGAGGTAAAATGAATTTAAAATCTGAGACCACTTTTTAGCCTAAAACAAATTGTCAAAATATTTATAAGATTTTTTTATAAGATTTACAAAATATTTATAAGATTTTTTAATAGTTTTTTAAATAAATATATACTTTTGTGGTTGTTGTTATTAACATTATTATTGTTATTATTTTTTAATAATAATAATAATACTAATAATATTAGTTAGTATTTTTATTAGTATTATTATTATTTATTATTATTGTTATTGTTGTTTTTATTAATATTATTATTTTTATTATTTTTTGATAATACTAATATTAATATTAGTTAATATTATTATTATTATTATTATTGTATCATAATAATAATAATTAATATTATCGTAATAAACAAATAAATAATAATATTATTATTATTGTTGTTGTTGTTAAATTATTCTTTAATGTTTTTTTTCTGATGATTGGTACATAATTGTGTTTCATAATTATTAAATTAGTACAAAATGGATTTATGTTGTTTTTTAGATAAAAGATGGACAATTGGAATTAAGTGGGATATTTGTGTCACTAAATATGTACGGAGAGAAATTGAATGAAAAATGGAGGGGATCCCTAATCCGAAAACGTTAATAATGAATTATATGTATTTCATCTATTCCAAAATTAAATATATAATTTGATTTTTAAAATCAATTCGCAAAATTCTAAACTTTAAAATTGATATGAAATTATTTAATTTTAGTTCAAACAAATATAACAATTATAAACTAATTATAACGTACTACTAATTATCATCTTTGTTATTTTCAAAACATGTATGAAATTATATTAATTTTGAATTTTAAGATTTCACAAATTGACTCTAAAAAGTCAAAATGTATCTTAAGTTGGGGTAAATATGATTTTGAATTTCCTTTCAAAAAATTCTATTTCTTCTCTCTTTTCTTTTCATTGTTGATGGATAAAGTTATCAAGATATTGTGACGCCCACAAAATAGGTCCACACAACTCATTCTGAGTCGTCAAATACATGGTACATAATTCAAATACAAACGTCAATTATACAAATATTAAATGTCGTGTAAATACGACAAAACATACGCTGTGAGTTTTAAAACAAATATTGTCTTGTTGACAATATCCAAACTCAAATAAAATTCTTATTACAATTCTTGTCACACTATTTTACAAAATAGTTAGGATTACTAAAATAACCATCTTACATCATTACTCCACTCCTCGACTAGTCACAACTACATTCTCGCCTCCTGAGAATAACAATGGAAAAAAAAGGAAAATGGTGAGCTCAACTAGCCTAGTAAATAATATTATGACTAAGATAATATAGAAAAAATTATCATTAGTCCTCAACAGGAAAAAATTTGATAGAATACAATAGACAATAAATTTTAGAATACAACTGTTGTGACGCCCCCAAAATAGGTATACACAACCCATTTTGAGTCGCCAAATACATGGTACAAAATTCAAATACAAACTTAATTATACAACTGTCGTGTAAAATACGACAATACATAAGCTGAGAGTTTAAACATGAATATTGTCTCGTAGACAATATCCAAACTCAAATGGAGTCCTCATTCTAATTATTATTACACTATTTTATAAAATAGTGAGGACTATTATAGCCACCATCTCGGACCATCACTTCGTTCCCCGACTAGTCCCTGCTATATTCTCATTTCTTGAAGAGAACAATGAAAGCAAAGGGTGAGCTCAACTAGCCCAGTAAAGATTATTATAACTAAAATAATGTAGAATAAATTATCGTTAGCATTCAACAGTGTTAAACTGATAGAATATAATAGACAACAAGTTTAACTGCAGCGGAACAAACAATCCATTAGAAGAGTCAAGTAGAGAATGATATCTACTATCTTCTATGATTTAAAAGTTTATCATTAATTTTATCGTTGAGACTCAGCCACATCACAGAATTATCCATGCACTACGGGCCAAGGATATTCATTATTATCACATCCACGAATCATCCATGCACTATGGGCCAAGGATATTCGTATTATCACCAATGGTCATAATTATACCGATACATAGTCATAATCATACCAATCAACAGTACATCTATGCACTACGGGCCAAAGATGACTTTTATCACAATATAAGCATGAGGATGATGACAATGATATAAGCATCAATCAAACGAAATCAAGGATAAATATTAAAGATTTTTAATTTATCCAAAGTTTAAAAATATCCAAATTGTCAACATGACAACTGCTTTGTGGAGTAAAATTCAAGAATAATATTCATGTATCAAAAATAATTTGGAAAAGAAAAAAATTAATTTTTCGGGTAATTATTTAATTTCATCTTCATCCTAGATATGAAAAATATTATCACGAATAATTATTTAATTTCATCTTCATCCTAGATATAAAAAATTAACTAGACATGAAAATAAATAAACTAAATAAAATAAAGAAGAAGTAGAAGATTGAAAATAAATAAGAAAACTCCATTTATTAACGATCCTCCAACAAGCGTACAATGAAACTTAATTTAATTACTCCTACTCCTAACCTAAAGTAATACAATACCTAATTCTCCTTCCTCTCTAAAACAAGAGACCTATTTATAGGGAAAATAACTTTGAACCCTAATTTAGATTCATTGAACTTGGACACTTTTGTTCCCTTTCTATGTAGGTTTCAACTTCCTAATGACAATTAACTTCTCAAAGAGATCTTCTAGATAGACTTTTCTTTCTCTTGTTGAATTTGACTTGCACACCAAGATTGTTCCACCTCTTTCCTTCTCCTTGTAGGATTCTTCTTGGATATTCCTTACATTAATAAGAACATTAAATATCACTTGATCACCAAGATTTTGACTTTATTGCTACAAATATTAAATCCTACAAAATAAAATAAAATATATTAATTTAATAAACTAATATAATTAAAAGGAAAAAATTAGGGATAATAAAATGTATGAATTATGTGTCTATCAAATAGTACCCGGGTGAATAGTACTCCGTGAATAGTACCGGCATGAAAAGATTAAATTGTAACAAGAATGTTCAGAAAATATCCTTGTGAAACAATACTAAATGAAGCACAAATTTCAAGAATATTCTACTAATTTTAAGGAGTATAGAAGCAATACTTATCAAAATGAGTGTAGAATTCGAAATCTGAAATGAAATAATATTACTTACATACTACAGAGTGTGGAAGAAAATATTATTTCATATGAATATTGAACAAAAATAATATCCCTTACAACCGTTGAACGAAAAATAATATTACTACGAATATTGAACGAAGATAATATTCCTTACGAATATTGAACAAAAATAATATTCCTTACGAATATTGAACGAAAATAAAATTTCTTACCAATACGAAAAATAATATTGTAAGCGAATATGAAATAAATAATACCCCTTACCTTAAAAAGAGAGTATTTCTGACTGATAGGGCAGAGATATTCTTGAAGAAAACTTGCAATGTTTTCTACACTCAAAACTTTTTTAAACTCTAAAGAAATATGCTCAATATTATAGAAGAAGAATTTTCTGATTCTGTTGTGATTTTCAATTCTAAACTAAGCATCCTATTAATAGGAGAATGACAGGATACTATTTGAATTTAGAAATCACGGACCAATAATAAGTTTTTTATGGGCGAATTCACGGACGATTCAACGATTTTTTTTTAATTTTACTATGCATCACTATGCACACACTATGCAGTACTATGCATAATAAAATATAATATATTTTATTTTTCATAAAAAACAAAATTTAATATATATATATATATATATATATATATATAACTGAGATAACTTTCTTCCGACGATTTTGAAAAATGAGTAAGTGGGGGTCCAAATAATAAGCCAAACTTATAATAAATACTTTATAAAAATTCCCTCCATTTATCTCAATTCACTTGGCTTCAGTAATCACATTTTTAATAACATTTATTCATCATTTATAACTCACAATATTAACAACTAGATCATTCCCATGAAAGAGGGGGCTTTCCGATAAGTACTTCTCCTTATTGGCGCACAATTAGGTGATCAAACCCCTTTCCTCGACAGAACTTTCTAGACATTGTCAATAATGCAAATAATAATATGAATAACCTTGTCATCTCAATTATTGATTTAATAATATAAATATTGTGACAATAATTGAATCAATAACGTGAGATACTATGACGCGAATTATGGGGGCAATAATTGAATAAAACGAGTGACTTCTCATGTAAGCATCAATAATCAAAGATATTGTACAATATCGTGTGCTACTATGCAACCACGCGTATTACTGTAATTTTATCACCGGATATTTCAACAGTTAACGATAAAAATTTTGCCATTATTTTTATAAAAAGTTATTTATGTCGCTTTCTAACTCAAACAATGAATTCCGTTAGGGGTCCACTAATGATTGTGTAATAATAAATCTTTAATATTTCCTGATAAAACGAATATTCCCCGACCAAACGAATATTTTATAACAACTTGCTTACTTTACAAAATTTGTAAATATTACCCACAACTATAACATTATAACAAATCCACATCATAATATTCAAAATGATATTTAGAGAAAATTAATCTTTATTCATAAAAGTTAGGGTCTTACAACCGCAATAGAAATAGCAATCTATTAGAAGAGTCAAGTAGAGCATGGTATCTACTATCTTTTATTATTTAAAAGTCCATCATCAATATTTTATCCCTGTAACATCATTCAATAAATATTTCAAATCAAAGAATTATCCATGCACTACGGGCCAAGTATAGTCGTTAATATGACCAGTGGTCATGATCATGCCAAACACCTGTTCATTTATGCACTACGGGACAAAGAGGACTTTCACCACAAACCATATATGTAACATTAAAGGTTATGATTATACCAATACACAATTCCTGGTCATAATCATACTAATTAACAGTCCATCTTTGCACTACAGGCGAAAGATGACTTCCAGTATAAGCATGAGGATGATAACAATGATATAAAGATTCAATCAAGTGAGATAAAGGATAAATATTAGAGAATTCTAATTCAATTTATCCAGAGTTCAAAAATGTCCAAATTGTCAACATGGTAACTATTTGTGAAGTAAAATTCAAGAATGATATTCATGTATCAAAAATAATTTGGACAGAAAAGAAATTTAAATTATGTTGTGAATAGTACTCGTGAATAGTATCGTATGTATGAATAGTATCGTATAAATAGTTCCCATGAATAGTACCGTATGAATAGTACCCAGACATGAAAAGATTAAAATTTAATAAGAAAGTTCAGACCAATATTCCAGTGAAATGATATTAGATGAAGCGCAAAACTTAAGGAATTTCTAATCATTTCAGGAATTATAGAAGCAATACTTATCATAGTAAGTTTAAATTTGGGAATATGAAATGAAATAATATCCTTTACATAATATGGAGTATGAAAGAAAATAATATTTCTTACGAGTATTGAAATAAAATAATATCATTTACCTTAGTAGAAATTGGATTTGACTGGAATATCGAATATTATTCTGAGAAAATCTTGCACAAAAAGCTACACTCAAAGTATCCTTATACTCAAGAGAAATACTCACAATACTATAGAATAAGAATTTCTGATATTGAAGGTGTGTTTAGGAAGGAGGGTTACCCCCCTTTTATAGTGCAACTTCGGAGGGAAAAACAAACTAATCGGCCTAACTCTGCCAAACTTCCTTCTCCGCCTAACTTTCATTCTCTGCCTAATTCTCTTATTTTCCATCAATGCCTAACTCATATCTTGAGGGCCCGCAATTTGGAAAACAAAGGATTCTGCAAGAGAATTTGAAAAGGAATAGCTCACATTTTGAGGGCCCACACTATTTGGAAAACAAACTTGCAGGCAATCAATCAACCACCTCTTTGAAAAAAAATGTGCAAGAGATGAATTAGAAAAGAATAGTGCACGGAGAAATTCAAAAAAAAAAGGATAACCTTCACTCCATTTTATGCTAAAAATTATATACTATAATAATAATATTACCATTTAAATTATAAAAAATTATATTATTATATTATAACATTATTATAATATAATATTATAATAATATATTTGAATGAATATTTTATCGGCGAAGATAATTGCCAAACTTTCAACAAATATTTCATACTAAAATCCTTCATTTATATCAAAATTGAACCAATATCCACCACTTAATAATTATTCATAATTAATATTATAAGCTCACAATATTAGCAACCAGATCATTCCCAGGAAAGAGGGGGCTTTTGATAAGGATTTATCCTTATTGGCGCGCAATTATATAACCTAACCCCTTTCCTTGAAAAAATTTTCTAGACATTGCCAATAATGCTAACTAATAATATGAATAATTGTGTCGTGTCAATTATTAATTTAATAATATAAAATATTGTGCATATGATACTGTGACAATAATTGAATCAATAATATGAGATATTGTGCAACAATTACTGTGGCAATTGAATAAAATTGAATGACTTCTTACGTAAGAATCAATAATCTGAGATACTGTGCAATACCGTGTGCTACTGTGCAACCCCGCGTATTACTGTATTTTTATCACCGAGTATTTCAACAGTTAACGATAAAAGTTTTATCATTATTTTTATAAAAAAAGTTATTTTTGTCGCCTTCTATATCCGACAATTATTCCGTTATGTGGCCCACCAATAATTACGTCGTCGTACGGATATTCTCCGATAAAAAGAATATTTCCCGACCAAACGAATATTATATGACAGCTTGCTTACTTTATAAAATTTGCACATTTCATCCATAACTAAAGTATTATATCAAATCAACACCTTATTATTCAAAATAATAATTAGAGAAATTGAATTTTTATTCATAAAAAGTTAGGGTCTTACAGATATGGTATGGAGAGTTGAACCCTTCTCAACTAAGTCTTCCTTAAAAATAACTTCAAATTTTTACACTGAATATTATTATCTAGTACATAACAAATTTATTAAATTTAAATTTATTACTTATTAAATAATTATTGAAATTCATATAAGATTACACCATATGATAAAAGAAAAATAAATATTGGAAGTCGAATAAATATGTTTGGTATTAAATTATTAATTTGTTTTAACTATTCCATCTATTCCAAAATTAGAGATAGAATTTTATTTTTGATATCAAACAACAACATATTAAACTTCAAATTGATGTAAATTTATTTAATTTTAGTTGATATAATTATTATAATTATATAATATATAACAACAACTATTAATCATAAAATTTATTTCATTCTAAACTTTTGTGAGTTATACTAATTTTAAAGTTTAATATGCTATTGTTTGACCTCAAAAGTCAAATTTTATCTCTAATTTTGAAACGAAGATAGTATTTTATAAATTGTAAGAAATATACTTAATCCATGCTCACCAACAAAATTATTAAGCCTTTAATAGTATAATAGTGATAATTATAATAATAAAATTATTAAGCCTTTAGTAGTATAATAGTGAAAAAAATATTAATAAAATTATAATAATAAACTTGAAAGTATCGTAATATTAAATATACTTCTCATGTAGTTGTCTTTTCCCACTTTTCATATATAAGAGCATTAATTAATGTGCACTAAAATCAATTCAAAAGAAATAGTATTTTCCAGTCACTACAATATGTAGCGTCAAAAAATGAAAACAAAAGTGTTTACCTTTTGTACTTTAGTTTGACCATGTGACACAACGACAGGTATATTAAAAAAAATCCACCAAAAGGCTTAGCCGCTACAAGCATATTAAAAAAATTTCCCTTTTTTGTAACATTTTCGTACAAAGTGGATCCTATTAGTAAATTAGTTTGACCTTTATTAAAATAGAAGTCGGTACATGGTGTTGTGTGTGCCGTTATAGGTTGTAGTGGTTGGTACTTTATCTCTTTTAATCTCAGCCTTCCATGTTATTGATCAACGACTGAGATGTTGGTTGCTGGAATAGTGACTCTGCTAACCGGTTGCCATAGATTGAAACCCTATATATATATATATATATATATATATATATATATATATAGTCCGGATCAGTCTCTAACTCCACAATTTTGTTAAAATACGGACTTTTTTTTGCTTTTTTTTAAAACAACTATAAAAAATAGTTTAATATTTTATGGAACTTAAATTTTTCCATAATACAGTGTTTTGGGTGCTATTTGGATACATATAACAAAATAGGTCTATACCTGTTTTGTTATATGTATCCAAATCACACCAAAAACACTGTATTATGGAAAAATTCAAGTTTCATAAAATATTAAACTTTTTTTTATAGTTGTTTTAAAAAAAAGCAAAATAAAATAAAATAATAAAGGTCCGTATTTTAGTCAGGTCCGGTAGTCCATACCTGATCCTCATATATATATATATATATATAGAGAGAGAGAGAGAGAGAGAAGCGAGTAAAAGCTTCAGATCTGAAAGGATATTACAGTGTGTAGCGAGGAGAGCTTTAAACTGCTTTTGAAAATTGAAAACTCTATTTCCACTGATTAAATTTTGATATGTTGTAATATATATACAAGTGTTTACAAAGAAGAATATCGAAGTTTGAAGCACTAGAGGAGGGGTTAAGAGCTGAAATGGACGAAATTCACTATGTTTTCTTCTTCTTCTTTTTTGGCTGATGGGGGGGGTCTATTTATAGACCAAAGTAGCCGCGGGTCTAATAACGGCTTCCCGTGGGTCCTGTCGTCTCGAAGTACGTGCACTCCAGCCATCATGCTATCTGCTCAAACATTTATAATTTTCAATCCGGGAAATCTGATGGAGGCGTGCTATACCTTTTTAGAAAGCCCTTTCTGAGCGCCACACAATAACATGAGATTTGACCTTTTCCGAATTCGGGAAGATGGGTCTATGACCAGATTTTCGAGTCTTCGCAATCCATCCATTGAGCTGTCTTGTGTTGTTTTCACTTGGGATTGCCGTTATGGTTCTGCATGAACTATTTTGCAGTGATTTGGGTTGAATTGATGTTGAGTTAGAAAAATTATTATTTTTCCCTCCCGGGTCGGTTCTAGGCTTGACGTGGCGGCATCTGTCTTCCTCAGGGTTATCTCCGAGGTTGGCCTGCTGTTTGTCTTCAGGGTTGTTTCTGAAGTTGATTTGATTTTCCAGGGTTGTCTTCGGGGTTTGACTTGATCTCCCGGAGTTGTCTCCGGGGTTTGATTTAATCTCCCGAAGTTGTCATCGAGGTTTGGATTTGATCTGCCGGGATTGTTTTCGGGGCTTGATTTGATCTCTCAGGGTTGTCTCTGGGGCTTGGATTTGATATCCCTAGGTTATCACTGAGGCTTGAATTTGATCTTCTGGGGTTGTCTCCAGGGTTTGATTTGATCTCCCGGGTTGTCTCCAGGGTTGGATTTGATGATTTTGACTTCCAGGATTGTCTCTGGAAGATAAAAGACGATTTTACCTTCATGCATGGTTAGTAACAGGAATGCAAAATTTTGAGTGTCTACAGGAGACGTATTATAATTAATTCAAGAATGCTATATAACTGTTTCTGTATCTTGTTTACATAAATAATAATAATAATAATAATAGATATTGCACACCATTTTACATATGATGAACAATCACTATTTGAGAGGGTTGAATCGAATTCGAATAGAGTTACATAAAATTTTGTTGTTTCAATTGGTTATGGAACCGAAATCACACCGCACGATTCAAAACCGCACCGTACCAATCACAAGCGGTTTCATGTACGATTTTGAATTTGTTAAACCGTACTTAAGGCGGTTTTGTATGCGGTTTAGGCTTCAAACCACACCATGCTCACCTCTATGTTTTGTAAAAGAAAATTCTTTAAAATAAAATAAAATAATATACAAATATATCTCTAAAAATTAAATGAATTTATAATAATTTTAAATTTTAAAATAACTCAAATCATTGCTTCGCCGCTCTACTCCCTTATCATCGCTTCTTCATACACAATTTTAATTTTCAAAAGAAAAAGAAGACAATTAACTTTAATTTTGACGTTGCTCTTAAAATTTTAATCAAGGTCCAATTAACTTAAAATTTCATTATTATGATAAAAAGTTTAATTGGACCATAATAATAGTAAGCTTGAAATTTGAAATATGGGTTGACTTATACTGTATTTCACCCATAACTATATGGTTCCAACCCAAACAACCCATATTAAAAATAGGTAATGTGGTTTTAATAACCATAATAAAAAATTTTAAATCAAAATCAACCCATAACTATATTTTGCCACATCTAAAAGAGAAGAGGGGAAACTTACCTTCCTCATATATATATTTTTTAATTTCAATTGAAAGGTCCAAACTGTAACCTTGTATTAAATAGAGATGCATCTATTATTATATTATCGTCTTTAGTCTAACATCTATATAATAAAACACAACCAAATTTGAATCTATTCCCACTTTAAAATTTGACAAACCACAATAACTGCTCAGATTTAATCTTAATTATTTTAACTTAATCTAACGGTTCACATCTCATCTCACAAACAAAAGATCCCACCCAAATAAACTCTCTCTCATGTTCTCCATTCCCCATTCCCCATTCCAAATCCACTTCTCTGTTCCTTGCTTCCCCAAAATCAAAACCCCAACTCTACCTCACTCCCTTTCTCTTCCCGATTTCCCCAAAATCAAAACCCCAACTTTTCCCAATCCAACCCAGCTCTACTGTAAGACCCCGAATTTTATGAAATCAAAGTATTCAATTTTTTTATAATTATTATTTTATTTCGTAAATGATTAAATTGATAAAAGTTTAAAGTTAAGGGTGTTATGTGAAAATTTTGCAAAGTATGCAAGTTGTTATAAAATATTGTGAGTTATAATATTAATGATGAATAAGTTGTGTTGATTAAAGATGAAATTGATAGTTCCATTGTGTTGGGATTATTAGTGTTATTGGAAATCTACAACTATTCTCGATGATAATTGATGTCCTGGGGTTATATTGATAAATCGGGTAATTAATCGGATAAATGAGCAATTAATTGCTATTATTTCACATGCTTATAACTATTTGTTCACATATGTGTACTATTGATTCACATTCTTATACTATTAGGGGTGGTAGTGCAAGATTGATAATACTTGCATGACTAAGTTAAAAATGGAGGTATAGATGGAGGTACTACACTGTAATTGTTTTTATCACATGATTAGAACTATTGAGTCACGTGATTTACTATTGATTCACATTATTTACTATTAGGGGAGGTGGTGCAAGTTTGATAATACTTGTAGGACTAAATTAAAATGAAGAAAAGAGGAAGGTATTATACTCAGAATTTTTGAGCCCCAAAACGCAATTATCGAAACTATATTTTCCTATAAATAAAGCTCATTCTTCCTTCATTTCTCACCAATTCACTAAAGCTATAGAGCAATTATTATAGAGAGAAATTATAGAGAGAAGAAGAAAAGTATTATGCTACTTCACTACTTCTATATCTAGTTTCTTCTAAGGTGGGGAGTATTATTTCTTTCTTATCCATGAAGAGAACTTCATTATTCCATTCTTTATTATTCTATTGAATAACTCAGATATCGCTGCTACCCAATACTTGGTGAAATTCTTCCATTATTCCATTTTTATTATTACATTGGAATATCCTGCTTGTGCGCGCTTTTACGCGGGACCGGTTCTGCTCTTTACTATTCTGGCCGGAATATCATGTCTGCATGCGTTTTACGCCTTGACTCGGGTTCCGCCTCTTTACTATTCTATTGAATATCCTATCTCATGCGTTTTTTGTGGACCTAGTTCCGAATTTATTATTCTATTGGGAATAACTTGTTTGTGCGGTTTCTATCGCATGCATGGTGAATCCTTCTGTTATTCCATTCTTTATTATTCTGTTGGAATAACATGTCTATGTGGATTACCACATGCATGGTGAACGATCCTTTGTATTTCATTCCTTATTAAATTGTGGAAATGATCTGTTTACGTGGATTAGGATGAAAGTCATAATAAAAACATTTGACTAATTAAAATCATGGGTATATGTGGTATTAGTAAGTGTTGTGATGAGTTATGTTGGTTATTATGTGAAAACATGAAAGTTTCTTATAAATCACAAAGGGTTGAAAAAAATCAGATTTTGGTCAAAATAGAACATGAAATTCAATTGACCATATCTCCTATTATATTTTGAATTTTTGAGTGTGGTCAAGTTCTAGAGTTAGGTCTATGAGTTTTGTAACTTATCCAAGTGGAATCACTGGAAAAGGTGTTGTAGATTTTTGTGTGGACTGATTTTAGCAAAGTACGAAAAACTCTAAAATATGAAAAAGGCTGCTGCCACGATTTAAAAAGGGCTGTTTCGACCACTTAATTTATGAGAAAAATTCTGGCCTTTTGGGACATGAAAGTATATGGTATAAAGTACCTCCTGTCCAAAAATGAGCTCATTCCGACTTAAAATGAGCAAGTTATGACTATTTCAATATTTAGGTTTTTCCGACGAAAAACGCTATAACCGGAGTTCTATAACTCCGATGACCATGAAATTTAAACTGGAAGCTCACGTTAACATGTGTAAGATCTTTCCAAGATTTGAGAATTTCTGGAGTTAACCGTGAGGTAGCTAATTTCTTAAGGAATTAATTAGAAATTAATTTTTGAAAAATAGTAAATGAATTTTAAAAATGTCAAAAAAAAATATATGTTCAATATGGGACCATATTATGCTACATCCCAGAAAAGAATAATTTTTGGGACTGATTTGGTATTTTTCATGAAAATAGTTTAGCTACGAACATATGAGTTAAATATGTTATGTGGAGTTTGAAGAATTGGTAAATAGGATTTTATGGCTTGAAAATTCTATATAAGGTATATGCAGATTTTTGATGAGTAATTTGATTATTGGTGATGAAATCTTATGAGTATGACATTTTTGAATGATTAAATGCATAATTTGGAAAAGTATAAACAATTAAATGTAATTGTTTATAAGTTTAAGAAGTGATTAAAATATTATTATAGTATTAACAGTATTAGATTATGATTTTATTAAGTGATTGATAATGTCTGGATAAATTTAAAGTCTTTAATATTTATCCTTGATTTAGTTTGATTAATGCTTATAATATTGTCATCATCCTCGTGTTTTTTGAAAGTCATATGTGGCCTGTAGTGCATAGATGCACTTGGTATGATTATGACCAAGAATTATTCGGTATAATCATGACCGTAATATTACAAATGATATGGAAAAAATCCTCATTGGCCCGTAGTGCATTGATGGACAATTTTTGGTATGATTATGGCTATGGATTCTCTTCGGCCAAGGGTGAAAAGATGAATTATTTTATAGCATGATCAGGACCGTTGATAAAAACACGATTATCTTTGGCCCGTAGTGCATGGATAATTTGTGGTTGTGATACTAATGAAAAAGTCCTCATTGGCCCGTAGTGCATTGATGGACAGTTTTTTGGTATGATTATGGCTTGGATTCTCTTCGGCCAAGGGTGCAAAGATGAATTGTTTTATGGCATGATCAGGACCGTTGATGAAAACACGATTATCTTTGGCCGTAGTGTATGGATAATTTGTGGTCGTGATACTAATAAATATCTTGGCCTGTAGTGCAGGGATGATTCGATGATTTGGATTAATTATTGAGCTGAGTCTCAGCGATGAAAGTGATGAAAAACCTTTTAAATCATAGAAGATAATAGATTTTATTCTCTACTTGACTCTTCTAATGGATTGCTTGTTCCGCTGCAGTTAAACTTGATGTTTGTTATATTATATCAGTTTAACACTGTTGAAGGCTAACGATAATTTATTCTGCATTATCTTAGTCATAATATTTCTTACTGGGCTAGTGGAGCTCACCCCTTTACTTTCATTGTTCTCTTCAGGAAATGAGAACGTAGATGAGACTAGTCGGGGAACAGAGTGATGGTCCTAGATGGTGTATTAGTAGTCCTCACTATTCTGTGAAATAGTATAATAATAAATGTAATGAGGACTCCATTGAGTGTGGATATTGTCTAGATGACAATATTTGTATTAAAACTCACAACATATATTTTGTCGTATTTTACACGACTGTTGTATAATTAATTATTATTTGTATTCAGTACCATGTATTTGGTGTAACATTCAAGAATTTTAAAGTGTAATATTAAATATTTATTGAATTATATAAGTATTTAATGGATATGTTTATTATTGAATAAATAATTGTTCAATTTGAGTTGATGTGGTTTAGTTAATTAATTGTTGAATAAATAATTAAGGAGCTAAGAAAATTAATTGTTATGAGATTATATACCAATTTAATTTAATAAGTAAGCTAGAGAGCTTATAATGATTTAAATAAATTATAATATTTTAAAGGAGAAATTGTAATTTAAAATATTAGTTGGTTAAATAAAATTATAATTATAAAGAAATTATAGTTTTGTGATAATGATTTATGTGTTTTAATAGAGTAGTATTTTAATTGATTAAATTGATTATTTAATTAAATAGAAGTGTGACAAATAACCTTGCTATAAAGGAGTTATTAAAATAAATTAAGAGAGTTTAATTTAGTTTTGCCAAACATGTCTTATTGCATAATAAGTCTTTAATCTAATAGTGTTTTATCAAACAAGGTATAAGGATTAATCCATTTGTTTTAGTTAGATTTGTCAAACAAGGTGTAAGGGTTAATGGGTTATTTTTATTAGCTTAGCCAAACAAGCCTTATGGCTTTTGATTTTTAAAATAATATAACTGATGTCAGTTAAAATCCTATACTAAATATATCTATTATTACATACGTTATATTATTATACGTAAACTAGAGAAAGACTCAGTGGAAGAAAAAAAGAAGAAAAAGAAGAAAAGAGAAAAGGGAGAGAAAACTTGAGAGAAATCCTTAAAGGTTTGAGAAAGGAATTGGAGAAAAGAAATTGATAATCAAAAGTAGCCATCATCTTCTTAATCAAAGGTAGGAGCTTAACCTTTTTCTTTAAAAAATCTAGTTTTCTTCTTCTTCCAAAAAGTTCTCTATGAAATTTTTATAAAGGAAAAATTGTTATTATGTATATAGTTTTGTATGATTATTGATTATAAGGTTATTCCATGAGTTTATATATGATTATAGATATAGTAATTCATGTATGTATGTGTTTTGTGGAAGAAAATATATTACAGTGTTTACATGAAAATATATATGAACATGGCTTAGTTTAAAATAGAAATTTAGGTTTTATTAGTTGTTAAATTGATAAATTGATTATGGAAATTGATAGAGTATGTATAATCATAACTATGATATTTTGAAATTTCTGCTTTTGATTGAAAACAAAAATCACAAAGTGTTGATTTTCATTGAAAACATCAAAAATAGAATTTTTGCCAAAAACATTGAAATTGGGGGTTGTAACTTTGATGTTTGTATTATTTTATGAGTAGAAACATGTTAGAAGTCTTCACAATATGTTTATATGAATTCTATATTGTATTACATGTTAATCACTCTATAAGATTCGAGCTTTTAGGCTAATTTGGCTTTTTCTTATATCGCTGTCAAGTCGTCAATGACATCGAGTTTCACGAAGTACTACCCCAAAGAAGACGTTAGTGGCCAAATAAGATCACCATCATGTCATCAGCCATAGCATGACCCACAATATAAACCGTATGGCCAAGCAAGACGAAAGTTAACAGAATGTTCTGAGTTTTGTTTATGTATACAAAACTTGAAAATAAATGTTATGTGTTAATAATATGAATGTTAAATGATGATTTCAGTAGTATTAAACTATGAATGAGCATGTTATCAAGAGTTAATTAGTATTAACGTAGTTTGATTATGTGAATTAGTAATTTAACCTACATGATGTATATATTTTGTTTATATAGATATAAAATGTTGGTAATGACTAATTATGTCATGATGATATATGTATAGGGTATTGATTCAAGTTGTAAGGTTTAGCTTGTGCTAAAGGCAAGTTTTCTAACTCTAAAACTTTGTTGTACAAGTTTAATTTCGTTGAGCACATTATTGCTTTTAATTCCATTTCAATTATACAAGTTGCTAACTCTACACTTTCGTGGAGTTAGATTGTTTATTATTGATAAAGCTCTTATATCTATTAGTTCATGGGGATGAAAGTATTCTACATCTTACATCTTATTATTGAACAAGTTTCTTTAATATCTAACTCGTTAGTTAGCATGTGAGTCACTATATTCTAGTGATGAGCAACTTTGTCGTTCAATTTACTATTCATGATGCATGTTTAGTACCCAATCCTCAATAACCTTGAATGTTATGATTATTCCATGCTTATGCTATTAGATTATTCCTAAAGCATGATGTTAATTTACAAATATCAATTCAGTTATGATTATTCCATAGCATACAATTATTTCTTTTGTAATCAACTAATCCTTAGTTGATTATCAATGAATTCTAAATTACCTCGTAATGTATCCAAACCAAACTTACTTTGATGCAGACTTGTATTCCAAATACTGAGATGAACAACTCTTTTAATAGAGGTTTACGCTAAGCGTTGAAATGGTTGTGCACAATACATTGTACGAAGGGTTGATCCCCCTAAGTACGTGGAGTCCTTATAGTCTTATGACTGTTAAAGTTAAAGTTGAAAGATTACTTATAACTGTGGACATGATTCGTGGTCATTAGAGCCTCAGTGAATGTTATAATTTTCAGAAAGTTAATAGAATACATTGTTCAGTTCTATTGAGTCTAATATTGGCAATTGATGTAAAAGTTTAAAGATTTATTTAATTTTATTTCAAGTGGGCCTTGTTTGCTCACTCTTGCTCAGAAAATTTCTTACACTAAAGTTAAAACTGGTGACGTACCTAACACCAGTAAGGGAAAAGGAAAGATGAACAAGTACTGAAGACTTGTAATAGATTTGATAGTTTTATTATCAGACTTTGGTTTAAAGATTGTAATGAAGTTTATTTAATTTCCGCATTTGAATGATTGTTGTTAAAGGTTAGATAACCTGGGAGATTTTTATTTGAGTTTAATCTTGTATGGGCAGGTTTTTATTATTCAATTTTATTATAATTGGGTAGTTATAAATGAATGTTTTGATCAAGTGAGCACCAAATCTTGAGGAAATGAAGTACCAGGATTTGGGAGTGTCATAGGTTGGTGTCAAAGCTTTAGGTTATGAACCTTAGGTGGGGGGACAAGCCTTAGGAAGTAACCTTTGAAAAGATAGTGGAGATAACTCTTATCGAGTTTTAAGAAAGAAGTAATAAAACACTTATGTGCTTATGTGTTTATAGTTTATGTACTTGTGAGTGTCGAGTAGTAATGATTAATAATTAAAACTTTAAAACCTTGTTGTCAGGATGACTAATGTCGGAGAATCCAGTTAGGCTAGGGAGGAGGGACCTCAAATGCCTATAAAGGAGGAGCCTCGCGACATTCATGTAGTTTGGGAACAACTACTGCCACGGGAGTCAGCCCCGTTGGTCACAGTAGTTGAAGATGAGGATGATGACGTGGAAACAAATGAGGAGGATCCCATTGAGTTACCACAGGAGGATGAGGATGATGAGGACGAGGAGGAAAGGATTCCAATTAACTCGATAGCAGGCCGTATATACGATGAGGTGCATGACCGTAACGTGGAACTTCAGGATACAGTTGAGGAGTTGCAGGAGATAGTAGTTGAACAACAAACTGCAATGACACAAAAAGACAGCGAGATCCAGGATCGTGAGGAACGACTGACAAACACCGAGGAGAAACTAATACAGACTAAAGGAGAGAAAGAACAATTGAACGAGATGATTGCTGAACTGAAGAACAAGCTGAGAGAAGAAGCTGCTAAGAGGGCAAGAACTGAAGATGCATACGAGGAAGCTTATCAACGAACTGGAAGAGCAGTAAGGAACTCACAGGCGAAAAGGATGAAGATGGAAGAGATGGATAAAGTATTTGACACCGCAATTAATTGAGCTCAAGATCGGGTCATGGGATATCCGATTCAGTTCGAGACACTTCCATCATATGTATTAGATCGCAGGACAATGTTCGAGTCATGGAGGAAGAACGTGATGGGGCTAAGAAGTATCTTAATAGAACATCGTAGTTGTTGCACGATGAATGAAAGGTTAAATAAATTATAAATCCCAAGTGTTATGTAACCTATGGGATATGACTATGATGTTGTCCTGAAACTTTTGTAGTTCAGGAAAGTAATGTAGATAGTAGTGATGCTATTGTTTTATGTTTTCCAAAAAGGTTTTGAATAAATAAAAGTTGTTACTTTATTCAAAGTGTTATGTGTTATGTGGTTATTTCTTTTATGGAGGCAAGTTAATTAGAAAATACTTAAAGAAGCTGAGCAATAGTCTAATAGATGTTTTGTTTTAATGTAAAAATGCCTCCCGCACGTGAACCACCTCGATAGAGAAACAATGAGAGAACTACCAATAACGACAATGTTGATGGTAACCCCGCTTCAATAACTAGTGACACTCATCGGCGTGAGCGCTGCGTAATCAACCACAAAACCATGGTACAACGCGTTTAAGATTTCAAGCGGTTGGACCACCCGAATTCAGGGGTCTATGAATCCAAATGAAGCACAAACCCGGATTATGGAGATAGAAAAAGTATTCGATGTCGCTAGGGTAGGGGATGATCGTAAGATCGCTTTACAATGTTCATGTTGAAAGCGTTAGCTAGTTATTGGTGGCGAGGCAGCCAATAAAACTCGTGAAGGGCCCAGGAGTGACACCGGATAGGTTCAAGGAGTTGTTCATCGAGACCTATTTTCCGTAGAGTTCAAGAGTCGCCTAGAAGTGCGCTTTACGAACTAAAACAAGGGACGATGATTGTGATCCGAGTAGTATGCAAAAAATTCAATGAATTAGCGAGGTTTGCTTACATATCAAGTCAAAGACGCATTTGAACGTAAGGCGAAAAAGATTTGAACAGGATCCAAGCCTGGGTCAGACAAAGAGGGTTTCCTGTTCCATTGAAGATATTTGCAATGATGATGGAGAAAGCAAGACTACCAAGGTGGAGGCGAGGCAGTGACAAAATTCAATCAGGAACAAAAGAAGAAGAAGAATGAGATTAAGAATGGAGGTGGTAGCAGTGGAAACAACAACAACAACAACAACAACAACAACAACAACAACAACAACAACAACAACAACAACAACAACAAACTTGAAGAGGAAGTGGAATGGGAGCATGGGTGCTGGACACCATCAGGGTAACCAGCAAAACAAAAAGTTTGAAGCATGTGCGACATGTGGTAAATTTCACAAGGGTGCGTGCTTGATGGGGAAACGAGTTTACTTCAATTGTGGCCAGGAGGGTCACATCGCCCCAAATTTCACTCAACAGAAGAAGAATGTATGCTTCACGTGCGGATCCAAGGATCACTTTGCTCGGGAATGCCCTAAGAAGAGGGAAGGAGTAACAACCAGAAGCAATAGAGGTAACAATGGAAGTACATGGGCCATTGCAGGACCTACAGCATCAAACAAACCCACAAACCTGTAACCTTCAACATGATCAAAAGCAAGATGTTGTGCAATCAAAAGATGTAGTGTCAGGTATTATCACAATCAATGATATTAATGCATATATATTATTTGATTCGGGTGCTACTTGTTCATTTATATCTGATGAATTTGCTAAGAGGTTAGAATTGCCTAGAGAAGAACTGAATTTTTCTTTGAACATAGAAATTGCGAATAAGGAAGTAATCCCTGTTAGATTCGTATACAAGAACTGTAGGGTGAACATTAAGGAAAATATTTTGTTGGTAGATTTGATTCCGATTAGACTCGGGGAATTTGATGTAATTTTGGGGATTGATTGGTTGTTCAAATATGGAGTAGTAATTGATTGTCACAAGAAGTGTGTAAACCTTATGACTCAAAAAAGGTAGTATTTTATGGTAGCAAGTTGCCTGAACAAATGAAATGTCCGATTTACTACTACGCAGCCAAGAAATTGTTGAGTCAAGGTTGTATGGGCTATTTAGCTTACATAGTCGATACTCAGAAGAAGGGTGTGAAATTAGAAGAAATACCGGTAGTGAGAGAATTCGAAGATGTGTTTCCAGAAGATTTGTCAGGACTTCCGCCTGACAGAGAAATTGAATTTGTGATCGACTTAGCGTCGGGAACAACACCAATATCGAAGGCCCCGTACAGAATGGCTCCAGTAGAAATGAAGGAACTGATGGTACAGTTGCAAGAGTTATTGGACAAGAAATATATTCAACCAAGCGTATCGTCGTGGGGAGCGCCAGTTTTATTCGTTAAGAAAAAGGATGGATCAATGCGTCTTTGTATTGATTATAGAGAAGCAAACAAAGTCACTATTAAGAATAGGTATCCATTGCCTAGAATAGATGACTTGTTTGATCAGCTGAAGGGTGCTAAATATTTCTCGAAAATAGATTTGAGAAGTGGGTATCACCAATTGAAGGTAAGAAAGGAGGATATACCTAGAATCTGCATTCGTAACTCCTTGTATGGACATTACGAAGTTTCGGTGATGTCTTTGGTTTAACAAATTCCCTAACTGCGTTCATGGATTTGATGAACAAGATGTTTAAACCATTCTTAGACAAGTTTGTAGTGGTATTTATTGATGACATTCGTGTATTCCAAAACTCAAGAAGAACACGTGGAACATTTACGCTTGACATTGGAAACACTAAGGAAGGAAAAAAGTTATACGCAAAAATTCTCTAAGTGCGAATTTTGGCTCGACCGTGTACAATTTTTGGGTCATGTTATTGACAAGGATGGGATTTCAGTGGATCCATCAAAAGTGGAAGCTATAATCAATTGGGAATAACCAAGAACACCGACATAAGTGAGGAGTTTCTTGGGACTGGCCGATTATTATAGAAGATTTATTCAAGATTTTTCTAAGATAGCCACTCCGCTAACAAATTTGACAATGAAGGCTGTAAAATTCGTTTGGACGGAGAAGTGTGAAGAGAGTTTCCAAGATTTGAAGAAAAAGTTAAGTGTGGCACCTGTGTTGACGTTACCAGATAATACAGGAAATTTTGTGGTGTATAGTGATGCCTCACACAAAGGGTTGGGTTGTGTTCTTATGCAGAACGGCAAAGTTATTGCGTATGCATCAAGACAACTGAAAGATTATGAGGAAGGGTATCTGACTCATGATTTGGAATTGGCTGCAGTAGTATTTGCTCTGACGATATAGAGACACTATCTTTATGAAGAAAAATGTGAGATCTACATAGACCACAAAAGTCTGAAGTATATTTTCACTCAAAAGGATTTGAACATGCGTCAAAGAAGGTGGATGGAATTGATAAAAGATTATGATTGTGAAATCTTTTATCATCCGGGCAAAGCGAATGTGGTGGCAGATGCTTTAAGCAGGAAAGGTCGAGAGAAGTTGATGTTGATAACAACTCAGGAGGAGCTCATTTTAGCAATGACAAAACTGGAGTTGGAAATCAAATTTCCAAAAGAATCTGACAAACAACTATTCCATATAGAAGCTGGTCCAACTTTAGTGGACAAAGTAAAGAATGCTCAACTACAAGATGAGGAGTGTGGGAAAATCAAAGAGAATCGTTGAGGGCGGTGATGTAAAATACAAGGTCGATACGAAGGATTACTACTGATTCGAGGGAAGAATTTGGGTTCCAAAGAAGGTTAGAACTGAAAGACGAAATCTTAACCGAAGCACACAACACAAGATATTCGATTCATCCAGGAAGCACGAAAATGTATCAAGATTTGAGCTGACATTTTTGGTGGCTAAACATGAAAAGGGATGTTGCTGAATGCGTAGCGAAATGCTTGACATGTCAGAGAGTAAAAGCCGAACATCAAAGACCCAACGGATTACTCCAACCGTTGGAAATATCGGAATGGAAGTAGGAACACATCATGATGGATTTGTGGTGGGGCTTCCAACTACTCAAAGAGGATGCGATACGATTTGGGTGATAGTGGACAGACTGACGAAATCAGCGCACTTTCTACCAATAAAGATTAGATTCAATCTTGATCAATTAACAAGATTTTACATTAAAGAGATCATTTTGAGGCATGGAGTGCCAGTATCAATTATGTCTGATAGAGATCCGCGATTCACATCAAATTTCTGGAAAAGACTACAAGAATGCATGGGAACTTAATTGCGAATGAGTACGGCTTATCATCCACAAACAGATGGCCAAAGCGAACGAACAATTCAGACATTGGAAGATATGCTGAGAGCATGTGTCATGGACTTTAAAGGAAGCTGGGAAGAACAATTACCGTTGGTGGAATTTTCTTACAACAATAGTTATCACGCGAGCATCGGCATGCCACCTTACGAGGCATTGTACGGCAGAAAGTGTAAAACTCCACTGTGTTGGGATGAAGTCGGTGAACGCCAACTGTTAGGACCAGAACTGGTACAACAAACTGCTGACATTGTTAAACTCATCAGGACAAGATTAGTAGCAGCCCAAGACAGACAAAAAAAGTATGATGATCAACATAGACAAGATCGTGCATTCGACGTAGGAACTTTTGTATTTTTAAAAGTTTCTCCCTGGAAGGGGAAAATTCGTTTCGGTAAAAAGGGAAAGCTAAGCCCGAGGTTTATTGGACCCTTTGAAGTGCTGCGAAGAGTGGGAGAAGTGGCTTACGAGGTAGCTCTACCTCCAGAGTTGGAAAACATTCATAATGTTTTTCATATTTTGGTGTTACGACCATATAAACCCGACTACAAACATGTGATCGAGTATGAACCGTTACAGTTCGAGAAAGATTTGTCTTATGAAGAGGTTCCTATCCAGATAGTCGACAGGAAAGAACAAGTGCTCAGGAATAAAGTGATACCTTCTGTGAAGGTGATATGGAGGAACCACAACGTCAAGAAGCTACGTGGGAACTCAAGAGAAAATGTTGAAAGAATACCACGAGTTATTTGTTTAATTGTGTCTTCGATTCTGGGGATGTAATCTTTGTAAGTAGGGAAGAATGTAATGAATGATTTGTTTGAGTTGTGATTACGAGGATGTAATCCTTGTAAGGAGGGAATGATGTAACATTCCGAATTTTAAAGTGTAATATTAATATTTATTGAATTATATAAGTATTTAATGGATATGTTTATTGTTGGATAAATAATTGTTCAATTTGAGTTGATGAGGTTTAGTTAATTAATTGTTGAATAAATATTTAAGGAGCTAAGAAAATTAATTGTTATGAGATTATATATCAATTTAATTTAATAAGTAAGCTAGAGGGCTTATAATGATTTAAATAAATTATACTATTTTAAAGGGGGAAATTGTAATTTAAAATATTAGTTGGTTAAATAAAATTATAATTATAAAGACATTATAGTTTTATGATAATGATTTATGTGTTTTAATAGAGTAGTATTTTAATTGATTAAATTGATTATTTAATTAAATAGAAGTGTGACAAATAACCTTGCTATAAAGGAGTTATTAAAATAAATTAAGAGAGTTTAATTTAGTTTTGCCAAACATGTCTTATTGTATAATAAGTCTTTAATCTAATAGTGTTTTATCAAACAAGGTATAAGGATTAATCCATTTGTTTTAGTTAGATTTGTTAAACAAGGTGTAAGGGTTAATGAGTTATTTTTATTAGCTTAGCCAAACAAGCCTTATGGCTTTTGATTTTTAAAATAATATAACTGATGTCAGTTAAAATCCTATACTAAATATATCTATTATTACATACGTTATATTATTATACGTAAACTAGAGAAAGACTCAGTGGAAGAAAAAAAGAAGAAAAAGAAGAAAAGAGAAAAGGGAGAGAAAACTTGAGAGAAATCCTTGAAGGTTTGAGAAAGGAATTGGAGAAAAGAAATTGATAATCAAAAGTAGCCATCATCTTCTTAATCAAAGGTAGGAGCTTAACCTTTTTCTTTAAAAAATCTAGTTTTCTTCTTCTTCCAAAAAGTTCTCTATGAAATTTTTATAAAGGAAAAATTGTTGTTATGTATATAGTTTTGTATGATTATTGATTATAAGGTTATTCCATGAGTTTATATATGATTATAGATATAGTAATTCATGTATGTATGTGTTTTGTGGAAGAAAATATATTACAGTGTTTACATGAAAATATATATGAACATGGCTTAGTTTAAAATAGAAATTTAGTTTTATTAGTTGTTAAATTTATAAATTGATTATGGAAATTGATAGAGTATGTATAATCATAACTATGATGTTTTGAAATTTCTGTTTTGATTGAAAAACAAAATCACAGTGTTGATTTTCATTGAAAACATCAAAAATGGAGTTTTTGCCAAAAACATTGAAATTGGGGGTTGTAACTTTGATGTTTGTGTTATTTTATGAGTAGAAACATGTTAGAAGTCTTCACAATATGTTTATATGAATTCTATATGTGTATTACATGTTAATCGGTCTATTAGATTCGAGCTTTTAGGCCAATTTGGCTTTTTCTTATAATGTTGCCGAAGTTGTCAATGACATCGAGTTTCACGAAGTTTCGCTGCCCCAAAGAAGATACGTTAGTGGCAGCCATAGTAATATTATCACCACGCCGCAACGCGGCTTCGTAGTATATTCACCATACCATGATATCCATCACTACGTCGCAATACGCAACCCATAGTGTAAACCTGTATGTGAAATTTCGAGTTAATGAGAATGTTACATAGCTTTTGTTTATGTATACAAAACTTGAAAATAAATTTTATGTGTTAATAATATGAATGTTAAATGATGATTTCAGTAGTATTAAACTATGAATGAGCATGTTATCAAGAGTTAATTAGTATTAACGTAGTTTGATTATATGAATTAGTAATTTAACCTACATGATGTATATATTTTGTTTATATAGATATAAAATGTTGGTAATGACTAATTATGTCATGATGACATATGTATAGGGTATTGATTCAAGTTGTAAGGTTTAGCTTGTGCTAAAGGCAAGTTTTCTAACTCTAAAACTTTGTTGTACAAGTTTAATTTCGTTGAGCACATTATTTCTTTTAATTCCATTTCAATTATACAAGTTGCTAACTCTACACTTTTGTGGAGTTAGATTGTTTATTATTGATAAAGCTCTTGTATCTATTGGTTCATGGGGATGCAAGTATTCTACATCTTACATCTTATTATTGAACAAGTTTCTTTAATATGTAACTCGTTAGTTAGCATGCGAAATAACGTATTTCTAGTGATGAGCAACTTTGTCGCTCAATTTACTATTCATAATGCATGTTTAGTACCCAATCCTCAATAACCTTGAATGTTATGATTATTACATGCTTATGCTATTAGATTATTCCTAAAGCATGATGTTAATTTACAAATATCAATTCAGTTATGATTATTCCATAGCATACAGTTATTTCTTTTGTAATCAACTAATCCTTAGTTGATTATCGTTGAATTCTAAATTACCCTATAATGTATCCAAACCAAACTTACTTTGGTGCGGACTTGTATTCCAAATAATGAGATGAACAACTCTTTTAATAGAGGTTTACGCTTAGCATTGAAATGGTTGTGCACAATACATTGTACGAAGGGTTGATCCCCCTAAGTACGTGGAGTCCTTATTGTCTTATGACTGTTAAAGTTAAAGTTGAAAGATTACTTATAACTGTGGACATGATTCGTGGTCTTTAGACCCTCAGTGAATGTTATAATTTTCAGAAAGTTAATAGAACCCCGAATTTTATGAAATGAAAGTATTCAATTTTCTTATAATTATTATTTTATTTCGTAAATGATTAAATTGATAAAAGTTTAAAGTTAAGGGTGTTATGTGAAAATTTTGCAAAGTATGCAAGTTGTTATAAAATATTGTGAGTTATAATATTAATGATGAATAAGTTGTGTTGATTAAAGATGAAATTGATAGTTCCATTGTGTTGGGATTATTAGTGTTATTGGAAATCGACAACTATTCTGATGATAATTGATGTCTGGGGGTTATATTGATAAATCGGGTAATTAATCGGATAAATGAGCAATTAATTGCTATTATTTCACATGCTTATAACTATTTGTTCACATATGTGTACTATTGATTCACATTCTTATACTATTAGGGGTGGTAGTGCAAGATTGATAATACTTGCATGACTAAGTTAAAAATGGAGGTATAGATGGAGGTACTACACTGTAATTGTTTTTATCACATGATTAGAACTATTGAGTCACGTGATTTACTATTGATTCACATTATTTACTATTAGGGGAGGTGGTGCAAGTTTGATAATACTTGTAGGACTAAATTAAAAATGAAGAAAAAGAGGAAGGTATTATACTGTAATTTTTTGAGCCCCAAAACGTGCAATTATCGAAACTATATTTTCCTATAAATAGAAGCTCATTCTTCCTTCATTTCTCACCAATTCACTAAAGCTATAGAGCAATTATTATAGAGAGAAATTATAGAGAGAAAGAAGAAAAGTATTATGCTACTTCACTACTTCTATATCTAGTTTCTTCTAAGGTGGGGAGTATTATTTCTTTCTTATCCATGAAGAGAACTTCTGTTATTCCATTCTTTATTATTCTATTGAATAACTCAGATCTGCTGAGCTACCCAATACTTGGTGAAATTCTTCTTTATTCCATTTTTATTATTCATTTGGAATATCCTGTTTGTGCGTTTTTACGGGACCGGTTCTCGCTTTTTACTATTCTTTGGAATATCATGTTCATATGTTTTTACGTGGGACTGGTTCCGTCTTTACTATTCTATTGGAATATCCTATCTGTGCGTTTTACGCCGGACCTAGTTCCGAATTTATTATTCTATTGGGAATAACTTGTTTGTGCGGTTTCTATCGCATGCATGGTGAATCCTTCTGTTATTCCTTTCTTTATTATTCTGTTGGAATAACATGTCTATGTGGATTACCACATGCATGGTGAACGATCCTTTGTATTTCATTCCTTGTTAAATTGTGGAAATGATCTGTTTACGTGGATTAGGATGAAAGTCATAATAAAAACATTGGACTAATTAAAATCATGGGTATATGTGGTATTAGTAAGTGTTGTGATGAGTTATGTTGGTTATTATGTGAAAACATGAAAGTTTCTTATAAATCACAAAGGGTTGAAAAAAATCAGATTTTGGTCAAAATAGAACATGAAATTCAATTGACCATATCTCCTATTATATTTTGAATTTTTGAGTGTGGTCAAGTTCTAGAGTTAGGTCTATGAGTTTTGTAACTTATCCAAGTGGAATCACTTTGGAAGGTGTTGTAGATTTTTGTGTGGACCGATTTTAGCAAAGTACGAAAAAATCAGAAAATATGAAAAATTTGTACACCGCCACGATTTAAAAGGGCTGTTTCGCCACTTAATTTATGAGAAAAATTCGGCCTTTTGGGACATGAAAGTATATGGTATAAAGTATCTCTGTCCAAAAATGAGCTCATTCCACTTAAAATGAGCAAGTTATGACTATTTCAATATTTAGGTTTTTCCGACGAAAAACGCTATAACCGGAGTTCTATAACTCCGATGACCATGAAATTTAAACTGGAAGCTCACGTTAACATGTGTAAGATCTTTCCAAGATTTGAGAATTTCTGGAGTTAACCGTGAGGTAGCTAATTTCTTAAGGAATTAATTAGAAATTAATTTTTGAAAAATAGTAAATGAATTTTAAAAATGTCAAAAAAAAATATATGTTCAATATGGGACCATATTATGCTACATCCCGAAAAAGAATAATTTTTGGGACCGATTTGGTATTTTCATGAAAATAGTTTAGCTACGAACATATGAGTTAAATATGTTATGTGAGTTTGAAGAATTGGTAAATAGGATTTTATGGCTTGAAAATTCTATATAAGGTATATCTGATTTTTGATGAGTAATTTGATTATTGGTGATGAAATCTTATGAGTATGACATTTTGAATGATTAAATGCATAATTTGAAAAGTATAAACAATTAAATGTAATTGTTTATAAGTTTAAGAAGTGATTAAAATATTATTATAGTATTAACAGTATTAGATTATGATTTTATTAAGTGATTGATAATGTCTGGATAAATTTAAAGTCTTTAATATTTATCCTTGATTTAGTTTGATTAATGCTTATAATATTGTCATCATCCTCGTGTTTTTTGAAAGTCATATGTGGCCTGTAGTGCATAGATGCACTTGGTATGATTATGACCAAGAATTATTCTAGTATAATCATGGTAGTAATATTACAAATGATATGGAAAAAATCCTCATTGGCCCGTAGTGCATTGATGGACAATTTTTGTATGATTATGGCTATGGATTCTCTTCGGCCAAGGGTGAAAAGATGAATTATTTTATAGCATGATCAGGACCGTTGATAAAAACACGATTATCTTTGGCCCGTAGTGCATGGATAATTTGTGGTTGTGATACTAATGAAAAAGTCCTCATTGGCCCGTAGTGCATTGATGGACAGTTTTTTGGTATGAGTATGGCTATGGATTCTCTTCGGCCAAGGGTGCAAAGATGAATTGTTTTATGGCATGATCAGGACCGTTGATGAAAACACGATTATCTTTGGCCGTAGTGTATGGATAATTTGTGGTCGTGATACTAATAAATATCTTGGCCTGTAGTGCAGGGATGATTCGATGATTTGGATTAATTATTGAGCTGAGTCTCAGCGATGAAAGTGATGAAAAACCTTTTAAATCATAGAAGATAATAGATTTTATTCTCTACTTGACTCTTCTAATGGATTGCTTGTTCATTCCGCAGCTTAAACTTGATGTTTGTTATATTATATCGCTTTAACATCATTGAAGGCTAACGATAATTTATTCTGCATTATCTTAGTCATAATATTTCTTACTGGGCTAGTGGAGCTCACCCTTTACTTTCATTGTTCTCTTGCGAAATGAGAACGTAGATGAGACTAGTCGGGGAACAGAGTGATGGTCCTAGATGGTGTATTAGTAGTCCTCACTATTCTGTGAAATAGTATAATAATAAATGTAATGAGGACTCCATTGAGTGTGGATATTGTCTAGATGACAATATTTGTATTAAAACTCACAACATATATTTTGTCGTATTTTACACGACTGTTGTATAATTAATTATTATTTGTATTCAGTACCATGTATTTGGTGTAACATTCAAGAATTTTAAAGTGTAATATTAAATATTTATTGAATTATATAAGTATTTAATGGATATGTTTATTATTGAATAAATAATTGTTCAATTTGAGTTGATGTGGTTTAGTTAATTAATTGTTGAATAAATAATTAAGGAGCTAAGAAAATTAATTGTTATGAGATTATATACCAATTTAATTTAATAAGTAAGCTAGAGAGCTTATAATGATTTAAATAAATTATAATATTTTAAAGGAGAAATTGTAATTTAAAATATTAGTTGGTTAAATAAAATTATAATTATAAAGAAATTATAGTTTTGTGATAATGATTTATGTGTTTTAATAGAGTAGTATTTTAATTGATTAAATTGATTATTTAATTAAATAGAAGTGTGACAAATAACCTTGCTATAAAGGAGTTATTAAAATAAATTAAGAGAGTTTAATTTAGTTTTGCCAAACATGTCTTATTGCATAATAAGTCTTTAATCTAATAGTATTTTATCAAACAAGGTATAAGGATTAATCCATTTGTTTTAGTTAGATTTGTCAAACAAGGTGTAAGGGTTAATGAGTTATTTTTATTAGCTTAGCCAAACAAGCCTTATGGCTTTTGATTTTTAAAATAATATAACTGATGTCAGTTAAAATCCTATACTAAATATATCTATTATTACATACGTTATATTATTATACGTAAACTAGAGAAAGACTCAAAGGAAGAAAAAAGAAGAAAAAGAAGAAAAGAAAAGGAGAGAAAACTTGAGAGAAATCCTTAAAGGTTTGAGAAAGGAATTGGAGAAAAGAAATTGATAATCAAAAGTAGTCATCATCTTCTTAATTAAAGGTAGGAGCTTAACCTTTTTCTTTAAAAAATCTAGTTTTCTTCTTCTTCCAAAAGTTTCTCTATGAAATTTTATAAAGGAAAAATTGTTATTATGTATATAGTTTTGTATGATTATTGATTATAAGGTTATTCCATGAGTTTATATATGATTATAGATATAGTAATTCATGTATGTATGTGTTTTGTGGAAGAAAATATATTACAGTGTTTACATGAAAATATATATGAACATGGCTTAGTTTAAAATAGAAATTTAGGTTTTATTAGTTGTTAAATTGATAAATTGATTATGGAAATTGATAGAGTATGTATAATCATAACTATGATATTTTGAAATTTCTGTTTTGATTGAAAAACAAAATCACAGTGTTGATTTTCATTGAAAACATCAAAAATAGAATTTTTGCCAAAAACATTGAAATTGGGGGTTGTAACTTTGATGTTTGTATTATTTTATGAGTAGAAACATGTTAGAAGTCTTCACAATATGTTTATATGAATTCTATATTGTATTACATGTTAATCAGTCTATAAGATTCGAGCTTTTAGGCTAATTTGGCTTTTTCTTATACTTGTTGTCAAGTCGTCAATGACATCGAGTTTTTTGAAGGCATGCCAAAGAAGATGTTAGTAGGCGCGCAAATACCATCACTCCTGCATAGTCACGTACCCCACAAGATAAAAAGTATGGCCATGCAAGACGAGTTAACAGAATGTTCTGAGTTTTGTTTATGTATACAAAACTTGAAAATAAATGTTATGTGTTAATAATATGAATGTTAAATGATGATTTCAGTAGTATTAAACTATGAATGAGCATGTTATCAAGAGTTAATTAGTATTAACGTAGTTTGATTATGTGAATTAGTAATTTAACCTACATGATGTATATATTTTGTTTATATAGATATAAAATGTTGGTAATGACTAATTATGTCATGATGATATATGTATAGGTATTGATTCAAGTTGTAAGGTTTAGCTTGTGCTAAAAGGCAAGTTTTCTAACTCTAAAACTTTGTTGTACAAGTTTAATTTCGTTGAGCACATTATTGCTTTTAATTCCATTTCAATTATACAAGTTGCTAACTCTACACTTTCGTGGAGTTAGATTGTTTATTATTGATAAAGCTCTTATATCTATTAGTTCATGGGGATGAAAGTATTCTACATCTTACATCTTATTATTGAACAAGTTTCTTTAATATCTAACTCGTTAGTTAGCATGTGAGTCACTATATTCTAGTGATGAGCAACTTTGTCGTTCAATTTACTATTCATGATGCATGTTTAGTACCCAATCCTCAATAACCTTGAATGTTATGATTATTACATGCTTATGCTATTAGATTATTCCTAAAGCATGATGTTAATTTACAAATATCAATTCAGTTATGATTATTCCATAGCATACAGTTATTTCTTTTGTAATCAACTAATCCTTAGTTGATTACCGTTGAATTCTAAATTACCCTGTAATGTATCCAAACCAAACTTACTTTGATGCAGACTTGTATTCCAAATACTGAGATGAACAACTCTTTTAATAGAGGTTTACGCTAAGCGTTGAAATGGTTGTGCACAATACATTGTACGAAAGGGTTGATCCCCTAAGTCGTGGAGTCCTTATAGTCTTATGATCATTAAAGTTAAAGTTGAAAGATTACTTATAACTGTGGACATGATTCGTGGTCATTAGAGCCTCAGTGAATGTTATAATTTTCAGAAAGTTAATAGAATACATTGTTCAGTTCTATTGAGTCTAATATTGGCAATTGATGTAAAAGTTTAAAGATTTATTTAATTTTATTTCAAGTGGGCCTTGTTTGCTCACTCTTGCCTGTAAAATTTCTTACAGCTAAAGTTGAAACTGGTGACGTACCTAGCACCAGTAAGGGAAAAGGAAAGATGAACAAGTACTGAAGACTTGTAATAGATTTGATAGTTTTATTATCAGACTTTGGTTTAAAGATTGTAATGAAGTTTATTTAATTTCCGCATTTGAATGATTGTTGTTAAAGGTTAGATAACCTGGGAGATTTTTATTTGAGTTTAATCCTGTATGGGCAGGTTTTTATTATTCAATTTTATTATAATTGGGTAGTTATAAATGAATGTTTTGATTAAGTGAGCACCAAATCTTGAGGAAATGAAGTACCAGGATTTGGGGGTGTCACATTTGGTGACTCAAGAAGGTGATGTATACCTATTGTGGGGGCGTCATAGTTGGTATCAAAGCTTAGGGATATAATCCCTGGCTAAGATGTGAGAATAGAACTAGGAGGGGAGAGACGGGGAATTCCTTCGCTAGTATGACCTACCTAAGTTTATTTGGTATTTAATTGGTTGGTCAGAGTATAGGGATAATATGTGGCATGTCAATTAACCCTTATTTTAAAACTATATTCTTGAATGATATCTGAAATACAGGAGATGAGAAATGGGAAAATCCTGATAGAGAGGAGATAACCGGGAAGGTACAATCCGAAAAGAAAATAAGGTATTCTCATCTCTTCGAATACCAAGTACGTATGTAAATTTCGAGGGCAAAAATTCATAAGGAGGGGAGATTGTAAGACCCCGAATTTTATGAAATGAAAGTATTCAATTTTCTTATAATTATTATTTTATATCGTAAATGGTTAAATTGATAAAATTTAAAGTTAAGGGTGTTATGTGAAAATTTTGCAAAGTATGCAAGTTGTTATAAAATATTGTGAGTTATAATATTAATGATGAATAAGTTGTGTTGATTAAAGATGAAATTGATAGTTCCATTGTGTTGGGATTATTAGTGTTATTGGAAATCGACATCTAGTCCGATGATAATTTATGTCTGGGTTATATTGATAAATCGGGTAATTAATCGGATAAATGAGTAATCAATTGCTATTATTTCACATGCTTATAACTATTTGTTCACATGTGTGTACTATTGATTCACATTCTTATACTATTAGGGGTGGTGGTGTAAGATTGATAATACTTGCATGACTAAGTTAAAAATGGAGGTATAGATGGAGATACTATACTGTAATTGTTTTTATCACATGATTAGAACTATTGAGTCACATGATTTACTATTGATTCACATTATTTACTATTAGGGGAGGTGGTGCAAGTTTGATAATACTTGTAGGACTAAATTAAAAATGAAGAAAAAGAGGAAGGTATTATACTGTAATTTTTCGAGCCCCAAAACGTGAAATTATCGAAACTATATTTTCCTATAAATAGAAGTTCATTCTTCCTTCATTTCTCACCAATTCACTAAAGCTATAGAGCAATTATTATAGAGAGAAATTATAGAGAGAAAGAAGAAAAGTATTTTGCTACTTCACTACTTCTATATCCAGTTTCTTCTAAGGTGGGAGTATTATTTCTTTCTTATCCATGAAGAGAACTTCATTATTCCATTCTTTATTATTCGTTGGAATAACTCAGATATCTGTAGCTACCCTATACTTGGTGAAATTCTTCATTATTCCATTTTTATTATTACGCTGGAATATCCTCGCTCATGCGCTTTTACGCCAACTCCGGGTTCTGCTCTTTACTATTCTCACCGGAATATCATGTTCGCATGCGTTTACTTACGGACTGGTTCCGTCTTTACTATTCTACTGGAATATCCTATCTGGGCGTTTTACGTCGGACCTAGTTCCGAATTTATTATTCTATTGGGAATAACTTGTTTGTGCGGTTTCTATCGCATGCATGGTGAATTCTTCTGTTATTCCATTCTTTATTATTCTGTCGCTTTAATAACTTTTACATGTGGATTACCACATGCATGGTGAACGATCCTTTGTATTTCATTCCTTGTTAAATTGTGGAAATGATCTGTTTACGTGGATTAGGATGAAAGTCATAATAAAAACATTGGACTAATTAAAATCATGGGTATATGTGGTATTAGTAAGTGTTATGATGAGTTATGTTGGTTATTATGTGAAAACATGAAAGTTTCTTATAAATCACAAAGGGTTAAAAAAATCAGATTTTGGTCAAAATAGAACATGAAATTCAATTGACCATATCTCCTATTATATTTTGAATTTTTGAGTGTGGTCAAGTTCTAGAGTTAGGTCTATGAGTTTTGTAACTTATCCAAGTGGAATCACTGAAAAGGTGTTGTAGATTTTTGTGTGGACTGATTTTAGCAAAGTACGAAAAATTGTAAAATATGAAAAAGGTTGCTGCCACGATTTAAAAAGGGCTGTTTCGGCCACTTAATTTGTGAGAAAAATTCTGGCCTTTTGGGACATGAAAGTATATGGTATAAAGTACCTCCTGTCCAAAAATGAGCTCATTCCGACTTAAAATGAGCAAGTTATGACTATTTCAATATTTAAGTTTTTTCGACGAAAAACGCTATAACCGGAGTTTTATAACTCCGATGACCATGAAATTTAAACTGGAAGCTCACGTTAACATGTGTAAGATCTTTCCAAGATTTGGGAATTTCTGGAGTTAGCCGTGAGGTAGCTAATTTCTTAAGGAATTAATTAGAAATTAATTTTTGAAAAATAGTAAATGAATTTTAAAAATGTCAAGAAAAATATATGTTCAATATGGGACTATATTATACTAAATCCCAGAAAAGAATAATTTTTGGGACTGATTTGGTATTTTTCATGAAAATAGTTTAGCTACGAACATATGAGTTAAATATGTTATGTAGAGTCGAAGAATTGGTAAATAGGATTTTATGGCTTGAAAATCATATATAAGGTATATATGCATTTTTGATGAGTAATTTGATTATTGGTGATGAAATCTTATGAGTATGACATTTTGAATGATTAAATGCATTATTTGGAAAAGTGTAAATAATTAAATGTAATTGTTTATAAGTTTAAGAAGTGATTAAAATATTGTTATAGTATTAACAGTATTAGATTATGATTTTATTAAGTGATTGATAATGTCTGGATAAATTTAAAGTCTTTAATATTTATCCTTGATTTAGTATGATTAATGCTCATAATATTGTAATCATCCTCGTGTTTTTTGAAAGTCATTTATGGCTTGTAATGCATAAATGGACTTGGTATGATTATAACCAGGGATTATTCGGTATAATCATGACCGTAATATTGCAAATGATGTGGAAAAAGTCCTCATTGGCCCGTATTGCATTGATGGACAATTTTTGGTTTGATTATGGCTATGGATTCTCTTCGACTAAGGGTGCAAAGATGAATTCTTTTATAGCATGATCAGGACCGTTGATAAAAACACGATTATCTTTGGCCAGTAGTGCATGGATAATTTGTGGTTGTGATACTAATGAAAAAGTCCTCATCGGCCGTAGTGCATTGATGGACGCTTTTGGTATGATTATGGCTATGGATTTTCTTGACCAAGGGTGCAAAGATGAATTGTTTTATGGCATGATCGGGGATCATTGATGAAAACACGGTTATCTTTGGTAGTAGTGCATGGATAATTTGTGGTCGTGATACTAATAAATATCCTCGGCTTGTAGTGCGAGGATGATTCGATGATGTGGATTAATTATTGAAATGAGTCTCAAATGATGAAAGTGATGAAAACCTTTTAAATCATAGAAGATAATAGATTTTATTCTCTACTTGACTCTTCTAATGGATTGCTTGTTTCACCGTAGTTAAACTTGATGTTTGTTATATTGTATCGCTTTAACATCATTTGAAGGCTAACGATAATTTATTCTGCATTATCTTAGTCATAATATTTTTTACTGGGCTAGTTGAGCTCACCCCTTTCTTTCACTGTTCTCTTCAGGAAATGAGAACGTAACTGGGACTAGTCGGGGAACAGAGTGATGGTCCTAGATGGTGCATTAGTAGTCCTCACTATTCTGTGAAATATTATAATAATAAATGTAATGAGGACTTTATTTGAGTTTTTATACTCTCTATGAGACATTACCCGTGTTGAAACTCTCACCTATGTTTTGTCGTATTGTACACGACAGTTGTATAATTAAGTTTGTATTTGAATTTTTGTACCATGTATTTGACGACTCAAGATGGGTGATGTATACCTAATTTTGGGGGCGTCACATCTACCTCACTCCCTTTCTCTTCCCGATTTCCCCAAAATCAAAACCACGATCCAGTGCTCAACCTTGCCCCTATATTAAAAGTTACAAATTTTGGGTTATCAACAAACAACCAGGTTAGGGTTCCTCAAGATAACAATGAATTGATTAGTTCTACACTAACCTTCCATGAATTGATCTTTTTGTAATTTATTTTGCAGGACAAGAAGGAAATTGGAGAACTGTTTCAACAGATTTTGTTAAAGAAAGTCTCATTTGAGCCTCCAGTAAGTAACGTCTATTAGGTTAAAAGAGTAGTTCAAAACCTAAAATGATACGTTTGTTGATTTTGTTGCGTCATTTTTTCTTCCTATTCCATGACTAAGGGTCAAATTAGTTTCACAATCTTTTCATTATTGTTTTTGCCAAAGGAGACATCTAATTGTTGAGGACCTGAGGTGTTGGAGTGTAATGGTAGTGAAATGCATGACATAATGTCATTATGTTGTTCATGGATTTTATTAAAAAACTTTATTAGACACAACAAAGTTTAACATACATGGTACGTATGTTTATGTAGACCTGAAGTACATTCTGATTGATAAAATTATTTTTGTGTTTCTGCCATTTTCAGAGAGAGCCTTTTCCTTTATCTAAAAAATGTTATTTTATTTTGTTACAATTTGAATTATATTTTATTTTGTTACTTCTGAATTATATTTTGTTGGGATTGTCTTGGGTGTGTGTTAGCTCAAGGTTGTGTTTACTTTGAATTAGTTAGGTTTGGCATGATACAACAAAAAAGGGATAAGTTCAGGGGGATATTGGCAGTCGCCCACAACATGTTTGATAATTGGCCTGAGCCAACTGTTGTAAATAGTCCATTATATGGAATTATTGAGATTTTCGTAAAAACTCATGTTTTGTGTGATAGTTCGGTAGGTAAATTACGTTGTAATTCATAAGAATATCAAATTATTTATCGTCCACCTTCAAATTTATGAGTAATCATGTTCAAATTAGTTCCACAAAGAACCCAGAAAAGAAAAATAATTACTTATATATTTTAAAAAATTATTTTAGTATTACCGAGCTTATTTGAAATTTTGTATTGGGATTTTCAACAAATTCTCAACTGCGTTAATGTTCAAAAAAATTTAGTATTCCAATGTGAGTATCTATATAATATTACTGCCTCCTTCCTTAAAATTGAATTCTATTTTTGTACTATATATATACTCTTACAAATAATAATTATTTAGTTTAATAAAAGTATGATAATTATTTGTTATGTTAGTGTGTCATTTCATCTTACCATTATTAAAATATGAGTATAGTAACATGAAATTTTTCGATGATTTCAGTATCTGTTACTCATATTAACTTATTGTTAAAATAATGAATAATTATATTTTATTTTGCATGTTTGTTCAGCTTGGACTTGGGTGAAGATTTATCTACATTTTTTTCTTCTTTTTTCTCTTCTCGGTTTGATAATTTTTAAATTGAAGTGATGTTAATTAGATGATGTTGTTATATTGGAAAAAAAATATAGTTTATCGCTAATAATTTTGATCATAATAATGATGTTTGTTATGCTAATTATGATAGCGACATTTATTGCAGCTTATTTGCTTAAGATTGTAGCTCATATCTTAAAATAGGTGGTTACTGCAGGTTACAAATAAGCTATAATATATTATAGCTTAAAATTAGCAAAATGCACAAGTTGCTTGGGCAATGATTATTTTATTACATGAGCATATCCATTACAACCTGCAATTTCCTAAGAATTTTTATTGTGATATCTCAATGCTATTTTTTATATTATTATTTTTATTATTTTGCTTTGGTTTTGTTGTACTCTCTCTTTTGATTTTGTTAACAAGGCCTATGTTGTTGGTTATATCAATTCTATATATAACAAGCACCTGTGCATTAGAATTGCTTTTGTGCAAAGTTTAATGGCAATTTGAGTAGGTTATTTTCATTATCTTATTTTTTGTTCGTCTTTAAATTTGAGAAAGCACAATGACGGTTCAGATTCATTCACATTTAATTCAATTCTTCATACTTAATCTAAAGGCTAACATTTCATCTCTCTTCATCCTCAGCACGTCTCCTCTTCATTGCCTCCTCTTCAATCTCTTCAGTTTCTTCCCCTTCCTCGCGAAATCGTTAGTTCATAAATTATGATAGGGAACTTCGCCAATAATATGTGTTTGTTAGGAAGATAAATTACAGGCATTTGTATAATTTAATTGCTCTTTGCAAGGATAATCCCAAATCTAGCAATATTTTTCAATCCACATCAAGGAGTAGAATTTTTTTTATATCTGGCAGTTTTAATTTGTTTTACTTGGAATTGTAATGTATAAATTACTGCACTTTTACAGGTACGAGTACAGGTTTCCTACCATAAAAATGGGAATTTGTGACGCCTCCAAAATTAGGTATACATCACCCATCTTGAGTCGCCAGATACATGGTACAGAATTCAAATACAACTTAATAATACAACTGTCGTATGTAATAACAATACGACAAAACATAAAACCGTGAGTTTGAATACAAATATTGTCTACTAGAGATTATACAAACTCAAAAGGAGTCCTCATTACAATTATTATCACACTATTTCACATAATAGTGAGGACTACTAATGCACCATCTAGGGTCATCACTCTGTTCCCCGACTAGTCCCAAATTCGCTCTCATTTCACGAGAGAATAAAGTGAAAGAAAGGGTGAGCTCAACTAGCCCAAAGAAGAAATATTATGACTAAGATAATGCGGAATAATTTATCGTTAGTCTTCAACAATGTTAAACAGATAAATATAATAAATATCAAGTTTAACTGTAGCTGAACAAGCAATCCATTAGAAGAGTCAAGTAGGGAATAAAATCTACTATCTTCTATGATTTAAAAGGTTTTTCATCACTTTTTTCGCTGGGACTCAGCTTAATAAATAATCCACATCATTGAATCACTCCTGCACTACGGCCAAGGATATTCTTTAGTATCACGACCACAAATTATCCATGCACTATGGGCCAAGGACATTCGTGTATTCATTAATGGTCATGATCATGCCAACAACTGTCCATCAATGCACTACGGGCCAATGGGGACTTTTATCACATCATTTGTAATATTACGGTCCATGATTACAATCGAATAATCCTCGGTCATAATCATACCAAGTCCATCTATGCACTACAAAAGCCACAGATGACTTTCAACAAAATATAAACATGAGGATGATGACAATGATATAAAAATTCAATAAAACAAGTTCAAGAATTAATTTATCTAAGAACTGATAACGTCCAAATTGTCAACATGATACTGCTTTGTAGAGTAAAATTCAAGAATGCTAAGAAGAATATTTCCATGAAAAGATACTGGATGAAGCGTAATTATCAAAGATATTCCACTAATTTCATGGGTATAGAAGTCAAAGTTTTAACCAACTGAGTATAATAAAGAATGAAATAACAAAAGAAATCACTATGCATGCGATAGATCACATGCAGCAAAAGTTATTCCAACAGTAATAATAAAGGATGGAACTGGTCCCACAGAACGCACAAAACAGGATATTCGGCGTAATAATAAATAATGGAACCAGGTCCGGCGTAAATGCACGGACAGGATATTCCGACAGAATAATAAAGAATGGAATATTAGAATAATGTCACCATGTATAGGGTAGCCCGCGTATACAGATTATTCCAACAAAATAATAAATAATGGAATAACAGAAGTTCTCTTCATGAGTACAACAAATAACATCCCTTACGAGTACAATAAATAATATCCCTTACCGTAAAAGAAACTGAATATAAGAGTAAGAAAGTAGCAGAATACTTTTCTATAGGTTCTCTTATAATTCTCTCTCTGGAGTTTCAGTGAATTCGTAAGAAATAATGAAGGAATGAGCTTCTATTTATAGGAAAATGGAATGAATAGTAACTAATTCATAAACAGTCCAGATTAATTTACTATTAAACGAACGGTCCACATTGGTTTACTATTAAAACTTAAAACAACGGTCTATACTGATTTACTATTAAAACTTTAAACCAGCAATCCATATTGATTTACTATTATAACTCCACCAGCGGTCCATATTGACTTACTATTATATCTTCAACCAACGGTCTGAAAAATTAGCACATCTCCTCATGGAATAATATTGTACCCGAATACACAATACTAGAGTGAATAGTAACCGGGTGAATAGTAACTCGTGAATAGTAACTCATGAATAGTAACTCGTGAATAGTAACTCATGAATAGTAACTCGCGAATAGTAACTCATGAATAGTAACTTATGAATAGTAACTCATGAATAGTAACTCGTGAATAGTAACTCGTGAATAGTAACTTGTGAATAGTAACTCGTGAATAGTAACTCATGAATAGTAACTCGTGAATAGTACTCCAACACGAAAATTGTCTCGAATACCCAATTGAACAATATATCCTCCAGACATCAATTATACTAACACAAATAAGTCCAACACAATGGAACTATAAAATTCATCTTTAATCAACACGAACTTATTCATCATTAATATTATAATTCACAATATTTAACAACCGTGTCGTTCCCGGTGAAAAAGGGGGGCTTTTTCGATAAGGATTTCTCCTTATTGCCGCAATTAGGTGACCAAACCTCTCCTCGATGTGAACTTCTAGACATTGCCAATATTGCAAATAATAATATGAATAACTTTGTCGCCTCAATTATTGATTTAATAATATATCATATAATGCGATGATATCGTAATAATAATTGAATCAATAATATGAGAAATATGATGCAAAGAATTATCGTAGCAATAATTGAGTATAGGTGAGTGACTTCTCACGTAAGCATTAATAATCAATACTGGTAGTGCTATCGTAGCAACTACGCCAGACATCGTACTTTTTTACTATTGGGTAGTTCAACAGCTTTAACGGTAACACCTCCGCCGTTATTTTCATAAAGTATTTTTGTCGCTTTCTCAATCCGACAATAATTCCGCTATGGGGTCCACCAATGATTATGTCGTTATACTGAATATTCACCGTTAAAACGAATATTCCCGACCAATCGAATATTATATAACAACTTATGCGATTTTGCAAAATTTATAAATATTACCCACAACTATAACATTATATCAAATCCACACCATAATATTCAAAAAAAATATTTTGAGAAAATGAAATCTTTATTCATAAAATCTGGGGTCTCACAATCTCCCCTCCTTATGAAATTTCTCCCTCGAAATTTACGTACGTACCTGGTATGCCGAACAGGTGAGGATACCTTGACTTCACTTCAAATTCTAACTCTTGAGGTATAACCTTTGAGCGTCAAATATAATCCTTCTTATCCAAGATGTTAACACGTATCTTCTCATACGTTAAATCTTCTGCTATCTCGTCCGGTTCTAAATTAATAATGTGGTTTGGGTCGTCCACATATTTACGTAACATCGATACGAGAAAAAAAATGTTCTGAACACGCGACATACTTGGCGGTAAAACGAGTCTATATGCCACAGTTCCTACTTGATCGAGGATTTTAAATGAGCCAATTAAATCGAGGGTTGAGATTTCCTCTCTTCGCCGATTCTTGCTTCTAGAATAACGCCCTCTTGAACCTTCTTCTTCATATTCATCAGCTCTGAGTATGTAGCTTGAGCGGCTTTAACTTTATCGATTAAAGTCGATTTTACTCGTATATTCATTATTTTTCACGTGGGTTCGTATATTTGCACTTGTAACCGCATACGATCTTCTACTCAATGCGTCAGCTACCACGTTCGTTTTTCCACGATGGTATGATACGATCATAATCTTTAATAGCTCGAGCCAATGTCTTTGGTACATGTTACGTTAGCTTTAGTTGAATAAATGTTTAAGGGTTTTTAGAAATGGGTTTTGTACTGGGGTCAATACAAAATTTGATTTCACGATCTAGGGGTAGGCTAAGAAGTCTTCAAGAATACGTCAGGAAATTTATTAACAATAGAAATACCATTCGAAACTGTGACTCTCATCCAAGACTTGGATAGCACGTCACATTGATACCTATCAACTTGCCATCGTCATTCACGACGTCGCCTACAGAAAGTCTAGCTTCGGTGCATTCCACACAAGAAAGTCAACAATGAAAGGACCGGGGCTCTTTACTTATGGCTTGATATGACAATGATTAACTTTAGTGGTTTGGTTGCTTGAATTCGCATAACAGGTTGGTTAAGAATATGAAAGCTAACAACCTTACGAAAAGCATGATGAGTAGTTAACCAATCTATTCCTAAAATCACATCAAAGGCAAGTATTTTCAAAGAGATACGATCGACAGGTAACGTGAAAGTGTTGATTTGAACAAGATTTATAAATAGTAGAGGTAACGAAGGTTTCTCCCAATAGATATATCAAAGTCTAACTTCTCTGGAGTTAACTTCAAATATTGAACACAAGTAGGTGAAATAAAAGAGTAAGTACAACCGGTATTTAACACGGTATAGACTTCGCAAGAGTTTATGACTAATATACCCGTGATAATTTTATTCAGGTTCCTCGTCATAAAAAAAAACGCACTCTCTTAAACTACCGGCTTTGGCTTATTTGGGACATCCTTTGGCATCACTATCCCAGCTGGAATTGACTTCACCATACGACAAAATCGAGCTAGGTGACCTTCTCTTCCGCAATTAAAACACGTTTTGGATTGTCACAGACAGCTTTAGACGGATGTGTCCCTCCCGTCCGCATTTTTGAAACATAATGACCGGTGTGGTCGTTCTTCTTCCTTAACAACGGTCTTTGGTGTTGACGCCTTCCATCATTGTTGAATCTCCTCTTCTTGAAATGTACATTCTTATTGTTTTGGCCTGATTACCACCGGCAAGTGGTTACCATTTCGCCTTTATTGATTCCTCCACGCTTGTTTTCACCGCTTCGATGATCGCTCTCATTGGTATTATCATTTTCTTACCATTGCTTCTTTTTTTTCGTTATACTGACTCGTTATCGCTCCACTAATCGAGCCCTATTTACAACATCCGAATACAAACACGCTTTATGAGAAATAAGATGTTGACGTATCTCCGGCTTCAAACCTCTTAAAAACATCCGCGTCATTCTCTCTTCATTATCCACCAAGTGAGACGCAAACCGGGATAACTCGGCAAACTTGGCTTCATACTGCGATACGGTCATATTATTTTGCTCCAATTTGATGAATTCTACCTCTTTTATATGACGAATACTTTCGGAAAAGTACTTGTTGTTAAATAGTTCTTGGAACTTTTCCCAAGACATCTTCAGTGCGGCAGGTTGAGTACGCTTTACACATTCCCACCAGTGATCTGCCTCTCCTCGCAACATAAAGGCGACAAAAGGAACCTTTTTCTCCTCGGAGCATCCCAAGACATCAAATATCTTGGTGATCTGCTTTATCCATGTTTCCGCCTTAAGTGGTTTTGGCTCTCCAATAAACTCGTGGTGGTCCCAGCCCTTGAATCTGCTTTAGCGGTGACTGCTCGAGAGTTTCCGGTGTTTCCACCTACATTTTGGACAGAGCCTCTCTCACTGATGTTGCATGAATTGCATAAAGCCTCTCCGAACATTCCATCATTCATCATTTGGTCGTTGTTGTTGTTTGTATGAGGATTGTTGCCTTCACGATGCACATTATCCTCGATTATTGATATGTGGTGAATCAACTAGTCACTTTGTGCTCCATTGTTATTCTCAACATTCTCGATGTCATTTTCAGACATCGCCACAAAAAAAGGTTAATTAACATGTCACATATTATCCCTATATTCGTGACCGACCAATTAAATACAAAAAAACTTAGCTAGGTCATACTAGCGAAGGAATTCCCTGCTCTCCCTCCTAGTTCTATTCTCACATCTTAGCCAGGATCATATCCTAAGCTTTGATACCAACTATGACGCCCCAAAATTAGGTATACATCACCCATCTTAAGTCGCCGATACATGGCATGTAATTCAAATACAACTTAATAATACAACTGTCGTGTACAATACGACAAAACATAAACTGTGAGTTTGAATACAAATATTGTCTACTAGAGATTATACAAACTCAAAAGGAGTCCTCGTTACAATTATTATCACACTATTTCACATAATAGTGAGGACTACTAATGCACCATCTAGGGCCATCACTCTATTCTCCGACTAGTCCCAGCTACGTTCTCATTTCCTGAAGAGAACAGTGAAAGAAAGGGTGAGCTCAACTAGCCCAGTAAGAAATTTATCGTTAGCCTTCAACAATGTTAAACGGATAAAATATAATAAATATCTAAGTTTAACTACAGCGGAACAAGCAATCCATTAGAAGAGTCAAGTAGGGAATAAAATCTACTATCTTCTATGATTTAAAAGGTTTTTCATCACATTTTTCGCTGGGACTCAGCTTAATAAATAATCCACATCATTGAATCACCCCTGCACTACGGCCAAGGATATTCTTTAGTATCACGACCACAAATTATCCATGCACTACAGGCCAAGGACATTCGTGTATTCATTAATGGTCATGATCATGCCAACAATCGGCCCATCAATGCACTACGGGCCAATGAGGACTTTTATCACATTATTTGTAACATTACTACCATGATTACACAAGAATAATCCTCGGTCATAATCATACCAAGTCCATCTATGCACTACAGGCCACAGATGACTTTCAACAAAATATAAACATGAGGATGATAACAATGATATAAGAATTCAATAAAATAAGTTCAAGAATTAATTTATCTAAGAACTGATAACGTCCAAATTGTCAACATGATACTGCTTTGTAGAGTAAAATTCAAGAATGCTAAGAAGAATATTTTCATAAAAAGATACTGGATGAAGTGCAAATATCAAAGATATTCCACTAATTTCATGGGTATAGAAGTCAAAGTTTTAACCAACTGAGTATAATAAAGAATGGAATAACAAAAGAAATCACCATGCATGCGATAGACCGCACAGGAAGGTTATTCTAACAGAATATTAAAGGATGGAACCAGTCCCATGTAAATGCACGCATGTGATATTCCGACGTAATAATAAATAATGGAACCAGTCCCAAGATAAACACACAAAAAGATATTCTCGATGAATAATAAATAATAGAACCAGTCCTGTAAACGCATTGCACGTGATATTTCGACGTAATAATAAAGAATGAATATTAGAAGAATGTCACCATGTATAGGTAGCCCACAGTCTGAGTTATTCCAATGTAATAATAAATAATAGAATAACAGAAGTTCTCTTCATGAGTACAACAAATAACATCCCTTACGAGTACAACAAATAATATCACTTACCGTAAAAGAAACTAAATATAAGAGTAGGGAAGTAGCAGAGGTTCTCTTATAATTCTCTCTCTAGAGTTTCAGTGAATTCGTAAGAAATAATGAAGGAATGAGCTTCTATTTATAGGAAAATAGAATGAATAGTAACTAATTCATGAACGGTCCAGATTGATTTACTATTAAACGGACGGTCCATATTGGTTTACTATTAAAACTTAAAACAACGGTCCATACTGATTTATTATTAAAACCTTAAACCAGCGATCCATATTGATTTACTATTATAACTCCACCAGCGGTCCATATTGACTTACTATTATATCTTCAACCAAAGGTCTGAAAAATTAGCACATCTCCTCATAGAATAATATTGTACCCAAATACCCGAATGTACAATACTAGAGTGAATAGTAATCGAGTGAATAGTAACTGTGAATAGTAACTCATGAATAATAACTCGTGAATAGTAACTTGCAAATAGTAACTCATGAATAATAACTCATGAATAGTAACTCATGAATAGTAACTTGTGAATAGTAACTTGTGAATAGTAACTCGTGAATAGTAACTCATGAATAGTAACTCGTGAATAGTACTCCGACACGAAAAGTGTCCCGAATACCCAATTGAACAATATATCCTCCAGACATCAATTATACTAACACAAATAAGTCCAACACAATGGAACTATAAAATTCATCTTTAATCAACACGAACTTATTCATCATTAATATTATAATTCATAATATTTAACAACCGTGTCGTTCCTGTGAAAGAGGGGGCTTTTCGATAAGGATTTCTCCTTATCGCACGCAATTAGGTGACCAAACCTCTCCTCGATGTAACTTCTAGGCATTGTCAATATTACAAATAATAATATGAATAACTTTGCTGCCTCAATTATTGATTTAATAATATATCATATAATGCGGATGATACTGTAACAATAATTGAATCAATAATATGAGAAATATGATCAAAGAATTATCGTAGCAATAATTGAGTATATAATTTGAGTGACTTCTCACGTAAGCATCAATAATCAATACCGTGTGCTACTTATGCAACTACGCCAGATTATTATACTTTTACTACCGGTAGTTCAACGGTTTTAATACGGTAACACCTCCGTAGTTATTTTCATAAAGTATTTTTGTCGCTTTCTCAATCCGGCAATAATTCCGTTAGGGGGTCCACCAATGATTGTGTCGTTATGCGAATATTCCCTCGTTAAAACGAATATTCCCTGACCAATCGAATATTATATAACAACTTGCGTACTTTGCAAAATTTATAAATATTACCCACAACTATAACATTATATCAAATTCACACCATAATATTCAAAAAAATTATTTCGAGAAAATTAAATCTTTATTCATAAAATCTGGGGTCTCACAGAATTGTTGTGTATGGAGTGTCAAAGTACCTGCAAAATGAGAAAGCTAATAGCCAAAATATATAATTTTGCGAATATAAGTCAATATGTCATGGTTGTAGTAAGAAAAGCTCTCCGTGTTTAAATTGGAGTTGAAAGTTGGATGCCCAATAATGGACAATATTTGTTACAATCTCTCTAAATTATTACTTATATCAATCTAAATTATACCAATTTCGTACTAAGAAAACCTTATTTGATTGTAAGTCTACATTCATCCATATTTTTTCTAAATAAATTGATAAATTGTTACATTATTTCTAAATTCTTACTTATATCAATGTAAATCATCCCCCCCCCACTACATACAAATTTGTGTTCTCATTTGTTTTATTTTGACTCACATATTTCGATAATTTTTATATTTCAAATACGAAGGATACTTGGTGTAAACTGCAAAGAATACGAAATTGTTTTTCTATTTTATGGATGTGTTTATTTTTTGTGTTTCATCTTTTGTAAAGTTAACTAATTATACGTGGTTATGTTGATTTTGGGTATGGAATGATGGTTGTTTTGGTGGTTTGGATATGTATGGATGATTGTAAGTTTTGTAAACAGGTTTAGATTTTTTCGGATATCTATTTTTAAAGGAAACCCTGCCGAAATTTCTTGAAATTAGTAGTGACTAGCTTAATGTTTTGGTGGTTGGATTTGTTAATGATTGAGTATGTATTAATTTCTTCATGTATGCATTTTTTTTGTTCCGTATTTTGTAAAGTTAACTAATTATACATGGTTATGATGATTTTGGGTATGGAATGATTGTTTTTTTGGTGGTTTGGATATGTAGGGATGATTGTAAGTTTTATAAACAAGTTTATATTTGTCTGGATATCTATTTTTAAAGGAAACTCTGTCGAATTTTTTTAAAATTAGTAGCAACTAGCTTGATGTGTGTATTTTGCCTGTTACGTCTTTTGTAAAGTTAACTAATTATACATGGCCATGATGATTTTTGAGTATGGAATGATAGTTTTTTTGGTGGTTTGGATATGTATTGATGATTGTAAGTTTTGTAGACATGTTTAGAATTTTTTAGATATCTATTTTTAAAGGAAATTCTATCGATTTTTTTTGAAATTAGTACTGGCTAGCTCGATGTTTTGGTAGTTGGACATGTGTTGATGATTGAGTATGTATTAATTGTTCAATAATAGTATGGTGAATTGTGGTGGTATGTGTCTTTAGATAATGTAATATTTTCTGAATTTTAATTTATTTATTTTTACGCCGTGCCTTTAGGCACGGACATATACTAATAATGCATATTTGAGCTCGTAAACACTTAAAAAATTTGTTTATATATAATTAAGTTTTTTTAAATACAATTTATTTATCTCATAAATGTAATATTTGAATTTAAACTCAACTTATTAAAAAAGTACAACACGTTTGACTAACGGCATACACTATAAATATTAATAATTGAACAAACTCAATAACTCATAAATCATAATGTAATGGAAGAGGAGAATTATCAAATTTAAATTAAAATAAGGTAATTCCCCCTCCGTAATCTGCTGATTTAAACTCAGCTTATTAAAAAAGGTACAGCACGTTTGACTATTACGGCAAACACTACAAATATTAATAATTGAACAAACTCATACTCTCATAAATCATAATGTAATGGAAGAGGAGAATTATCAAATTTGAATTAAAATAAGGTAATTTCCTCTCCATAATCGGATGTCACGGTACTAAATTATTTGACAACATTGTATTCATAATCTAACAACAGTTACCTATATTTTTTAATAGACCTTGTAAAATATAATACCGGCGGAATTACCTGGGTTAGGGGTCATATCACCCCAACTTTGAAATTTGAAGCATACTAATATTGATTAAATTTGATCTTTGTTATAAGATTGTATTAATTTATTTATTTACTTGTGTCCTTCCACCTATAATAAATTAACAATATTACTATAAGATAAAATAATGTTAAATAAGTTTGATAATTAATTAATTAATATTACACTAATTTGTCTTACTAATTTAATCATACCTTGGTATCAATTTTTTATAAATGAGAATAACTTAATTCATTTTCTTGTTTTGAGTGGATTCTATCAATTGTCTCCAAGGAAGATGACCAAAACCACAATATAATGTTTTGAATATATAATATTATAATTTATAATTTATTCATAAAAGTAGCTAATCAGTTGACTAAAAACTTCAAAGTCAAATTAATAGTCTTATAGTTCAAAAGAAACTAATATATATATATATATATATATATATATATATATATATATATATACAGAGGGGATCTCAGGCAGACCAAATTAACGGATCAAGGGATGGACTTGAGAAACACGCAGGGTCAAATTCTGATATTCGGGTCTTAAAAAAAGCAACGGACTACTTAAAAAAAAAAAAAAAGAACCTGCCGATTGAGCCATTCCCGGGTAAGAACACTCTCTCTCCCCATTCCCGTCACTCAGAACCTGTTGATTGAGCTATCCTTTCTGAACCTCAAACTGCTTCCATCCGCCTCTCACACGATAAGAAACGATTCTTTCTTCTCATTTGAAAAGAAACGATTCTTGTATTCTTGTCGATCAGAAGGTAAAGATCTGAAGCAAACCGGATCGGAAGGTAAACTATTCTCGTAAAGATTGCTACTTAATTTTGTAATTTCTATTTTGGGGTTTGAGTAGATACAAAGATCTAGGGTTTATTTTGCTTCAAAGTTCTAGGGTTTGTTTTTGGGGGAAGTGTATTGGTGATTTTGTTCTCTGTTATGAATATCTTCTTCCACGTTAAAAAACATACATGATGAAATCATATTTTTGAAAAAGTTACATTCAGTTATTTGACCATTTGAATTTTGAAGTTGTTGGGTCATTCCATTTTGAGTCTAATTTCAAGGCTTTTAAGCAAAAATTCACATTTGTGCCTGTTTAAGGGGTTGAACAAATGTATTTATTGGTGTTTGAAATGTATCTATGGTAGGAAAATTACATGGTTGAGTTATTAGTGGTTATTTTCTTGTGTGTTTGATACTTATAATTTATAAAGATTGTGCTTCAATCTTTTAGGGATAAGAATTATTGTGATGTTGAGAAAATGACACTGATTTTTTCGATCTTTGATTCTTGCCAACCTTGGGGACATGAGGGGTCTTGCAGGGGGTTTGAATGGGCTCAACAGTTCAGCCATGATTGATGGTAGAGATTTTGATGGGGCACAGGCATACAAGGAGAGCAAGGTTTGTTCAGGGAGCACATCCCCTGTTCAGGACCCTTTTCCCTCCATTCCAAAAGTACCTCACTAAGGGATTTGTATCTGAAGCAGAATCCGGGAAGCGACTTGCACAGGTAGAGAGTTAACAAGATTTATTGTGGGTAAATGACAAACGCGCTCCAAAATTTATCAATTGAGTTCCACTGCAGAACAAAATTTGTTCTATTTTTACCCATTAGTGGAGCTCAAACCATGTGGTTATCAGGAAAGTTGATAAATTTGGTACTAAATTTGCATTGATTTATAATGTAGGTTGTGAGTGAACCAAGCTTGACAAAGTCTGGAGTGTACTGGAGCTGGAACAAGGACTCGGCTTCATTTGAAAACCAGTTGACTGAGGAAGCTAGTGATGTGGAGAAGGCGCGTAAGGTTTGGGAAGCTAGTGAGAAACTTGTTGGTTTGGCCTAAATCAGGATCCTTGAGATAATTTCTGGCAGATAGCTAGCTAATCTTCAATATGAGATGGGAAATATGGGTCCTTTGTGTTTGGATTCAGATACAGGGTTGGTGTAACCAATTTTCAGTTGTAATATTAGTGTAATTTCAGTTGAAGTTGACAATAAAAGCTCAAGAATTATTGTGCTTCAATCTTTTAGGGACAAGAATTATTTTATTTATTGTACATTCATTGAGCTGTCAAGCACTCCTGATACAAATATGACTGTCAGTGATAACATGACTGTGGTTATATCACAGTCGATGAGCTCCAACAATCTTGTGCAGAACATAACATGACTGATACAAAAATCAGTTGATTAACATTCTGCAGAACATAACACAACATGTCTGATACGAAAATCACCAACATAACATTCTGCAGAACATAACATAACATGACTGAACATAACATGACTGATAAGAAATGTAGCCAACTAACTCTGTAAGACCCCAACTTATTATAAATAAATTCAAATTTCCTCTAATTATTATTGTGAATAATAAGGTATTAATTTGATATAATTCTCTGGTTATGGGTGAAATGTGCAAATTTTGCAAAATAAGCAAGTGGTTATAAAATAATCATTGTTGTTTTGGGAATATTTGTTTGGTCGTGGAATATTCTTGTTGTCGGGGAATATTCGTATGACGACATATAATCATTAGTGGGCCCCATAATGTAATAACTGTTGGATGAAAAAATGACAAGTTTGAGTTTTTATTAATAACTAGCGTAGTTATTACTAATTAACACTATTGGAATATGCTTGTGGTTAAAATACGATGTCTACGCGTGGATGCACATTATATTTTGAATTATTGATTCTTACGTAAGAAGGCACTACTCAATCATTGTTACAAAGTAATTATTTGCTCAATATTTTATTTTATTGATTCAATAATTGCTGCGTTGATATTTTATATTATTGTTGCTCAATAATTGTCACTGCACATCATCTCCATTATCAGATCAATAATTCATATTATTTGGAATAATATTATTAGATAGCATTATTGGCAATGTTTAGAAAGTTCTGTCAAGGAGAGGTTTGGTCACCTAATTGCGTGCCATTAAGGAGAAATCCTTATTGGAAAGCCCCCTCTTTCTTAGGAACTGCCTGGTTGTCATAATTGTGATTTTGTATTATTATTTATGAATAATTAATTATTGATTTATATGATAAGGAAATATTTATTTTATGTGGATATAAATGATGGATATATTTATTTTATGTGGATAAAAATGGAGGAATTAATGTTGAGGTGTTTTATCAGTATTTTGTCGAATTGAAAGTATTAAAAATCATCCGTTTGTGGATTTCGGGTATTTTCTGATTGGAATTTGGAAAAACTTTCTTCTACAAAGTTGTAGAGAATTAAATTTTCTATGGAAACACGCAAGTTTCGAATTTTTCTGATAAAAGGGATATTTATTATGAATTACTAAAGTTTCGGAAAATAAAATGATTTTTATTAATTTATTGGGTGGGACCCACTTTGGTTGGTGTTGAATGCATGTGGGCAGCTGGAAATTTTTAAATTTGGCATGCTTGAATTTGTGTTTCAAGGTGTGCGTAAGAATTTTGTTTAAAATAATATTATTTTATTATTTTATTATTTAGTCTCTTATGGCGTTCTAGCCTTTTTCTATAAATAGACACTTAGGTTAGAATTGAAAATCACACCAGAAACAAGTTTTCTTTCTCTCTATATTTTCGAGCGTATTTTAGTGAGTATTTTGATACTTTGAGAGTTCTTTATTCCGCAAGTTTCATCGGCTCTATATCCAAAATTCAAATCGAAGACGATTATTTTGAGGTAAGGGGTGTTATATTCTTCTTAAAATGATATTTTCTTCAATATCATTATACCGAAAAATGTTGGTATGAACTTTTTATCAAATTTGGAACTTTTTGTGTCTGGTTACTATTCACGATACTGATCTTATTCACATATACTAAGACTATTCACGAATCACGACACTATTCACCAAAAATAAAATTTTCTTTTTTTTGTCCAAGATGTCTATTATGGTTACTATCTTTGATTGTATCTATGTTTTGATCTTTATTTTTAAATTCTACTTCAAAATTGGTTATTATGAAGTATTATTGAACTTGGATAAAACTGTAATACGAATCCCTAATATTTGTTCTTTTGCTTCACTGGATTCGTTTTCTTTAAAATATTTTTCATCATCCTCAGTCCTAAATGATGATATTACTGAATATCTTTGGCCTGTAGTGTAAAGATGAATGATTAACTGATGAATATCTTTGGCCGTAGTCAAAAAAGATGAACAGGTGTTGAGATGAACATGACCAACTGGTGATACAAATGAATATCTTTGGCCTGTAGTGCAAAGATGAATATTTGATTAAAGATATATATTGATTGTTGTTACAGGGATAAAATATTGATGATGGACTTTTAAATCTTAGAAGATAGTGGAATTCTTTCTCTACTTGACTCTTCTAATGGATTGTTGTTTCCGCTGCAGTTGTTGATCTAAAACTTGTTGTCTATTATATTTTATCAGATTTTTTCCTGTTGAAAACTAATGATAATTTGTTGTATATTATCTTAGTCATAATATTCTTTACTGGGCTAGTTGAGCTCACCCTTTTCCTTTTTGTTCCATTTTTCTTGTCAGGAGGTGAGAACATAGCAGGATCTAGTCGGGGTATGGAGTGATGGTTCTAGAAAGATGTTTTAGCAGTCTTCACTATTTCTGTAAAATAGTGTTTGAATAATTGTAATGAGGACTTATTTGAGTATGGATATTGTCTAGAAGATAATATTTGTATTTAAACTCACAGTATGTGATGTCGTATTTTGCACGACAATTGTATTATTGAAGTTGTAGTTTGGTTTCTGTACCATGTATTTGGCGACTCAGAATGGGTGTTGTATACCTATTTTGGGGGCGTCACAGTTGGTATCGGAGCTTAGGGATATGATCTCTGGCGGAGATCGGGGAATAGAACTAGGAGGGGAGAGATGAGTAAATCCTTCGCTAGTGTGTCCTATCTAAGCTTATTTGTTGGTCACTCATAATATAGGGATATTATATGATATGTTAATTTGTTTAATTAACCCTTGTTTTATGGCGGTGATTTAAGAATGATCACGAGAACGTTAACAATGGAGTGTATGAGACTGTGGAACAACCTTTAGTCACAAACCAGGAGAACGTACAACAGGAAGGCAATATTCCTCCTGTAAATAACACTACCAAGCAAACGATGAATGATGGAATGTTTAGGAGCTTTTTGCAGTTTATGCAAAATCAGACAAGGGAGACTCGTGTACAAAATACGGGTGGAAGTGATAGCAACGCGAGGTCTATCACAGCCAAGCAGTTCAAGGAGTTGGGACCACCAGAATTTATTAGAAAGCCGGATCCGATCAAGGCGGAAACATGGGTCAAGCAAATTACCAAGATATTCGATGTCTTGGGATGCACGGAGGAACAGAAGGTTCCATTCGCCACCTTTATGTTTCATTGTGAGGCGATCACCGGTGGGAGTCTGTGAAGCGTACTCACCTCTTTGCACTTAACATGTCTTGGGAAACATTTGAAACTATTCAATGACAAGTACTTTCCGAAAGTATTCGTCTATATGAAGGAGGTAGAGTTTATCGACCGAACAAAATAACATGACGGTGTGTCCCAAAGACGAGGCGTAAGTTCACCGAGTTATCCAGTTCAGCACATCATTTGGTAGAGAATAAGGAACGAATGACAAGGATGTTTCGAGGTCTAAAACCCGAGATTCGCCAATACCTTATCTCTCATAAATTTTCTCTCAGATTCGGATGTTGTCAATGTGGCTCAATTATTAGAGCGAGATAGTGAGTATGTTCAACCGAGGGACCACAACCGTGGTCATACCAAAGGATGCCCGAATCATCGAGCGATGATAACCAACGAGGAGGAAAAATACTGAACAAAGGCGGAATAACTCGGGTGGTCATCGTGGGCCATGATAATAGGAGAGGTGAGTCAAGTGGAAATTTCGGAAAGAGGAGATTCAACAATGACGGAAGACATCACAGAAGCACCAAAGACTAACAACAAATTCTAGGGGAGGAGAACGACCGCACCGCTTAGATCTTACAAATGCAGAAAAGAGGGACATATCACCAAACCGTCACAAAAAATCCAAGGTATGTTACAATTGTGGAAAGGAAGGACATATCGCCGAGATTGTACTATAAATGAAACCAAGTTCAATGGGGATGGTGATTCCAAGGGTCATCCGGATAAGTCAAAATCAACAGCCTCGGAAGAGCGTTTATCGTGATCGGACAAAACATGAGGAACCCGAACGAGGTGATCACGGTAAGCTAATCTTGAACTCTTGCAAAGTTTATACCTTACTAGATACCCGGTTCTACCCATTCTTTTATCTCTCCGCTTATGCTCAACGCTTAAACTTGACTCCAGAGAAATTGGACTTTGACTTATCTGTTGAAACTCCGTTGGGTGAAACCTTCGTTACATCTACAGTTTATAAATCTTGCATGATCCAAGTTGGCACTATCACATTACCTGTTGATCTTATCTCTTTAAAGATACTTGTTTTTGATGTGATTTTAGGAATTGATTGGTTAACCACTCATCATGCCAAAATTGATTATTTTCGTAAGGTTGTTAGTTTTCATATTCCTAACCAACCTATCATACAAATTCAAACAACTAAACCACTAAAATCAGTCACTGTCATATCAAGCCACAAAGCTATTCGTTTATTGAAAAATGGATGCCAAGCTTTCTTAGCCCATGTTATGGATTTGAATAAAGACAAGTCAGATTTGAATAATATTTCTGTGGTTAGAGAATTTCCTGATGTATTTCCTGAAGAGCTTCCCGGTCTACCCCCAGAACGTGATGTTGAATTCTTTATTGACCTTAAACCGGGTAAAAAACCCATTTCTAAAATCCCATATCGAATGGCTCCTATTGAACTTCAGGAGTTAAAAGTCCAACTACAGGAATTGTTAGACATCGGTTTCATTCGTCCTAGTATATCTCCTTGGGATGCTCCCTGCTTTATTCAGTAAAGAAGAAAGACGGAGTATGCGCGACTTTTGTATTGACTACCGAGAATTAAACCATGTCACCATCAAGAATAGTATCCGCCACCTCGCATTGATGACCTGCTCACCAACCCGATTGCAAGGAGCACAATTCTTTTTAAAGATCGATCTTCGCTCGATATCATCACCAAGATTAAAACCGAGGATATTCCAAAGACCGCCTTTAGAACTTCGATGCGGGCATTATGAATTCTTATTCATGTCTTTTGGATTGACTAATGCTCCTCGCGCTTTCATGGATATGATGAACCGAGTATTCAAGGAATATTTGGATCGGGATTCGTTGTTGTTTTATTGATGACATCCTCATCTATTCCAAAAGTCGTGAAGATCATGAGCACCATTTGAAGCGAGATACTTGAAAGGCTTCGTGAAAACAAACTTTATGCCAAGTCAAGAAATGCGAGTTCGCTTTAGGAAGTAGCATTCCTTGGGCACGTGGTGTCAAGACATGGAGTATCTGTTGACCCGGCCAAGATCAAGCAAAGACAAAGTTGGGAGCAACCAAAGTCGGTGATCGAAGTCGTAGCTTTCGGGTTTAGCCAAGTTATTATCGGAGATTCGTGAAAGGATTTTCTCGAATCGCTACTCTGCTAACTCAAATTGACTTTAAAGATAAAAAATTCAGATGGAGCGAGGAATGCGAGAAAAGTTTCTAAGAGCTCAAGAGAGACTCATTTCAAGACTGCTCGCAATACCATCCGGTACGGATGGATTTGTTATCTGCAATGATGCTTCGAGCAAAGGGTTAGGATGTGTTCTCATGCAAAGATGGGAAAGTCATAGCCTTATGCCTCACGACAACTCAAAGAATATGAGAGGAATTATCCTACTCATGATCCGAGTTAGCGGCGATCGATTCGCGTTGAAAATCTGGAGACACTACTTGTATGGGGAGAAAGTGGAGATCTATACGGACCATAAAAGCCTTAAATATTTCTTCACCCAAAAAGAACTCAATATGCGGCAACGACGTTGGCTTGAACTGTTGAAAGATTACGATCACACTATTCAATATCATCCTGGAAAAGCGAACGTAGTAGCTGACACATTGAGTAGAAGATCACATGCGAGTATAAGTGCGATATTGTCAATACAAAGGCCCATTCTGTATGAATTGCAAAGTATGGAGGTAGAATTAAAGACTCCAGGGACCCACATGATGATGACGAATATACGAGTAGAACCGATTTTAATCGATAAAGTTAAAGCTGCTCAAGCTACGGACCTGGAGCTGATACGTATGAAGAAGAAAGTGTAAGAAGGAGCTATTCCAGAAGCGAGAATCGATGAAGAAGGAATACTTCGATTCAACTCTAGACTTTGTGTTCCTAACGACTCTGATTTGAAACATAGAATCATGATGGAGGCACACAACACACCGTTTGCAATCCATCCTGGGAGTACCAAAATGTATCATGATATTCGACATACATTTTGGTGGAACAATATGAAGAGAGAGATCGCGAGTTTATCTCGAGGTGTTTAACTTTGTCAACGTGTAAAGCGAGCATCAAGTGCCAAAGGGTCCATTGCAACCACTTGAGATTCCTAATGGAAGTGGAACACATTACCATGGATTTCAAGCATGTGTCTTCCCAAAGTTTCTCAAGGCATAGATGCGATTTGGGTTATTGTTGCCAAGTCTGCCCATTTCTTACCGATACGTGAAACTTATTCCCTTGAACGTCATGCTCGTATGTACGTGAATGAGATTGTGAGATTGCATGGCATGCCAAGATCCATAGTTTCTTGGATCGTGACCCAAGATTCACTTCAAGATTTTGGGTTAGCTTGCAGTAAAGCTATGGGCACGGATTACGATTCGATTGAAAGATACCATCCTCAAACGGACGGACAATCGAGAGGACTATTCAAACCTCTTGAAGATCTATTAAGACTTTGTGTTCTAGATTTCAAAGGAAGTTGGGATAAGTACTTGCCACTGGTGGAATTCTCCTACAACAACAGTTATCAAGCAAGTATAAGCATGGCTCCATTTGAGGCGTTGTATGGATGAAAGTTTCGCTCTCCAAAGATATCTTTGGGGCGAGGTGGGAGAAGCAATGTTATTGGGACCGAATTAGTAATGCATGACTACGAGAAAAGATCCAAATGATTCGACAACGATTCAAACCTCACAAGATCGACAAAAGAGTTATCTTGATCTTCATCGAAAGGACGTGGAATTTAATATCGGGGATCATGTATTGTTACGTGTTGCTCCATGGAAGGGAGTTACAAGATTTGGGAAGAGAGGAAAGCTCAATCCACGATTTGTTGGTCCATTTGAGATTCTTAACCGAATAGGAAATGTGGCCTATAGACTCGCATTACCTCCAAGTATGTCTCGTGTTCATAATATTTTTCACATATCCATGCTTCGTAAATATGTGAAAGACCCGAACCATATTATTTCTTTAGAATCAGACGAGATAGCCGAAGATTTAATGTACGAAGAAGTACCTGTTAAGATCTTTGATAGGAAAGAGCATGTCCTACGCACGAAGGTTATACCACAAGTTAAGGTTTTATGGAGAAACCATGTTATTGAAGAAATAACCTGGGAGTTGGAATCAAAAATGAAAGCGAGGTATCCTCACCTTTTCGAAACACCAGGTACGTACGTCAATTTTGAGGACGAAATTTTATAAGGAGGGGAGGTTGTAAGACCCCAACTTATTATAAATAAAATCGAATTTCCTCTAATTATTATTGTGAATAATAAGGTATTAATTTGATATAATTCTCTGGTTATGGGTGAAATGTGCAAATTTTGCAAAATAAGCAAGTGGTTATAAAATAATCATTGTTGTCGGGAATATTTATTTGGTCGTGGAATATTCTTTGTTGTTTGGGAATATTCGTGCGATGGCGCATGCAGCATTAGTGGGCCCCATAATGTAATAACCGCTTGATGAAGAAAAGCGACAAGTTTGAGTTTTAATAATAATTGGCAGAAGTTATTACTCAATTAACAACATTGGAATACCCGTGGTTAAAATACGAATGTCTGGCGTGGATGCACGAGATTTTTTGAATTATTGATTCTTACGTAAGAAGGCACTACTCAATAATTGTTAATTCTTTATCGCTCAATATTTTATTTTATTGATTCAATAATTGTTGCGTTGATATTTTATATTATTGTTGCTCAATAATTGTCATCGCACATCATCTCCATTATCGGATCAATAATTCATATTATTTGGAATAATATTATTAGATAGCATTATTGGCAATGTCTAGAAAGTTCACATCGAAGAGGTTTGGTCACCTAATTGCGGCTACCAAAGAAGGAGAGAAATCCTTATTGGAAAGCCCCATCTTTCCTAGGAACTGTCTGGTTGTCATAATTGTGATTCTATAATATTATTTATGAATAATTAATTATTGATTTATATGATAAGGAAATATTTATTTTATGTGAATATAAATGATGGATATATTTATTTTATGTGGATAAAATGGAGGAATTAATGCTGAGGTACTTTGAATAAGTGTTGTATACCTATTTTTGGGGCGTCACAAACTCCACTGCAGAACACACACTAGAAACTAAACATAACATAACATTGTGCAGAACATAACATCACCATCCTAATATTGGTCTTATACATAAGAAAACACACTTGATTTATAAGAAATCACACTTGATTTTATATTATCTCAATGCCAACTAACTCCACTGCTCTGCACAAAGACAAAATGAAAGGCAGAAATTGAAAATGTAGCCCTGCAACATTTGAAAATGTAGCCCAGAAACTGAAAATGAAGGCAGAAACTGAAAATGCAGTCCATTGCACCAGATATACTACACAATAAATACCAGCACATGTAGCACCACAAATATTTAAACTTAAACTAACAAACACAATACAATACAACACAACAATAATTGTCTGAAATCATGAATCTCATTGCCAGCCAAATTGATCACACATATTAAATAACATTCACGTCTTTTATGGAACCCAAATGTATATTGCCATCCCAAAAAAACATCACCAGTCAACCTAGATCTTAAATACCAAAAAGGCAATACAAAAAAGAGAACAGAAAATCAATTTCTAGCTTATGCCAAAATAACTTGATCTAACAGAACTCCGTTCAAGCTTGGGCTCTAAAATTGTAATGCAATATTCAGCGAAGTTGAAGTCTTTCTTTCTTTGGAGGTGGTAACACCTTCTTGTTTACAGGATGGCAGTGCGTGAGACATCAACCAAAGCCTTGAAGCTATATGGTTCGTGCATAGATAACTCTAACAGAACTTCCTTGTTAAGTTGGATGTTCTCCTTCATCAACCCATGCATAAAGTTACTACCTGATGTTCAACAGAAACAGAAGAACAAGCTTAATCAGCATCTGGCCTAAAAAAAATTAAAAAATCACAGAAGAGAATCTGAAGCAGTTTTGTTCACTTGTCTCAAACACATTTGGAGTTTGGAGCGAATAAACTGCACCCAACTATTACTCCAAACATGACTCTAATGACAAGTACTGCGAGATCCAAAGACTGAAGAAGCATAGAAAAACTAGGGAGTTTGATTACTTGTTTAGTGGCCTCAACCATGTCAGTCCAAAGAAACGAACCCAACTATTAAGCATAAAGCATTTCAGATGCTGCAAAAATGACTAAAAGTATCTCTATGCACAAAATGAAGCAAAATACTTGTTGGACGACTCTGTCATATCTAGTTTCAACTTAAGATACCTTTAAGATAAGATCTAAAACTTATCACAGCAGTAAACTACTCAATTTACACATCAAAAAGTAAATAAAATGCAAATTAGTACAGATATAAGTAATGCCCAATATCTTCTAATAAAAATAAACAAAGTAGAAAGTATATATACAGGAAGCAGTTTATACTTTGCAACATAGTTATGCTACCTTGATATACTGATTTTAGAGGCACTGTGAAGAGCATCAGGTTTAGCACCTTTCTAATTTTCTACACAAGAAGTTGAACTGAATTGAATTAGTGTTTCAAGTCATTTCAAAATGTTTTTTAACACTGCACTGCTAGGAATGACAAAGAGACCTACAAATAAAAAATGCAAACACAGATGGAACAGGCATGGAAAGTACTAATCCAAAACCAATAACTAAATTGTTGAAATAAATTATGAAATATATACCATCTGTTACAATCAATATAACTGTTGTTGAAAGGAAAAATCGCATCCATCATTTAAAATATTACAGTATAACACAGGACCAGATTGGTCATGTTTGGTTTAACCCCTTGAAAACTGCAAATTTCATTTTCTTAATCATTTGGTTCATTTTGTGCATGTTAAAATGAAATTGTATTAATGAACTAGATTTTACTAAAAAGAAAAAAATCACCCCAGTTAATTCCTCCCATCCAAAGTAACATTTTGCAGATTATAGGGGTGGCCCTCATAAATTTTAAGCCCTAAAAAAACTATTATTGCACACCAAAACACAAATTAGAACGAATCTAAGCCTGATTTCAACCCATACAACAAGAAAATCCATATACAAAATTCTAATTTTGTTACCTTGGTCTAAAATTGATGGATTGACGAGAAGGGCTCAATTCTCTTCGTTTTGGTTCGTCTCGCGAAATGGCTTCAATTGCTGATTGAGAGTCTCTCTTTGTCGATCTATATTGCTACAAGGTGAGTCGGAGGAGAGAGAATGGATAGATTCGTCGTGAAGAGAGAGGGAGAAGGGGCCGTGTTTTTTCGCGAAGAGAGGCTTAGAGAGCAGTTCGTGTTTGTTCTGTTATGACCCACGTATTTCTTTTTTCATTCGGTCCGTTTGCTAGTCCGTCAAATGAGTCTGCGGCAGATCCGAACTCTCTCTCTCTCTCTCTCTCTCTCTCTCTCTATATATATATATATATATATATATAGGGTCATCATCAGGTAAAGGATATTTTACTTTCTTAAAATAAGGAACTTTTTTTTTTTTACTTTTTTTTTAAAACAACTAAAAAAAAAGTTTAATATTTTATGGGCGAAAATTTTTCATAATACAAGATTTTTGAGTGTGATTTGGGTGCGTCTTTGTCTACTACCATTTTTTGGTATAGGTATTCAAAACACGTCCAAAATATTGTATTATGGAAAAATTTCAGTTCTATAAAATTTAAATTTTTTTTTAGTTGTTTTAAAAAAAAAAAGCAAAAAAAAAAAGTCTCTCATTTTAAGAAAGTAAGTGATCCCTTTACTTGATCATTTTTTATATATATATATATATGTGTGTGACGCCCCCAAATATATCTACAACACCCATTCTGAAATCGCCAAAATACATGGTATAGAAAGCAAATTACAACTTTGATAATACGGATGTCGTGTAGAATACTGATAATACAATCTGTGAGTTTGAATACAAATATTGTCTTCTGCATAATATACACACCCAAATAAGTCCTCATTAATTATTCATACACTATTTTACGTAAATAGTGAGGACAAATAAAACATCTTCCTAGAACCATCACTCCATACCCGACTCGATCCTCGCTATGTTCTCACCTCCCGAGAGAAGAAAAATGGAACAAAAAAGAAAAGGGTGAGCTCAACTAGCCCAATAAAGAATATTATGACTAAGATAATATACAACAAATTATCGTTAGTCTTCAACAGAAAAAAATCTAATAGAATACAATAGACAACAAGTTTTAGATCAACAAATGCAATGAAATAAAGAATCCATTAGAAGAGTCACGTAGAAAAGAATTCTACTACGCCTTCTAAGGTTTAAAAGTCCATCATCAATAGTTTATCCTCGTAATAACAATCAATATACATCTTTAATCATCTTTGCACTCACACAGCCAAAGATATTCATTTGTATCACCAAATGGTCATGTTCATCTCAACACTGCTCATCTTTGCACTACTGTGCCAAAGATATTCATTTATATCACCATTTAGGACCGAGGATGATGAAAACATTTTTAAAGAAACGAATCCAAAGAAACAAAATGACAAGGATTAAGGATTAAGGATTCGTATTTTTGTTTTACCCATGTCCAAAAATACTTGAAAATAATCGTAGTGGTGTAAAATTCAAGAATGATCAAAACATGGATACAATCAAAGCTAGTATCCGAGATAGATATTTTGACAAAAAGAAAAATTTTATTTTTCTATGAATAAAGGTCAGATTCGCGTGAATAGTGTCGATATCGTGAATAAAGGTCGATATCGTGAATAAGAACTCCGATACAACAAGTTCCAAATTTGATAAAAACGTTCACCAATACTTCTAAGATAATGATATTGAAGAAAATATCATTTAAGAAGAAAATAATACCCTTTACCTCAAAATAACCGTATTTCCGATCAAATTTGATTGTAGTCTTGTGAAACTCGCACCAGTATAAAGAACACTCAAAGTATACTCACAAGAATACACTCGATAATATAGAGAGAAAGAGAGAAAAACTTAGTTTCGTGTGATTTTCAATTCTAACTTAGCCTCTATTTATAGGAAAATGTTAGAACGCCAAAGGAGACTAAAATAATAAATTAATATTATTAATTTTTTAAAATTCATACGCATGCTTTAGACCATGACCAGCCACCACCTTGGAAAAAAAAATCCCAGCAGCCCATGTGTTTGAAAAAACAAAAGTGGGTCCCACCCATAATTTAATAAAAATCATTTTATTCTTCGAAACTTCAATAATTCACAATAAATAGTTCTTTTATCAGAAAATTCGAATCTCGCGACTTTTTATAGGAATTTCAATTCTCTACAACTTTACAGAAGAAAGTTTTTCCAAATTCCAAACAGAAATTGACCAAAATCCATAAACGGACGATTTTACAGTCTATAATCAATTTTCGGTCAAGAATTGTGTCCACCGACACACAAAACATATGTTAAACATTTAATGCCACAAAATACTCTACCTCCTCATATACTCATATATCCCACAATCATTATAAAAATATCACCGTTAATATATTATTAAAATAATATATTTAAATGTATTATTTTATCGAGAAAAGATAAAATATTAATTTTCAACAATTGTCACATTAAAATTTTCTCCATCTATATCCACATAAAATAAATATTTTCTTTATCATAATAATCAATAATTAATTATTCAAAATAATATTACGTAATCACAAGATCGACAACCGTGCCGCTCCTCAGAAAGAGGGGCTTTCAATAAGGATTTCTCCTTATCGGGCCGCAATTAGGTGACCAAACCTCTCCTTAGATGTAACTTTCTAGACATTGCCAATAATGTTATCTCGATAATATTATTCAAATAATATGAATTATTGATTTGATAATGGAAAATATTGTGTAATGACAATTATTGAAACAATAATAATATAAATATCAACGCAGAGAATTATTGAATTAATAAAATATAATATTGAATAAAGAATTCATCGTAATAATTATTGAGTAGTGTCTTCTTACGTAAGGATCAATAATTCAATAATATCGCATGCAATACCGTGTCTTCTTGCAAACCACGCCAGACATCAGTATTTTAACCACCGTAAACCCAACAAAGTTAATTAGAATAATTTACGCCGTTATTTATAAAACTCAATTTTTGTCGCTTTTCTTCATCCAACCGCTTTTCCGTTATGGGGCCCACCAATGATCATACCATTGCATTTGGAGATTCCCTTTAAAAAGAATATTCCACGACCAAACGAATATTCCCCACAATAATGAATATTTTATAACCACTTGCTTATTTTGTAAACTTTGCACATTTCACCCATAACCAAAGAATTATATCAAATTAACCCTTATTAATTTAGAATAATGAATAAAGAAAAATTCAATTTTATTTATAATAAGTTGGGGTCTTACAACCTCCCTCCTTATGAAATTTCGCCCTCGAAATTGACATACGCATACTGTATATCGAAAAGGTGAGGGTACCTTGCTTTCATCTCCCATTCCAACTCCCATGTCATTTCCTCAATTGCATGGTTTCTCCACAAAACCTTAACTTGTGGTATAACCTTCGTATGTAAGACATGCTTTCTTCCTATCCAAAATCTCAACAGTATCTCCTCGTAGGTTAAATCTTCTGCTATCTCGTCTGGTTCTAATGCAATAATATGGTTCGGGTCTTTCACATATTTACGAAGCATAGATATGTGGAATACATTGTGAACACGAGACATACTTGGAGGTAACGCGAGTCTATAGGCTACGCTCCCTATTCTTGGCAACAATCTCAAATGGACCAACAAACCTTGGATTGAGCTTTCCTCTTTTCCCAAATCTTGTAACTCCTTCCATGGAGCAATACGTAATAATACATGATCTCCAATATTAAACTCCACGTCCTTTCTTCATGAAGATCAAAGATAACTCTTTTGTCGATCTTGTGAAGTTTGAATACGTTGTCGAATCATTTGGATCTTTTCTGTAGTCATGCGTACTAATTCTGGTCCCAACAATATTGCTTCTCCCACCTCGTCCCAGCATACTGGAGAACGACATTTTCGTCCATACAACGCCTCAAATGGAGCCATGCCTATACTTGCTTGATAATCGCTTGTTGTAGGAGAATTCCACCAGGTGGTAGGTACTTATCCCAACTTCCTTTGAAATCTAGGACACGAGTCTTAATAGATCTTCAAGGGTTTGAATAGTCCTCTCTGATTGTCCGTCCGCTTGAGGATGGTATCTTTGAATCAATCAGAACTGCCCATAGCTTTCTCGCAAGCTAACCCAAAATCTTGAAGTGAATCTCGGGTCACGATCCAAAACTATGGATATTGGCATGCCATGCAATCGTCAATCTCATTCACGTACATACGAGCAAGACGCTCAAGGAATAAGTCTCGCGACGGTAAGAAATGGGCGAACTTGGTTAATCTATCAACAATAACCCAAATTGCATCTACGCCTTGAGAAACTTTGGGAAGACTCAGAACAAAATCCATAGTAATGTGTTCCCATTTCCATTTTGGAATCTCAAGTGGTTGCAATGGACCTTTTGGCACTTGATGCTCGCCTTTACACGTTAAGGTGTTAAACATCTTGAGATAAACTCCGCAATCTCTCTCTTCATATTGTTCCACCAAAATGTATGTCGAATATCATGATACATTTTGGTACTTCCAGGATGGATTGCAAACGGGGTGTTGTGTGCCTCCATCATGATTTTATGCTTCAGTCGAAATCGTTAGAACGCAAAGTCTAGAATTGACTCAAGTATTCCTTCCTCATCAATTCTTGCTTCCTAATAGCTCCTTCTTGCACTTTCTTCTTCATACGACATCATTTCTGTGTCCGTAGCTTGAGCAAAATTTAACTTTATCGATTAAAGCCTCGGTTCTACTTGTATATTCGCCATCATTATGTGGGTCCCTCAAGTCTTTAATTCTACCTCCATCCTTTGCAAGTCATACAAAATGGGCCTTTATGCGTTGACAATATCGCACTTTTCGTGCTTGCATATGATCTTCTACTTAATGCGTCGCCTACTACGTTCGCTTTTCGGGATGATATTGAATAGTGTGATCGTAATCTTTTAATGACTCCCACCAACGTCGTTCTGCGCATGTTGAGTTCTTTTGGGTGAAGAAATATTTGAGGCTTTTATGGTCCGTAGATAAATCTCCACTTTCTCTCCATACAAGTAGTGTCTCCATATCTTTAACGCGAATACGATCGCCGCTAACTCTAGATCATGAGTAGGATAATTCCTCTCATATTCTTTGAGTTGTCGTGAGGCATAGGCTATGACTTTCCCATGTTGCATGAGAACACATCCTAACCCCTTGCCGTAAGCATCATTTGTAGATAACAAATCCATCCGAACCGGATGGTATTGTCGTAACAAAGTCTTAAATGAGTCTCCTCGAGAGCTCTTGGAAGCTCTTCTCGCATTCCTCGCTCCATAAGAATTTTGCATCCTTCCGAGTCACCGAGTTAATCTGAGTAGCGATTCGAGAAAATCCTTCCACAAATCTCCGATAATAACCAAATAAGCCCGTAAAGTCACAGCGTTTTGGCCACCGACTTTGCTGTTCTAACTTTGTATTGCTTCAATCTTCACGGGGTCAACAGATACTCCTTGTTTTGACACCACATGCCCAAGGAATGCTACTTCCTCGAGCCGAACTCGCATTTCTTCACTTTTGCATAAAGCTTGTGTTCACGAAGTCTTTGTAGTACCGACTTCAAATGGTGCTCATGATCTTCACGGCTTTTGGAATAGATGAGGATGTCATCAATAAAGACAACAACGAACCGATCCAAATATTCCTTAAATACACGGTTCATCATATCCATGAAAGCGGCGGGAGCATTAGTCAATCCAAAAGACATGACCAAGAATTCATAATGCCCGTGATCGAGTCCTCGAATGCCGTCTTTGGAATATCCTCGCTTTTAATCTTCAAATGATGATATCCGAATCGAAGATCGATCTTTGAAAAGAATTGCGCTCCTTGTAATCGGGTCGAATGTGTCATCAATGCGAGGTAGCGGATACCTATTCTTGATGGTGACATGGTTCAATTCTCGATAGTCAATACAAAGTCGCATACTCCGCCTTTTCTTCTTTACTTAATAAAACAGAGCACCCCAAGGAGACGTCTTTAGGACGAATGAAACCGATGTCTAATAACTCCCAGTAGTTGGACTTTTAACTCCACGAAGTTCAATAGGAGCCATTCGATATGGGGTTTTAGAAATGGGCTTTGTACGGTTCAAGGTCAATAAAGAATTCAACATCACGCTCGGGGTAGACCGAAGCTCTTCAGAAATACATCGTGAATTCTTTAACCACGTAAATATTATTCAAATCGACTTGTCTTTGTTCAAATCCATAACATGGGCTAAGAAAGCTTGACATCCGCTTTTCAATAAACGAATAGCTTTGTGGCTTGATATGACGGTGATCGATTTTAGTGGTTTAGTGGTTTGAATTAATTAGTATGACAAAGTTGGTTAGATGAAAACTAACAACCTTACGAAAAGCAATCAATTTTGGCATGATGAGTGGTTAACCAATCAATTCCTAAAATCACATCAAAAGCAAGTATCTTTAAAGAGATAAGATCAACAGTAATGTGATAGTGCCAACTTGGATCATGCAAGATTTATAAACCGTAGATGTAACGAAGGTTTCACCCAACGGAGTTTCAACAGATAAATCAAAATCTAATTTCTCCTGAGTCAAGTTTAAACGCTGAGCACAAGGTGAGAGATAAAAGAATGGGTAGAACCGTATCTAGTAAGGTATAAACTTCGCAAGAATTCAAGATTAGCTTACCCGTGATCACCTCGTTTGGGTTCCTCACGCTTTTGTCCAATCCACGACAAACGCCTTCCAGAAACCGTGATTTCGACTTATCCGGATGACCCTTGAATCACCACTCTCGCTGAACTTGGTTTCGCGATAGTACAATCTCGAGCGATGTGGCCTTCCTTTCCACAGTTGTAACATACCTTGGATTGTTGTGGACAGTTTGGGCTGATATGTCCCTCCTTCCCGCATTTGTAACATCTAACTGGCGGTCGTTCTCCTCCCCTAGCATTTGTTGTTGGTGCTTTGGTGCCAGCCGCTTGATATCTTCCCGTCATTGTTGAATCTTCTCTTTTCGAAATTTCCACTTGAGTCACCTCTCTTATTATCATGTCCACGATTACCACCTGAGTGGTTACCGCCTTTGTCCGTATTCTTTCCTCCTCGCTGGTTATCATCGTTCTGATGACTACCCTGATTGTGGTCCCTCGGTTGAGTATACTCACTATCTCGCTCTAATAATCGAGCCCCTCGCTGACAACATCCGAATACGGAGAGAAAATTTATGAGAGATAAGGTATTGACGAATCTCCGGTTTTAGACCTCTCGAAACATACGCGTCATTCGCTCCTCATTCTCCACCAAATGAGGTGCAAACTCGATAACTCTCTGCGAACTTTGCCTCGTCTTCGAGACACCGTCATGTTGTTCGCTCGAGTCTAATAAACTCTACCTCCTTCATATGACGAATACTTTCGGAAAGTACTTGTCATTGAACAGCTTCAAATCTTTCCCAAGACATGTTAAGTGCATCCGGTCAAGTACGCTTCACGATTCCCACCAATGTCTGCTTCATCACGAAACATAAAGGTGGCGAATGGAACCTTCGTTCCTCCGTGCACCCCAAGACATCGAATATCTTGGTAATTTGCTTGACCCACGTTTCGCCTTGATCGGATCCGGCTTTCCATGGAAATCGTGGTCCCAACTCCTTAAACCGCTTGGGTTGTGACTGAATAGTGCATTGCCATCATTTCCACCCGTATTTTGTACACGAGTCTCCTTTATGCGATTTTGCATGAACTGCAAAAAGCTTCTAAACATCCCGTCGCTCATCATTTGCTCAATTATGCGTTGTTCACAGGAGGAACATTGTCACTGTTGCACGTTCTCCTCGTTGGTGAGTACTTAGGCGTCTCCACGGCCTCATAAACTCCATTGTTAACGCTTCTCGTGCCCATTCTTAAATATCGCCATAAAAACAAGGGTTAATTAAACAAATTAACATATCACATAATATCCTATATTATGACCCGGACCAACAAATAAGCTTAGGTAGGACACACTAGCGAAGGATTTACTCGTCTCTCCCTCCTAGTTCTATTCCCCGATCTCCGCCAGAGATCATATCCCTAAGCTCGATATTAATCGTGACGCCCCCAAAATAGGTATACAACACCCATTCTGAGTCGCCAAAATACATGGTATAGAAAAACAAATTACAACTTTGATAATACATATGTCGTAGTATAATACACAATACAACTGTGAGTTTGAATACAAATATTGTCTTCTGACAATATACACACCCAAATAAGTCCTCATTAATTATTCATACACTATTTTACGTAAATAGTGAGGACAAACTAAAACATCTTCCTAGAACCATCACTCCATACCCCGACTCGATCCTCGCTATGTTCTCACCTCCCGAGAAGAAAAATGGAACAAAAAAGAAAAGGGTGAGCTCAACTAGCTCAAGAAGAATATTATGACTAAGATAATATACAACAAATTATCGTTAGTCTTCAACAGAAAAATCTAATAGAATACAATAGACAACAAGTTTTAGATCAACAAATGCAATGGAATAAAGAATCCATTAGAAGAGTCACGTAGAGAAAGAATTCTACCGTCTTCTAAGGTTTAAAAGTCCATCATCAATAGTTTATCCTCGTAATAACAATCAATATACATCTTTAATCATCTTTGCACTACAGCCAAAGATATTCATTTATATCACCAGTTGGTCATGTTCATCTCAACACTGCTCATCTTTGCACTACAAAAGCCAAAGATATTCATTTATATCACCATTTAGGACCGAGGATGATGAAAACATTTTTAAAGAAACGAATCCAAAGGAAACAAAATGACAAGGATTAAGGATTAAGGATTCGTACTTTGTTTTACCCATGTCCAAAAATACTTCAAAATAATCGTAGTGGTGTAAAATTCAAGAATGATCAAAACATGGATACAATCAAAGCTAGTATCCGTAATAGATATTTTGGACAAAAGAAAAAAATTTTATTTTTCTATTGAATAGTCTTGTATTCGTGAATAAAGTCGATATCGTGAATAAAGTCTTGATATCGTGAATAAGAACCCCGATACAACAAGTTCCAAATTTGATAAAAACGCTCACCAATACTTCTACATAATGATATTGAAGAAAATATCATTTAAGAAGAAAATAATACCCTTACCTCAAAATAACCGTATTTACATCAATTTTGCAGTAAGTCTTGATGTAAACTCAGACCAGATATAGCAACACTCAAAGTATACTCACAAGAATACGCTCGATAATATAGAGAGAGAGAGAGAAAACTTAGTTTACGTGTGATTTTCAATTCTAACTTAGCCCTCTATTTATAGGAAAATGTTAGAACGCCAAAGGAGACTAAAATAATAAATTAATATTATTAATTTTTAAAATTCATACGCATGCTTTAGACCATGACCAGCCACCACCTTGGAAAAAAAATCCCAGCAGCCCATGTGTTTGAAAAAACAAAAGTGGGTCCCACCCATAATTTAATAAAAATCATTTTATTCTCCGAAACTTCAATATTTCACAATAAATAGCTCTTTTATCAGAAAATTCGAATCTCGCGACTTTTTATAGGAATTTCAATTCTCTACAACTTTACGTAAGAAAGTTTTTCCAAATTCCAAACAGAAATTGACCAAAATCCATAAACGGACGATTTTACGGTACTATAATCAATTTTCGGTCAAGAATTGTGTCCACCGACACACAAAACATATGTTAAACATTTAATGCCACAAAATACTCTACCTCCTCATATACTCATATATCCCACAATCATTATAAAAATATCACCGTTAATATATTATTAAAATAATATATTTAAATGTATTATTTTATCGTAAAAGATAAAATATTAATTTTCAACAATTGTCACATTAAAATTTTCTCCATCTATATCCACATAAAATAAATATTTTCTTTATCATAATAATCAATAATTAATTATTCAAAATAATATTACTGTAATCACAAAGATCGACAACCGTGCCGCTCCCGGTGAAAGAGGGGGCTTTCCAATAAGGATTTCTCCTTCATCGGGCGCGCAATTAATTAGGTGACCAAACCTCTCTTGAGATGTAACTTTCTAGACATTGCCAATAATGTTATCTCGATAATATTATTCAAATAATATGAATTATTGATTTGATAATGGAAAATCTTGTGTAATGACAATTATTGAAACAATAATAATATAAATATCAACGCAAAGAATTATTGAATTAATAAAATATAATATTGAATAAAGAATTCATCAGTAATAATTATTGAGTAAGTGTCTTCTTCACGTAAGGATCAATAATTCAATAATATCGCAAGAATACCGCAAAGCTTTCTTAAGTACCACAATGCAGATATTATATTTTAACCACCGTGTAACCCAATAGTGTTAATTGGTAATAATTTACGTCGTTATTTATAAAACTCAATTTTGTCGTTTTCCTTCATCCAACCGCTTTTTCCGTTATGGGCCCACTAATGATCAAGGCCATTGCATTTGAGATTCCTTTACAAAAAGAATATTCCACGACCAAACGAATATTCCCGACAATAATGAATATTTTATAACCACTTGCTTATTTTGTAAACTTTGCACATTTCACCCATAACCAAAGAATTATATCAAATTAACCCTTATTAATTTAGAATAATGAATAAAGAAAAATTCAATTTTATTTATAATAAGTTGGGGTCTTACAATATATATATATATTTAAAATCATTAGACTCACAACTCAAAAATTGATAATAGTTAGAATAGGATGTTATAAAATATTATAATTCGACACGTCAATAAATAATTTTTTTTTTGATATATTTTAAGACAAATAACCACCATTTACTGTATAGATATATCGACAGAGAGAGAAAGAGGCAATCTGTTTATTTTTAGTATTTTATTATTATTGAAACAACGGGAAAGTGCCAGAAAACTTGAAGGAGAGAAAAAAAGAAGCAGATGCAACCGACAGGTAGTGGTGGTGGACTGTGTCGAGGACTCGCCCGATTCCGCTCAGCCCCGGCGACATGGCTCGAAGCTCTACTCGAGTCAGAAGAAGTAGAAGTAGAAGTAGAAGAGAGCATCCTCGACCTCGACCCACCGCCAAAGCAAACAACCACCCCCACGCAGTCCTTTGCTCCGCCGCCCACCGCCGCCGCCAACAAAACTTATGTCGATCCGGGGTTGTTCAGCTCCCCTGGTAGCTCCGCCTTCCTCCGCCAGAACAGTTCTCCGGCGGAATTTCTTACTCAGATCAGTTCTGGGTCCGTTGGGTACTTTTCAAAGTTTGGAATTCCGGCCAATTACGACTATCTTCCGTCCAGTAAGCGACCGAGAGAGGTAGATTCAGCAGACCCATCTGTTAAATTTTCACCTCAGTTGGTGAGTACTGCATATTTTTCTATATTGTGTTTGTATTTTACTCTGAATATAATTAATTTCTTTTTTCGGCAAGTAATAAACTCCTTATGTGGATGTTTCCTACTTTGTAAATTTGTAAAATGCAAAATTGTAGTATGAGTCTATCACTTTGCGGAAATATGGTATATGACTATAGAATAGCAAATTCCTACCTCGTGATACAGTTAGTGGTGCAAAACTGTACTTTTGGGTCAGTTTTACACTACTAATTATATCTTGAAAGGCAGGTTTGCACTAATAATTGTACTTGATGAAGAAGTCTAATTCAAGGACAAAAATATCACAGGAGCAAATACAAGGGACAATTTTATATTTTATTCTTTTGTCAATATGTTCTTTTTGTAGATCCTAAATAATTCATTTGTTCTGCTAAGATCTCTTTTCTTAGTTTATTTAGTTTTAATTGTTTTTGTTCAAATTTTTGTTATTTTTTGTTTCAAATGAAAACAATCAATTTGGGGAGAAATAGAAACTCAAAAAACATTATTTGAGAGATGGAGGGAGTAAATGAATCTATTTGGGTATATGTTCTTATATGGGGTAAATTCCTCGTTAACCATAGGACCTAAGTCCTATGGATAAAATTGGTTTGATAAACAGTTATTTAATATGGTTTCATTTAAATGTATACTTATGTTCGCACATGTGTAGTGTAGACAGTAGAGAAAAGTGGAGAGTTACATGGTTTGTTGGATGCTGAGATGAAGAAGATTTTAGAGGATTCAATTCCATGTAGAATTCGGGCAAAACGCGGGTGTGCTACTCATCCTCGCAGTATAGCTGAGAGGGTATATAAATTCTCTCTCTGGTTGATTTGTCATGAACGGATAAATTTTTAAATATTTATATTTCATATATCATTTTTAATGCATCTTTATTTAAAAAGCTGGTGAGAATTTATATTGTGATTAATAAGTTTCTCATACTTGAGCCTAATTAAGCTTTTCTCTTGTGGTTAGGTCCGAAGGACTCGAATCAGTGACCGTATAAGGAAACTTCAAGAACTCGTACCCAATATGGATAAGGTAACCCATTCATTCTATATTTTTTTTACTGATTTAGTAATTAATCTTTTTTTCTTTTTCGGTAATTGATAGTGATTGTTACTATCCCTTGAACTTTAGCATATAGTCACTCTCTCGGGTATGTGGAAAAATTCATAGATAAAAATAATAACTTTTGGGACCAAGAAAGTGATGGTATGCATGTCACTTGACCTTTTGCACATCATTTGAACTTTTGCATCATCATTCCTCTCTTCCCTTTTTATTTCTCCTCTAGAAAGTGGACAGGGTATTTTACTGGGATTAGGTGATAAAATCAGCTTGCATTAGTTGACTCTATAGGAAATCATGTTATCCAGGAAAGTTCCCAACCTGGAGAGATTCATAATGTGATTTGGGTCTATGCCAATTGGGTCTGACACAAGATCATTGCTTGAAAGTCTTTGAGAATCTAAGACACCTAGGCACAAAAATGTTAGTCGTAATTGAACTATTTGTACTAATTTATTAGACTTAAATATGTTTCACTACTCTAAACTATCTGACATATTCCACTTTAGTGATCCACCTTTTAATTTTTTCAATTACATGATTGAACTATTGATTTTTTTCAATTATATCCTATTGAGGCTGCCACGTCAGAAATTGCTGACGTGACTATTTGGGTGGGGGCATAAAGCAGCTGATGTGTATTTAAATAATATTATTTTCTTCATTTTATTAATTTGAATTATTTGGGCAAGGGTAAATTTGGCAAATCATTTTACCTCCCCCATCTTCCTCCTCCTTTATCCTTCATCACATATTTTCTCTCTCCATTTCTCTTTCCTTCTCGCATCAGCCATGAAAATTGCTAACATTAATCTTAAAAACATCTTCCGCTCTGGTAAAAAATCTCGATCCGTCTCGCGATCCCGACCAATCATCGTTTAGCTCCGGCACATCCTCCTCTGATTCCACTCACTACCATAAGTCTGGAGCCGATGCCCCCGCTGTCGAATCCTTCGGCGACCATGACAATGATTCCACCTTTCGTTGACGCCTCCATCTACGGTGAGAAGATCGTCGAGGAACACGACGTAGAGGAAGACACCTTCATCGAGGCCGAGTCTACAGGCCTACGTGATGGACTCCACGACACACTTGTGTGAGGTGGTCATCGCCCGGATCGTTTCTAACACAGTTGATAGAGTCGAACTCTCTCGGCACTTCAACCCAACGTCTATATTGAGACGAGAACCTTGGTACAGTCGATCAAACGATGAAATCAGCGTTGAATGGAATACCAACGACGCCTAAACCCCGTGTTTATATTGAAATAGGAACCTCGACACAATCGATGATTGATGCGCTAGAAGACACCACACACAACTATGTATTGTTGTATGATAAGTCAAATTAAATCTCAAAGAATAAACTAAGGAATTAGCTTAAGAATTCTTCAAAGAACCAAAAGTAGAGAATAATCTCACAAGTAATTAAATCTGAATATTATTGAATGAATAATGTGTATTACATAAGGAAACCTTAAATAATTGAAACCGTAGAATCCTATTAGGAATCAACAAGTGTTCTATGAATCAAAATCTACTCAAATATCCTATTTAAAATATAAATCTAGTAATAAACTGAAAACATTAAGTTTAGGAAACAAATCCACGCTCAAAATCTATCAAAACGCGTCAGCCTCAAAAAACACGCTATGCAAATCTAGACAACCCCGTTGGGTGGGCATTTTAGTTTGTAAACCCAGGCGAAGGGTGTTGTCGAGAGGGCAAGGCGGATTCAGAGCTCGTTGGGGGCGGCTTTTGGCAGAGAGGTCTCCGCTGGGGCTAGCATTTTGGCCTGGAAAACCTTGTCCGGGCGGGCTTGCTGACAATCCTGAAGTTCTGCTCCTGACTTGCATTGGAATGATCTCGGTTGCATGATGAACGCATTGCCTTGATGCTTGAACCCTTTTTCGTTCCATGCATTCCAACCTCATGTTGTCGCGTGACAGATTGTAAACTCAATCATTCGTTGAACCCTTGGAACTCGAGTTTAGTCGTCGTTGTTTGATGCGAGCCTGGTCAGGATCTTATCACTACGCCTCTTGGGCCTTTTGCTATAATGCGCCGAATGCCCTCTTTGTGTAGTAATTTTCACTTTGCCTTTTGGTTTTTGGTTAAGATTTGCCTTTTGTTTGGTGGGTTTGAAGATATTTTAGTGTTTTCCAGAGCTTGATTGATGGTTAATGGTTGGATTTAAGATCTGATTTGGTTTATGAAGAGAAGAATTGGGTTGGCCAATAGCTTTGACTTTATGTGGGGGTTATTTTGAGCTTGTGTAAGTGGTAGTTGAAGTTGAATTGCTTCTTTGCCAATCTTAAAATTTGCTTATATGGGTTTTCTTGGATTTGGAACATGGTATTCAATGGGTTCATCTTTAAATTTGTTTATAGTTTGAGGGAGATTTTTTGCCGATCGATTTGTTTGAGATTTGTCTTGTTTTGTTTTAATGGAGAATAAAAATGATTTGCCAAATTTACCCTTGCCAAAAAAAAAATATTTTTTTTACACACATCAACTGTTTTATGCCCCATCTAAATATCCACGTTAGCAATTTCTGACGTGGCAGCTTCAATGGGATAGAATTGAAAAAAAATCAGTAGTTCAATCATTTAATTGAAAAAATTAAAAGGTGAATCACCAAAGTGTAATATGTCAGATAGTTTAGTGCAGTAAAAACATATTTAAGCCAATTTATTATCACTACAGACTATTTTATTCCATGATTAGTTCGTTATTTAATCACATGGACTATGTTTTGTCATTTCTAAGGCCATTTTCCAAGCGGAAAGGTGGTTTTATATTGTCCCTCTTTTGAGGTATGAAATGGCCTTAAACATTTTCACAAATAGTCGATGGGACTAAATAATAGAATAAATTAGTACAAATAGTCATATCACAACCATTATTTATGCAAATGGATGTAGCCTTAGGGGAAACTTTAATTTTTTTGGGATTCATGATATTCTAGCATCTCTCTTTCATAATCTTTCATAATTGGTATTATACCAACGTGATCCGACACTTTTATGGTCAAGAACTGAAAGCCTGAGAAACGGAGACACTTGGGTACAGGGGATTGATGAGATTGTAGCATATGGTTGTTATAGCTTCTAATTTCATGGTCTTACAATACTTTGATGTTCTAGTTGTGCTATAACTACATGCAGCAAACTAATACCGCGGATATGTTAGACGAGGCGGTAGAGTATGTCAAGTTTCTACAAAAACAGATTCAGGTATTTCTTGCATCAATCTAACTAGAAAAATTCATCCATTTATATCCTACTGCTCAAAATGTTAATTGAAGAGGAGTTGTAAATTAGAAACCTTACTTTGTTTCTTGTAGCTGCAAATCTTAATAATTTCTCGTTTTCCTCCTCCTTCCATGAAAAACACTGATGGTAAAGGTATTTTGGAGGGGGGAGGGAGAAACACGTTCACTTTGTTCTCTTACCGCAGTTGGAAGGAAAGCTTTCACTAAAACAGGAAACCTAACATATGGCAGGAACTCACGGACCATGAAAAGAAATGCGTATGTGCAGCTAGAAATTAATTAGATTCTATCAGATTCCTTCTGATACCAAGTTCCTGGTTCATAAGAAATTGTTGAAGGTCTCTACTTCCTTTAAATACGGTATTTTCCGATTCTACTATCAAATTATTTTACCTGCGTAGAAGTTGGCCATGAACTCATAAGGGTGTTGCAAGTTCATAATGTAGAATCATGATCTGGAATTATTAGCTTCAGTTTCTATTTTAAGTTCGATAAGTATAATGTATTGTAGTTGTAAAATTGCTGTATACAGTAAATATAGTTATATACTTCTCCTTAAAATATTTATTTTTCACATCCACTAGTGTTCCTAAAAGTTGTATCCCAGAAGTTAAGTAAATAGTGAATAGTGACTAGTGAGGAAGTGTTGGATCAATAAAAATCTTGAAAATATGCCGATTTTGGATATTGTGCACATGGATTTTTTACGTTATATTTTATATTATATTTCTGCATAGAATTACAGTTGAAGGTAATAGACTAATAATAAATTAGAAAGTGTATGTTATATATTTTGGATTGCATCGATATTTTAGTTTCAGTTGAGATTTTAAATTAACTTTATTATGTAAGATGATACTTGCATATCACCACAGGAATCTCACTCGGTAGAACTGCCTTGAGGTGAGTATTCTCATTAACCATTTCAGAGAATTTCTCATTGTAGACATCTAGTTGCCGACATTCAATTTTTCACTATATTCTATGTCGTCTTTTGCATTGTAATATTAAGTTTAGTTCTTCAATACTCTAGAAGAAAAAAGTTTCAAGGTTGAAACAAGTTTTTCATGTTTAGAAAAAACGTTATTACTTTGTAAAGTATTGCAACTTTTAAGCCCCATAATGTTGGGGATGATGTCATGGATTATCGAATATCATTGAAACTAGAGTAGTTGCATATGATCACAAATTTATGTTGATGGTAAGTAAGGACTTATGTGGATACCTGAGATGTGATGGAACTAAGAATGGTCTCAGGTTAACTTGTTCTATCTTTATTGCTTAGAGTTGAATGCAAGTCGCAATTCAATTTCGTCATAAATTTGTGGACATATAAATCATTTCACTTGAAACTACTCTTTCTTTTATTCATTTCTCTGTTACTTTTTTGGGTTGGTATAATGAACAAAGTTGTTGAACATGCATGCAATACACACCTTTTTATTTGCAAATGTGTTGTAAAAAGTAGTTTCCATGAGGCCTCGTGTAACTTTCTTTCAAAAAAAAGGCTTAAATAAATTTGTAACTTAGTTTTTTTTATATTAAACTTAAACATTAATGTTTCAACTTTATTGAACTTTGATATTCATATTCGTCTATAAATTAAACATTTTGGCCATCCGATTTAGTATTTTCTTGTCAGAATAAATCACAGAACTCAAAATGAATATTTAGCACAAAAAAAAAAGGACTCAAAATGAAAGGGCAATGTAGTATTTTTTTTTAGTGTAAAATTTAACAACCCAACTCTACATAGAAAGATATGAGAAAAATTTGTCTATGTATAGGGAACTAAGTTACTAACAATAGTATTTTCAGTCATAATTTTTTGGATGAACCTGTGGTTGGTGGGTTAAGATGATTCAAGAATATACTATTGGGCAAATGCTTTAAGATCTTAATTGAATGAATTTGATTCGATTTAGATTTGGGATTTAACATGAGATTATTTGTTTTGGACTTGAAATTTGATCTGATTGTTTCAATAATTTTGTTTAAATATTATTTTGGGGGGTTTTTTTTCCCACTATTTTCCCTTTTTTCATCACACTAAGCACATGTATAACTTCCCATCTGTTCAAATATATTTAGGAGTTAAATTACCAAATATATTCACTCTAGTTAATTAATGCAAACCGGCTGGCAGAAGGTTTGAAGGTATGTATGTTAGTAATGCTACTATCACAATAAATCGTTCACATACACTAACATATATATTAGTATGACTCATATGTGTGTATATATATATATATATATATATATATATATATATATATATATATATATATATATGTGTGTGTGTGTGTGAGTGTATGTGAGCAGTATGTAAATAATTTCATATGATAGTAGACTTATTGATGTTTTAAAATTGAAACATTAGGTTTTATGTTTTAAAATGCGATTTTTTTAAAGAACTTAATATTTAATTTCCAATTTCGAAACAATATAACTAATTTGGATTTGGAATTTAAAAGCCAACACATGTATTATTTCTATTCTTGAAAAAGCGTTCTTTAAATGATTACTGTGTTAAATAATTATATCGAAACGTGCTATTGCATAAAATAAAAATAAAAATCAATAATCATAATATTAAGTATTTACATTAATTGAGAGAAGTCATCTTGTATGTATCACGCTTCCATTACGCTTAAAGGTGAAAGTATTTAATTGTCTCTCTTAATCTTAGGATGGATGTATAGGTGTGTATAAAATTCTTGAGACAACAATTGAGATCAAAACCTAATTGTTTTATTTATAGAATAACTTAAAGGTCAAAATTGTCCATCAAGATTATGAAACCCTAGGGCCTATTATGCCAAGTACTATCAGTAATATTATTTATATATAGGTCACATAATTAATTATCAAACCCGTAAATAAAGTGATTAAATTAATACAATATGTAAGCCCAATAATTACATAAATAGCATAGGCCACATAAGGAATAAAATATTCCAACATTCTCCCACTTGGTCAAAATACTATTTATACAAAATATAACACTTACAATCATTAATTTGGCCAAGTATTAATTTAATGTTTATATCTTGTTCAAATAAAAAAACCAATACGAATTAATACAATCTTTGTATCACTATTAACACAAGATCCCCAGTAGTTACACAATTAGTACTTTTATTAGAACAAATATTAACATTAAGCATAACAAGTATGAATATAGTTTACATAGGTGGTAATAGATTAAACTCATTCATATGGTCCAAAATATAATTGTTTGCTCACAAGTTCTCAAGTGTACACAATAAAGAGAATAACAAACCATAAACATAAAGTGAAGTTCAAAACAACGAGCTCAAAAATGTTGTCTTACATCAAAATAACACACTAATTAAAATTATCAGTTAAACACATACCCGTAACATGCTCTAAAAAGAGTTTGGGTGGTAAGCCTTTCGTAAGTGGATCCGCTAACATATAATGCATACTAATATACTTAATGATAACGCTTTGATCTTCAACTTTTTCCCTGACAAATAAGTACTTAGTGTCGAGGTATAATCTGTGACAACCCGAGAATTTAGAATATTTTAAAAAAATTTATTAATTAATTTAAGGTTCGAAATTAGAACCTAAACAGAAAATTAGTGTATGCGTTTGATATTTTTAAGATAGAATTTTGAGGATTTTAAAATTCTGTGAAGGATTTAGGTGAATTATTCAGGATCAAGTAATAAGTGAATATATTCTGTGTATATGTGTACAGTATGTGGTTAAGGGTCAAGGGTTGACCAGATAAACGATATCTGTATCAAACCCCAAGTATATATTAAGAACGTCAACGCTCGGTTAGAAAACCCTAGCGTTTAACAAGAAACCCTAGAAACCGGTTCTAGAAACCCTAATTTCAGTTCCGGGAATCCGAAACCCTAATTCGGTGCATGAAACCCTAAATCGAGAACTTAATGGCGTAAGTGTAAATAATTATAGGATTAATTAGGGTTAATCTTAACAAATTGGTTACAAAACCCTAATTCCAAATTTGAAACCCTAATTTATAAATAGGGAAAAACCTAAGTGTTAATTTAATACTTTTAATGTTAATTAGGATATATTAATTCTAATTTTCAACTTAAGTAATTAGAAAACCCTAATCTAATTACGAAATCTAATTTCTATTTTAGAAAATTAATTTTTAATTAGAAACCCTAATTTTGGGTTATAAATCCTAATCCGTGATTTTGACCCTAATTGCTAAATTAGCAATTTTAATTAGGAAATACTAATCCTAATTAGCAATATTTAAATTATGATTAAATTTTTTTAATATAATTAGAAAATTCTAATTATAATTTAGAAATATTAATTTTCTATTTTTGAAAACCTAATTTGAAAATTTTAGAAATTAAATTGCAAACCCTAACTAAACCCTAACCAAACCCTAAACCCTAAGGATTTGGACCATTTACATAAATGCCATTAAAATCAATTAGAAAAGACCATTATACCCTTTTTGTATTATTTTTTTTATTTGATGGAGTGCAAATCTTGCCATATAAGTGGTAAGTCACCAACTAAAGTTTTCTTGTGCCCTATATCTCAGCAACAATCTGATTTTGGGTGACACCTAGCAATTGATGCAATGAATCCATTAGATTAAAAGATTAAAAGTAAGAAAATGACTTAATTTACTTTTCATATCCTCCAAGACTACTCTCTCTCTAAATTTTCGAATGGAGAGTGAAATGGAGTGTAAAGATAAATCAGTATCAGTTCTTAGCTCTCCAAGATCAGGATTAGAAGTCAGATTCAAGAAATCAAAGCCTAAAAAGTATAAAATCCTAAAATTTCGAAATATTATGATTTGTTGTTAGATGTTGTAATTGATTGGTTAGATATGTGTAATAGGGTGTCTATAAGTGATCTGGGTTGATAGATCATGGATCTATAACACTTAGATTCAAGAATCAAGCATTTTTCAAAATCTGGAAAAACTAGAAATTTTTGGCCTGACAGCCATAAGTCAGGGCCCATAGATCTTTGTGTGTTAATGATTTGTGTTGTTTTAAGTTTTCAACTTGTAGTATGTTATGTGGTCTTTGTTCTGAAACTTGAAACAGAGCTAGATCATGTGTATATTTCAAGATATAAGCAATAAACTGCGTTGACCACCACAAAAATGGTTTCGGGTTACCTCCAAACCCGTAAGTCAACGACAAAGCTTTTTGCAAGGCTATGAATCTTTCTCATTGTTTGTTAGTTTGGCCAAGTTGTTGTTGGAATGTTGTAGATCGTATAAGGACTACACACTCATGCATTTATATCACCTAGATCCTTAATGAATCAAAATAATGATGGTCAAAGTATCGTTGACCAACCGTTTTGAAGAAATATGGAAAACCCGTAAATCGTGAAGAACGACTCCCGATCACTTTGACCTACTTTTTATCTCTCATCCGTAATGTTGATTAGACTTATATGAGGTATGTAGTTGTACTCGACATTATTTCTACATGATGGAACCACTATATTATATAAACAAGACCTATACTGCAAACTATAAGGATCCAAAGTAGGTACCTTGACCGTTCTTCATTTTCTGGGTAACCCAGAAAATGAAGAACATGTCTGACAAGGATTTTGATGGCCTATAACTTTCTGTTTAGATGCATGATGGCCATGACAGTCGTTTGTAGTTGTAGTACTACATAAGTACTACAATCTTAACACTTTAGCGACTGTAAAACGTAAGGACCAAAGATCTATATCCCAAAAACCACCTACCTTGTTCAACGACTTGAAGATCTCAGGCAGTATCAAGAACACCAAGAACACCAGAAGCGACAGTTACTCACGCTATAGGCCCTTTAGTGACAATTTTTAATTTCTAATTTAGGAAATTATTAAATAAATTGAAATAAATAGATTTTAATTATTAAAAATACTAAATAAATTTCAAAAATTATTTTAAATTCCGAAAAATAGTTTTTAATTATTTTAAGTATATTTCATAAATATTTAATATTTTTGGAATATAAATGGTATTTAATTTATTTAATTATAATATTAAATAAATAATTTTAAAATGATTTTAATTCATAAAAAAATCATGAAAAATAAAATTATGGTATAAGAAAATATTTAAAGTTATGTTTAGTGACTTTTAATATTTTAGAATGAATTTCATTAATTAATTAATATTAATGGTAATTAGTTTATTTAATAAATAAATTAAATAAATTATGGAAAAATAGAATAAATGATTTATAAATCATATAAAAATAATTTAAGTGATATAAAAATATTTGAAGTTATAACTTGTAACTTTTGATATTTTGCCATGAAAATATTAATATTTTAATATTAAAAGCAATTACTTAGGATAATGAATTGAATTCGCTTAAAAATCATATAAATATGATTTTAAAGTATTAAAAAATACTTTATGATATTATAAATATATTATAATATTATGACATGTATTTCATTAATATTGATAATAAATAAATATTAATGATAAAAGAATTATGTGGTATTTAATTCATTTAAATACGATATTAATGATCAAAAATTTATGATAAATGGTAATAATTATTTGAAAATTATTATAAGTATATGAAAAATAATTCGACTGTTATTAAAATTATTTAAGTTAATTGTTAAGTGTTAAAGTCAGAGTTTAATTGAACTTAAACTCGTCAATTGTCCGACTAGACCGTTGGGATGTTAGAATTGTGTCGGTTTCAACTCAGACTGCCATGTTTGATTTGATACCGTGTCTTATGTGTGTAATAGACTGATAGGGTTATGTGTTATATGTGTTTAGGTTATTCTATGTTTATATATATAATAGTATTATATTGTGATGATATTATTCTAATATTGGAGATCTATATTACTAATATTAGGTCTTCTGCAAAATGCGATATAAATTGCATAGCTGTAATCAACATTCGCCTGTGCAAGTTTATTTTACTTAACTCTACTAAGAGTTGTTTCATTTGGATATGCTTATGGTTAATCATTGTCGATTGCCATGTATAATTGTAATCATTCCATATTGCATGTATAAGTCGTATGAAAGGTCATCACCTTCATTACCCTTTGTTTCGATATATTTGTTCATGTAAAATACTTGTTCACCAAAATTTTGTTCCTCGCTAATTCACAATTATATTGTTGAATTATAGCCACCAATTATTCAAATCATTTCAATCATGATATATCGTTATATTGTTGAATTTAAACTTGTTGGGCAACTTTATGCTGCTCACCCTTGCTATATCATGATAAATATTGCAGATTAAGACGAACGCGCTTTGGATACAAGGAAAGATTAAAGAAAGTTCCAGTATAACGAAGGCAATGTATGCGATTAGATTTGTATAAGTATTGAATGATAATAATGTTATGTGTTAGTTAAGTTATGAAATGTGATTAAGTTAAGGTTACTCGACCTTGGGAATAGTGTATAATGTATTGTATAAACAATTTATGTTTATATCTTCCGCAAATATAGTAATAGTTGTATATAGAATGATCGAACCGGATCCGAGGTGATTTAGGACCGGATTCGGGGCCCTCACAAGCTAGTATCAAAGTCAGAGGTTATGAACCATAGGTAGGAATACCCGAGACCAATAACCGCAGATGATTAGATAAGATCTAACTCACTTAGAGTTAGTTGGTCGAGAAGATTCAAAGATGAATCTCGGCGAGTATAAAGATACGGAGTTCCCTAACTCTGATAATAAAGTTGAACAATAGTGATGAATAGATAGAGTCTAAAAGACTAAAGGTGCAGTGTTAGAAGATCGTAAAACAAAACGATCATAGTATAGAAATGAATCGTAATATATACGATAAGATCACCCCGTGATCTGATAAAGTGATAACAGCGATAAGAATCAATTAAATGATTGGAAAGTTTACAGCAAGATTATTGTGTGTCAGTTGTACTACGAATTGGTACAAATTCAGGAAAGGATTATGAATACGAGTTAAATGAAATTCGTATTGAAAAAGGGGGTTAGTGTTAGGTGGGGAATCAATTGAGGACTCGTGTCAGCCGCTGAGTTGTATGATTCTTCGTATGAGAGCTGAATTGTACATGGTGTAAAAACCACTTAGTTTCTTGCAATGATAATCATTGAAATGTTTGTGTCGCGCTATTCATTATATGCATGTTTAGAGGGTGATTCCTTTCTCATGTGTATGACAGATAGATAGGTCATAGGTAGAGGATATAAGGTTAAGTACGAGTTCTTAAAACTCATACTTATGTGACGTACTTGACTCATAGTTATATGAAATATTTATGAACTCCTCAGCGAATGGACGTCAAAGGTCTGATTAGGAAAGTTCTTAAACTCATATGATTGTGGCAATTTATGGAATCATAAGTGTGGTTTTACGAACTGGGTATAGTTGTGTGTAAATGGAATATTGAGGATAATAGGAACAGATAGCTTGTTAAGCAAATGATTATTAGTGAAGACATAAGTTTTCCAAAACTCCTAGCTATGCTAGACTTCGAAATTTTGACATCAAGCTAAATACGCACTATGTGCCTTTAAAAAAAAAAATGTAGACTCGTAATCATTTTTGAAACGGTTTAAAGTATAGTCTATGCTACTTATTTCAGCTAGACGCAAATGATTTGAAATATCAAAATTTATTTTATTTATCACTCATGTACCATGTAACCTGGTGCAGAGATGATATAAATTTGATGGAGTTGTAAATACAAGAATACTTAGTGTGAATTTGATCTAAAATCGTTGTTCCACTATTGTATGATGTGTTATGACAAAGTCATACAATGACGGCATCCTCAAACGGACTGTTAATACAGTACGACATCATGACGTCATTCTCGAAAATATTTTCAAAAATTTTAATTTGCCAACGGGTTTTGGCTACACTTGAATAATTCGATTGAATTGGATTATTGATATGAGTCTATGCTATTTGATTCAGCTAGACTAATGTTATGAAAACTCTAAAGTGTTCATTGAAAGAAATTTCCCGAACCAAATTGCTTTGGTACGGAATCCTATGACAAGAATGAGGTGAACTATGTAGATTGGATTAAATAATTCAATAGCGAGAATATTCGTAAGACATGATAAACGTACGTACTAGCAACAGTAGTTTACCTTCTTCGTGATTGTAAACATATTGTTAACCTATATAAGGGGTCGAGTACCTTTTTCTTAATTGAAATAGGTAGCAGGTAGTAATACCTATAAACCTCAATAGTTCATGGTCTATATGACTCCTCAGCACGATTTCAAAATTTTTACTCTTGTGAGTGGTGTATTGGGTAGCATATGATGATAAGAATGAATGGTGTAAGATAAATGATGGTGTAGGGTATGGTAAATTTCTAGACTTAAATTTTTAGAAGAAGGGATGAATGTGACAACCCGAAATTTAGAATATTTTTAAAATTTTTATTAATTAATTTAAGGTTCAAATTAGAACCTAGATAGAAAAATTAGTGTATGTTTGATATTTTTAAGATGGAATTTTGAGGATTTCAAAATTCAAGTGAAGGATTTAAGTGAATTATTCAGATTAAGTAATAAGTTTTGTGTGATATTTTATGTATATGTGTATATTATGTGGTTATGGTCAAGGGTCACCGATAAACTATATCTCAGAATAAACCCTAAGTATATATTAAGAAAGTCAACGCTTTCTGTTAGAAAACCCTAGCGCTTAACAAGAAACCCTAAAAACCTGCTCTAAAAACACTAATTTCAGCCGGAATCAAACCCTAATTCTATGCATGAAACCCTAAATCGAGAACTTAATGGGTAAGTGTAAATAATTATAGGATTAATTAGGGTTAATCTTAACAAATTGTTAAAAACCCTAATTCCAAATTTGAAACCCCAATTACTTATTAAACCCTAATTTATAAATAGGGAAAAACCTAAGTGTTAATTTAATACTTTTAATGTTAATTAGGATATATTAATTCTAATTTTCAACTTAAGTAATTAGAAAACCCTAATCTAATTACAAATCTAATTTCTATTTTAGAAAATTAATTTTCTATTAGAAACCCTAATTTTGGGTTATAAACCCTAATCCGTGATTTTGACCCTAATTGCTAAATTAGCAATTTTAATTAGGAAATACTAATCCTAATTAGCAATATTTAAATTATGATTAAGAAATTTTAATATAATTAGAAAATTCTAATTATAATTTAGAAATATTAATTTTCTATTTTTGAAAACCTAATTTGGAAATTTTAGAAATTAAATTCCAAAAAATTGGCTCAAACTAAACCCTATGCCTAAACCCTAACCCTAACCCTAAACCCTAAAATCCTTTGGACCATTTACATAAATGCCATTAAAATCAATTGGAAAAGACCATTATACCCTTTTTGTATTATTTTTTTTATTAGATGGAGTGCAAATCTTGCCATATAAGTGTTAAGTCACCAACTAAAGTTTTCTTGTGCCCTATATCTCAGCAACAATCTGATTTTGGGTGACACCTAGCAATTGATGCAATGAATCCATTAGATTAAAAGATTAAAAGATTAAAAGTAAGAAAATGACTTAATTTACTTTTCATATCCTCCAAGACTACTCTCTCTCTAAATTTTCAAAATGGAGAGTGAAATGGAGTGTAAAGATAAATCAAGACGCCTCTTAGCTCTCCAAGATCGTGATTAGAAGTCAGATTCAAGAAATCAAAGCCTAAAAAGTATAAAATCCTAAAATTTCGAAATATTATGATTTGTTGTTAGATGTTGTAATTGATTGGTTAGATATGTGTAATAGGGTGTCTATAAGTGATCTGGGTTGATAGATCATGGATCTATAACACTTAGATTCAAGAATCAAGCATTTTTCAAAATCTGGAAAAACTAGAAATTTTTGGCCTGACAGCCATAAGTCAGGGCCCATAGATCTTTGTGTGTTAATGATTTGTGTTGTTTTAAGTTTTCAACTTGTAGTATGTTATGTGGTCTTTGTTCAAATCTTGAACTAAAAATGAGAGCTAGATCATGTATATTTCAAGATATAAGCAATTAAACTGCGTTGACCGACACCATTTAAACTGCTTTACGGGTTACCTAAACCCGTAAGTCAATCGACAAATTTTTTGCAAAGCTATGAATCTTTCTGTTGTTTGTTAGTTTGGCCAAGTTGTTGTTGGAATGTTGTAGACTGGTATAAGGACTACACACTCATGCATTTATATCACCTAGATCCTTAACAGAATCAAAAATAATGATGGTCAAAGTATCGTTGACCAACTGTTCTTGAAGAAATATGGAAAACCCAGAAATCGTGAAGAACAGCTCCTGACATCACTTTGACCGGCCTTAATCTCTCATCTGTAATGTTGATTAGACTTATATGAGGGTATGTAGTTGTACTCTGACATTATTTCTACATGATGGAACCACTATATTATACAAACAAGACCTATACTGCAAACTATAAGGATCCAAAGTAGGTACCTTGACTGTTCTTCATTTTCTGGGTAACCCAGAAAATGAAGAACATGTCTGACAAGGATTTTGATGGCCTATAACTTTCTGTTTAGATGCATGATGGCCATGACAGTCGTTTGTAGTTGTAGTACTACATAAGTACTACAATCTTAACACTTTAGCAGCCCAGAAAACGTAAGGACCAAAGATCTATATCCGGTCAAACCACCTACCTTGTTCACTGACTTGAAGATCTCAAGGCAGCATCAAGAACACACTACAGAACACTGTGCTGACAGTTACCTGTCACGCTATAGGCCCTTTTAGTGACAGCTTTTAATTTCTAATTTCCTAAATTATTAAATAAATTGAAATAAATAGATTTTAATTATTAAAAATACTAAATAAATTTCGAAAAATTATTTTAAATTCTCGAAAAATAGTTTTTAATTATTTTAAGTATATTTCATAAATATTTAATATTTTTGGAATATAAATGGTATTTAATTTATTTAATTATAATATTAAATAAATAATTTTAAAATGATTTTAATTCATAAAAAATCATGAAAAATAATATTATGGTATAAGAAAATATTTAAAGTTATGTTTAGTGACTTTTAATATTTTAGAATGAATTTCATTAATTAATTAATATTAATGGTAATTAGTTTATTTAATAAATAAATTAAATAAATTATGGAAAAATAGAATAAATGATTTATAAATCATATAAAAATAATTTAAGTGATATAAAAATATTTTAAGTTATAAAATATAACTTTTGATATTTTGCCATGAAAATATTAATATTTTAATATTAAAAGCAATTACCTGGATAATGAATTTAATTGTTTAAAAATCATATAAATATGATTTTAAAGTATTAAAAATACTTATGATATATTATAAATATATTATAATATTATGATATGTATTTCATTAATATTGATAATAAATAAATATTAATGATATAAGAATTATGTAGTATTTAATTCATTTAAATACGTTATTAATGATCGAAAATTTATGATAAATGGTAATAATTATTTGAAAATTATTATAAGTATATGAAAAATATTTCAATCGTTATTAAAATTATTTAAGTTAATTGTTATGTTAAAGTCGAGTTTAATTGAACTTAAACTCGCCAATTGTCCGACTTGTACCATCTGGGATGTTAGAATTGTGTCAAACTCAACTCGAATCGCCATAGTTTGATTTGATATCGTGTCTTATGTGTGTAATAGACTGATAGGGTTATGTGTTATATGTGTTTAGGTTATTCTATGTTTATATATATAATAGTATTATATTGTGATGATATTATTCTAATATTGAGATCTATATTACTAATATTAGGTCTTCTAATCGCTATGATATAAATTATGTAATTCAGAATCAAATCTGCTCGTGCAAGTTTATTTTTACTTAACTCTACTAAGAGTTGTTTCATTTGGATATGCTTATGGTTAATCATTGTTTGATTGCCATGTATAATTGTACTTTCATCCATATTGCATGTATAAATCGTCGTAATGAAAGGTCGATCACCTTCATTACCCTTTGTTTCGTATATAATTGTTCATGTAAAATACTTGTTCACCAAAAATTTGTTCCTCGCTAGTTCACAATTATATTGTTGAATTATAGCCACCAATTATTCAAATCATTTCAATCATGATATTTCGTTATATTGTTGAATTTAAACTTGTCTGGGCAACTTTCATGCTCACCCTTGCTATATCATGATAAACATTGCAGATTAAGATGAACGCGTCGGATACAGGAAAAGATTAAAGAAAGTTCCAACGTAAAGTCAATGTGTGCGATTAGATTTGTTATAGTGATGAATGATAATAATGTTGTGTGTTAGTTAAGTTATGAATGTGATTAAGTTAAGGTTACTCGACCTTGGGGAATAGTGTGTAATGTATTGTATAAACAAATTATGTTTATATCTTCCGCAAATAGTAATAGTTGTATAGAATGATCGAACCGGATCTGAGGTGATTTGGGACCTGGATTCGGGGCCCTCACATAATCCAACACCACTCGAACTAGTGCTATTGGAAAAACTAACAACAAAATTATTATCACAAAATACTTTCAATAGCCTTGAAATGAAATCTACAATCTTAAGTCCTGAAATAAGATTCCTTAATAATACGACGTGAAAAGTAGCATGATAACAAGTCACATATTTTTCCATCATCGTGGAAGTGGTAGTTAACTCCTGCTTATGATTTAACCACGAAATCAGGCCTCCTAAAAGCATAAAGATGTACCCTGATATAGATTTCTTTGTCTTTACACTTAGTAAAATCAGAATCAGAATAACCAACAACTTCAAGGTTATCTGTTTTTCTAAATGTAAGGATGAAATCCTTAGTACCCTGTAAATAGCGTAAAACCTTTTTGGCTGCATTCCAATGATCCAAACCTGGATTTGACTGGTAACGTCCAAGCATGTCAGTTACATATGATGTATCTGGACGTGTACAAACTTGAGCATACATAAGACTCCCAACCACAGAATCATAGGGAATAAGATTCATTTGACCACGTTCAATTTGATTCTTAGGACATTGATATGAGCTAAATTTGTGACCCTAAACAACATGGGCGATAGTAGGGGAGCAATTTTGCATGTTGTATTTGTTAAGAACTTTGTCAATTTATGCTTTTTGGGACAATCCTAATATCCCGCGAGACCTATCGCGATGAATTTCAATACCTACAACATAAGAGGCTTCACCGAGATTCTTCATATCAAAATTTTTAGAAAGGAAGCATTTGGTCTCATACAACATGTTTAAGTTATTACTTGCAAGTAGTATATCATCAACATAAAAAACAAGAATAATAAATTTACTCCCACTGACCTTCAAGTATATGCATTGATCCACTATATTTTTTTAAAAATAAAAATTACTCATCACCTCGTGAAACTTAAGATACCATTGCCGAGAAACCTGTTTTAACCCATAGATGGACTTCTTAAGTCTACATGCCATATGTTTCTTGCCTTAACCTACAAAATCTTTTGGTTGTGCCATATAGACATTCTCATGCAAGTTACCATTAAGGAATGCAGTTTTAACATCCATATGATGTAACTCTAAATCGTAATGAGCTACTAGAGCCATGACTATTCTAAATGAATCTTTCCTGAATACTGGAGAGAAAGTTCATTATAATCCAAAACTTCCTTTTGAGTGGAAACCTTAGCAACCAATCGAGATTTATACATTTCAACGTTCCTTTTAGGATATAATTTGATTTTATAGACCCAATTGCAACAAATAGGTTTAACACCTTTTGGTAATTCTTCAAGATCCCAAACATTATTAAGCTCTGTTAGTTCCCAGTAGGCACACAATAGATCTAGAAGGGGGGGGAATAGATCCTTTTAATTTCAAATACTTTTCTTGTTTATTTTGTATTGCTAATGAATTAGCATATGACAAACATAAGAATCTTTTCAAGCACAGCGGAATAAGTAAAAGATCCCATTCATTGATATATTCATAATTATACATACATTATTTGTAGAATTAGTTAAGTGGTAAGTAGTTAATACATACATAGCAGTTATAGCAGTTAGGTACATAATGTAAATGACGTAAAGGAAATGACACAAGGGATTTCAAGTGGTTCAGAGACTCAAGCTCCTAATCCACTCTTCTACTTTCAACTAGCAAGATTTTCACTAGGGAAGGATCACTAAGATTCCTTCAAGGCCAGCAGCCTTGGAACTTCAGTTCACTAAGAAATCTTCAAGGCCAGTAGCCTTGGAACTTCTCTAGTTCCCTAGGAACTCTTCAAGCCCAGCAGGCTTGGAACTTCATTTAGTCCCTCAGGACAAGGACCTCTCAGGCCCTGGCTTGTTGTTGTTGTTGTTGTTGTTGTTGTTTTTGGTGCCTTGCTGCTAAGATGTCTTTAAGCTTGAACATCTTATGTACTTAGCAGTTTGGCGTAGTCCTCTTGGCATTCTTCTTCGTGTTTGGACTACATCTTCTTTGGTGCAACTGACCTTCATTCTGTTCTGCTCATTTTCATCTTTTGTCAGCTATGCACCATCACCATTGGGATCTGCTAAGTGTTTGAGCTTTTGGTAGACTTCGTCTGGCACTTAATGTTCCATGAACTCTTCATGACTGGTTGGCAGACATGGTTCTGCACTTGCTACTTTAGGTTCTTGGTGATTCGTAGAGTGGCTCTCTGGATCTTCTTTATGCTCTGCCACTTTTCTGAATGTTATCTTCTTTTCTTTCTCATTTCTTAGCTTAGCTGCCATCTTTAGTGGCATTCTCATCTTTGTTGAGTGAAGCTTTAGTCTGGTTGAGTCATTCTTCAAAGCTGCTTCACTTCCACCTCTGTAGTCTCACTGTCACTGAGACTTGTTCTGTTTAGTTATGGTGGAACTTGTAGAGTCAATAGTAGCATTTCCAACAACTCAATGATTTTGCTATTTTGCAACATCAGCAACACTTGATCTTTGAAGCTCTTGTTGATTTATACTCCTTCACAACCTTCCCATTGTAATGTAGCCGTTGGGAGTTATTTGAATTGCTTCGCAGATCTAGAGTTATTTGGTGTAGACTGTAGATATGACATAACATCTCCTTTATGACTTTCTGACACTACAGTTTACTATTTAACCAACCCCGTCAGAGATATCAATTTGATGTCTTGGGCAGGTAGTCGAATTTATTTCCTCTTTCTGATTTCTCGATCAGAGGTTGTCCTTTTGTATCGATGCTTTCAATAAGCTCTGTTTAAATATCAATCTTCAGATTGAACCATTGCCAAAGCTTCAATCTTCAGATGACCGAACTCTACGATTCTGATGCATATCTTCTTGGACCTGATCGTAGTGTCATGTTGAATGTTGCTCATTGATTGGTTGAGACAACACTACGATCTTGAAGAGTGTTTATCAGATCTTTAATGTAAAACACCTCTTCCTTCTTTTTCAACACTTCTGTTTTCCTCGACTGATCTCAGGAACTAATAGCTTGACTCCTTATTCTGGCCTCTTCTGAATAGCAAGACACTTCAGATTTGTGGCATTTCCAGCTCGCTTTCTCCTTGTGATCTCCCGTTCACTTATCATGAATGGACTGACACGATGCTTAATTACTTTAGCCTTGTTCTTCATAATTGACCTATATCTCTATGTACACTTCATCAGTTCCTGCTTTGTTTGGCAAATACTACGATCCTAGATACTTCCAAGATTGTTGTCTTCTGTTTACTTGATAGCTACTGCACTTGCTAACTTTCCTTAGTCAGTTACTGAAGTCTTTTTCTGATCAACTTGTGGAAGACTTCATCTTGAATGGCTTCACAACTCAATCTGGATGTTGATTGGGTTGGTGCTTAGATCTTCTGTTAGCTTGCATGCGATTCGTTGAGTGCTCTCTGGATGTTCATTTGTTGAGAATCGTATTTTCTCTACGATTATGCCTTGACGTTGTGACCACTTCTGTTGAAGCCTTAATTCTGCACTCTACGATTCAGCTTTATGCAGATTCTACGATTCCAATATCAGATTCCGACACTCTACGATCTCTGACCTTAAGTTTGATGTCTTCATCTGATCTGGCTCGACTACGATCACTACTCTGATGTGATCAGTAGACTCTACGACTCCGAGTGTGGTCTACGATTCGTGACTTGGCTTTGGCAGATGCTCGGTAGACTCGGTCGGCTCGTAGACAGGATGTCTCTACGATTGTAAACATGACTTCCTCAGCAGACTACAGCTCCGAGGAAGCTCTTCTCGACACACTACGATCCTTTCTCGTTTCTCCTGGAAGTCTATGAACTCCGAGATCTACTATTTTGCAAACTACGATTCTGCCTTGATAGTTCTTGAGTTTTCCTTGACTCTCCTGGCAGACTACGATTTCTTGGTGCAGTGCTCGACGATCAGACATGCCTATCTATTACATTATAAGACTAACTTAACAAGCTTGATCTTTCTATATTTATAGTCCTTGTACATCATTTCTTTTTAAGGACTTTACAAAGCTGTTTTGCTTATGTAGGATCAACCTAACATATTTGATCAATTCATTCTAAGTCCTTGTACATATATTCATATTATCTATCAAATGACTTTACAACTTTTCTTAATGCAAGCATACTTATATATTCATTCATGTATATATCATAATCAAATCATATATAAATAGGAATATCATTCACATGCTTATTCCTGACAATCTCCCCCTATTTGATTATGACAAAAACAATTAGTGCATATGCATGTTATGAATGAATCTTATATACAGTGATCAACTGTATTTCTAAAATAGATACACATGAATGTCATTTATAATGATATGGAATTTCATAAACTATAACACTTTACATCCTGGATCCATAACATACCTAACTAGTTAGAGATGTACCTTTTTGGCTCCTTATATATTTCCAGGATGTCTGTTGATCAGCTACTTGTTAGTTTGATCTTTTTGCTTCTGCTCCCCCTGGGATGGTGACTTCATTTCTTTTCTTTGTTCCCCTTAGATTCATGCTCTTCTTCTTTTTCTGGCTCCCCCTCAAACTCTGCATTCATGAGATCATCATCCTTTGGCTCCCCCTTAGATGATGATTCTGCTTCTGCTGCTGCTATCTTTTTCTTTGCCTTCTTCTTGGCCTTCTTCCAATGTCTCTTTTTCTCCCCCTTTTTGTCATTAATCACTTGTGAAAGCTTCTCCATATTGGACACGAGTTGCTCCATTAGGTAAGATGAGTTACCAAACTCAATCTTAAGTTCTTGTTGGCTCAGCTCAATTTTTAGGGAGAGAGACTGATTCAGATTGTCAATATTGTCAGAGAGGGATAGGATTTTCTCTTCATTATCCTTCTGTGCTCTTAGAGCTTCTGCCTTCTGATCATTTATAGCCTTTAGATAGATTTGATCTCTCTCTTTGATTTTGAGAGATAAATCAGACATAGTTGCTTGAAGTCTGTCTTGAGCTGCATTGTCTCCTGCTTCTGTCAACATCTTTGTCCCTTTCAGTGATGATTGATATCTTGTCAGCCAATTCATTAGAACTCTTCACTAACTCCTGCTCCATAGGAGTTTGGTCATTTGATTGGGCAGCTTCTTGTTGAGCACTAGACTGGACTCCACGATTTCCATTTTTGAATAGATTTTCGAAAGCAGTGAGAATCTGATAAATCGTTGAGTGCCAATCATTTGTGGAGGATGAAGGAATATCAGAAAACTGTGCTTGGGCAGAGGGAAGCTTCTCAAACTGAACTTGATCATTTTCAATGGTAGAGTGAAGGGACTCTACGATCATCTCCTTAGCCATGATCCTTCTACCATCAGAACCCACTCTACTATCATAGGGAATGTAGTGGTTGCCAGCATGTCGGTAGACTTTGTAGTGAGACTGGTCCTTTATCATCTGAGTTGCAAACCTCTTTACTCTTGGGAAGTTTTGTGCCACTAGCTCTACGTTGGGAAGTTGAGAGAAGACCCATGTGAGATAGCTATTTTCTTTAGTGATGGATGCCTTTACCTATGGCATATGATAGTAAAACCATCTTATTGCATGATTCTTAGCTTCAGGCTCATATATCACAGTTGAAGTGTCCAATTTCATAGCTCTACGATTGTTGAGCAAGTTTTCTAAGGTCATCATTACCACATTTAGCCTTTCATTTTCATGATTAATCCATCTGCTGGGAAACACATCTAGTGGTTCTTCATCAACTTCCACTACAATTCTTTTCTTGTGATGAACAAGGCAGGGAATGTGAAAATCCTCTGGTTCTTCTTCTGCAGACCTGGAGTCTCTTTCACTTTCTCTCTATTCTGAACTGGAGTTAGACCTTTATAGATTTTCCTCTGATTTCTTATTTGCAGAACTAGAATCTTTCTCCATTTCTTCACCTTCTGAGCTTGAATCATGCTGACTTCTTTCATCACTAGTACCTTCTTCAACATTTTCTTCTTTGGATTCCGATTCATCTTCACTCACTTCAATGATTGCAGTAGAGTGTTCACCTTGCTTCTTTGGGATAAATTTAGCAAGCAGTCGATTGCTCTTTCTTCTCCTTGGAGGTTCAGCTATATGAGAGTCAGACTTTTCTTCTTCATCAAAATCTGAAGCCTCTGACTCACCAGATAAGCTTCCTTGATGTTCATCATTAGTAGGGGCAGGTCCTTCTTCTTCGAACTCAACATCTTTGGAACCATTATGTGAACTTGTTGGAGCATTTGCAATAGGAGATGCAGTTGTGTCATCTTGCAGCCTTTCTTCATCATCACAGTGGATGCTCTGAGGGTTAGCCATATGGCTTGTACATTCTCCTTTACTATCAGGTTTGGCTATTTCTTTCATAGACTCAGCTTCTTCTTCATTGTTGGACTTGCTCTTTGAGGGTTCAATCTTGTGGCTTTTAGTTCCCTTCACATCTTCTGACTCTACGTTCTCATCCTTGGAAGATAGACTTTCTTGGGGAACTGGGGCTGACTTCTCTATCACCTTTGTTTTCTTTTTGGATGGCTCTTGGAGTAATCTGTTACTCCTTTTTCTCTTTGGGGTTTCTGCATTTGCTGCTTGTTCTTCTCCTTGTCTCTTGTTGTCAGTAGAGAGATGACTTGGTGGAGCTTCTGTATTCTTCACACCCTTGGATTTCTTCTTTGTTGGTGTGACTGCTACTGATACAGAGTTATCAGAATGAGAGCTTTCCACCTCTTGTGCCTTTCTCTTCTTTGTAGAGACCTTGTTGATGCTCCTAGTTGTCATTACCTCTTGTTTTCCTTGGGATTTTTCTTCCAGTTTGTAAAAAGCTGTGGGCACATCACCTTATGAACGTTCAGTGGTTCTCCCTCATCATTCTTTATCTTGCTTCCTAGTTTCTTCTTCAGCACAATACTCAACAATTTTCCATGAAAAATCTTTGTAAGAGGTTTATCTGTAGACTTCTTCATCTCAACCTTCTCTACCCATTTGGTCAGCCAATCAATTAGAAGAGCTCCAAAGTTCATCTGCTGCTTCATGATGATTGCAGTCATGACCCTCAATTACAGATCACTGACAGTATCATATGCAGTGTCCTTGCACATAATGCATTTACCAGTAATCTCAGCCAGAAATTCAAATTCTTCAGGAAACTCCTTCTTCTTCATATCCTTCAGATTTACATTTCTCCTGTAACACATTAACCTCTTGCCTTCTTCAATGTCAACTTCGTCGAGGTTTATCAGACCTTGATTGGGATACCCTAGACATTGATTGATGTCTGATGCCCTTATCTTCAAACTTGCTCTTTTGACCTTCGTGGTCAGAAGCCCAGAATCTATTGATGCATTGGAGTAGAACTGCTTCACTAGCTCTGTATAGACTAGAGTGTCGGCCTCCAAGCACTCAGAAAACCTAGCTTTCCTTACGAGCTCAAGTATGTCCTTGAACTTCTTTTCTGATCTTTTAAACTTCTTGAAGCCAAGTTGGATTTCGGTTATAACTCGCCATTCTTCCATTATGAAGGTTCGAAATATATGGGTGTTTGGTTTCAGACCTCTTATGAGAAAAAGTTGACTGCGATTTGGGCGAATCTAGAGGTTTGATAGATTTAGGCTTTGAAGAGGATTCTAGGGTTTGAAAAAGAGAGGGAGAGAGGTTCGATGGTTTCTGATAACTGGTTTGAGATTTTGAATTTGCCTTTATGACATTTCTTTCTGACTCTACATAAGCTGTGATGTGTCAATTATTCATTGGTTGCACGATGCCCAGTAAGAAACTGTAAATCCCCATAAACTTTTTAGTTTGATGTTCATTTTAAGAGAATAGGTGTTTTACTGACGTAGATTGACCGTTGACCTTTTTCAGTACGTAGAGTAGCTTGGTGAGGTAGCTATGGACTATATATTTTTCTTTGTAGACTCAACGATCGTCTTCTAAGAGATGCTTCAGTGGATATTTTCACACTAATCTCCATTTTAAAACTGCATAACTTAACCACTGATGCAATTTATGAAAGTTTGGGCACTTAACTTCTGAAGTGAGCTTGCATGACATCTTTTCAACCGGTGTTCGAATTTATCTCCTCATGATCTGAATAGTTGGGCACGTGTCTAGTTCTTCCGAGCTCCTCATGAGCTAGTGTACTATCTGGGAAGACTGCGATCGTCGAGTCTACTTCTACGATCATTGAGTTTACTCCAGTATCTACTCTACGATCGTTGACTGTCCTGGTCCTTGAGATGAACTTGACTAAGCATTCCTTCTGGGTTAAGGTAGCTCAGGAACGACCAACCTCTTAGATTGAGCTAAGGGTCAAGTTTGTCCCTGAGGCGCTTTCCAGATGAAAAAATTTAGAAGTGGTTAGCATTGATATCTCATTTGACCTTTTCTGCTGGGGAGTTCATCAACCAACTCTAGACATTTGCATTGGCTGTAATCGTGGTGTCCTCCTGCTCTTATACTACGATCATGTGTTTGATTGTAGGCGCTTCACGATTTTCAGTTGGGTGGCTGACAAGGTTATCAGTAGTACGTTTTGAGACGTTTTTACTGACTATGGATCTTCATTTGGTTCATCAGCCACAAAGTTTTTGGACTCTATAACTGGTATATTGCTTCATAGTATATTTCTAATATTTTTAGTGCTGCTGTTCTTTAGCATATCACTGCTCCCCCAAAGTTGATACTATCTTCTCAGTGAGGTATGATTTCTTCTTCTTCATGTGCATTAGAAGGATGTGACACCCCCAAATTTAGGTACTTGAAACCCAAACTCGGTGCTTCACGATACCATTTCTATGAGTAGAATAATACTAATAATAATAACAATAATATAAATATCAAACTTAATTTACATATATCAAAGTCTAATCCCAGCTACGCGACCTTTAAACATTCATTTCATGATAATTAATAGATATCATTGTGTTAATAAAGTCAAACTATTACATAAGATAATATAAGATTATTCTGATTGCTTTCCTTTTCCCTTGTTCTGGCCTGAACATTCCGGTTGATCACGCTTAGCTGAAAACATTTAAATTTAAAGCAAGAATGAGTATTTGATTGCCCAACAAGTAATAGCAATAATAAATATAAGCTGAAAGAATTAAATATTTTCTTTGAATGACACTTCCACAACGAATCAACAGTTGTGAAGTAAGCTGAACCAATAATAACAACATATCAATTCTATATAAAATTTTTAAAACTACGTACTGGCTATAAATGAAGAGTAGTCGACAGACTATGAACTTTGTTTTCAATTTTTGCTAAGGTTTAGCAGAACTTCATCCGCAAACCATCATAACTTACGGGCACGAGGGTGATCATCCCAATGTTCTCTGTATTGATCAATACTACATGCAAGAACGATATTATCGTTCATCTTATCCACCTTAGGTGCACAAAAGTTTTCCCATGTTCGGGATGTTCATACTTAGTCGGGAATCCGAACCAAAATAATCTGGTTGGATACAATAAAGTTCTATCTTGTTCAACAATATTTTTAAATTTATGTTTAGCTGAATCAAATAGCTTAGATGACTTTGTAAGTCAACGTATACATACTGGAAACCAATAAGTATGTATCAACATGTGATTAAATACAATGATTATCCAAGTGAGGACACTTGTCTAACCCTATGTAGAAATTAACGAACAGAATAAATATCTGAATTATACAGTAATACTGTGCTGATAAACAATGATCGGATAAGTTAAGAACTTGTATGAATACAAAGATTGGATACATAATCGATAACAATAGAGTTAATAATATGGAATCATGATAATATAATTCTGAAACTTTCTTACTCATGTCCATTGCATAAAGTAAATGCAAAGTTAGGATACTTGCCAGAGCTGCTGCTTACAATAACGCAACTTAGTTTTATCTTTTATACCAAAACCTATCATTAATAAAATCATTCGTTCGATTAGAATAATTTATCATATCCCGTAGTACTACTATTTGCAGTCAACACATAACCTAATCACATTGTCACATAGTTATATCAGTCATTGGATCACAAACAAACACTTATCTAGTCAAATTATACAAGTCCAGATTAATTTCTGAACCATTTCGGTGTACCGATGACTTTATCGGGTAATTATCGAATCTAAAACTCCATTCAGTAATTCAATAACTGTAAATATCAGTCATATTATTTTTCAAAGACTTATAATAATTTTTAAATAATTATTATAATTTATCATGAATTTTCAAAGATTGAAATCATTATTAAATGATTTAAATATTAAATAATTCTATTATCATTAATATTTAATTAATATTAAATTATTAATGAAACCAATGCCAAAATATTAAAGTTATTTATAATAACTTAAAATACTTTTAAAGTATTAATATTACCCTTAAATGATTTTTAAAACATTTAAAATCAATTTTAAATAATTACCATAAATATTTAAATATTAATGTATTATTTATCAAAATATAAAAAGTCATTTATTATTACTTAAAATATTTTTAAATCATTTATATCTTTTTAAATAATTTTTAATTCAATAAAACCATTTTTACACTATTTATTTAATAAAATTATTCAATAACTCTAATATCATTTAACATTAAATTATTAATGAAATTTACCTTTAAATATTAAAAGTTATATTTTATAACTTCAAATATTTTAAATCTATTTATTTTCATTTAAAATGATTTTTATAATATTAAAATCATTTTTAATTATTTTATTTAATATAATTCTTAAATAAATCTAATATCATTAATATTAAATAATTAATGGAATTTGTCTTAAAATATTAAAAGTTATATTTTATAACTTAAAATATTATTAAATTCCTTTTTATCATTTAAAATGATTTTTATATAATAAAATCATTTTTAATTTATTTAATGCATTTATTAAATAAATAAAATATCAATATTATCCAATTAAATATTAATATTTATGAAAAATATGTCAAATTATTAAAAGTTAATTTTTATAACTTAAAATAATTTTTAAAACTATTTTTGAAATTTTTAATAATTAATTTCTATTTATAAATGATTTTTAGATAATAAATTAATTAAAATTAATAAGTCTGTCGCTAAAGCCTTTGGCGACAGAAACCGTCGCCAAAGGTGTTCTTGAGAAACCCAGACCTTCAAAGTCAGTTTTCGAGTGACCATGTTTGACCAGGTTTAATTTCCTACCTATGATGTTTCTGGGCATTCAAAAGCTTTGATCTTGTAGTACTGATGTAAAACTACAAGAATCAACAATAAACAGGGTCAAACAACATCACAATAGCAAGTTATAAGCCAGCAAACTAACTGTCAGACGTGTTCATCGCGTTTCTGGGCTGCCCAGAAAATCTGGTCATGGCCGGTCAACGACCTTGGTGGCCTTAAATCTATTAATCTATTCATGTATTAGGTAGTTTAGACGTCGGGCTTTGTAGAGTAACTAGCAGGGTACATGAATCAAGCACTTATAAGGTCTAAACATCATCAAGCTGCAAGATCTAAGGCATGAAAAAGGCTGTCAGAGTTATTCTTCATTTCTGGGTTACCCAGAAATGGAGAACAGTTTCGAGTGACCACTTTTGGGCTTCCACTACTTGTTGTTCGTGTGATGTTTTTGTGATCTATCGATTCCAGGTTGTAGACAACATGTAAGACTACAGATCCATTACATAAAACCAATAAAATAACAACATAACAAGAAGATCTAGTCTGGTCAAAGTCTGTCAGAGACGGCGTTCATCTTTTTTCTGGGTTACCCAGAAACAGAAAACGTGATCGTTTTACCTTATTTGACCAGACACTATATTCACTCAGTTTGATGATTAGGAGATTATAAGGTATAATAATGTAGTACATATACCAAACTATAACTTAGAATCAAGAACCGTAACAAAACATCAAAACACAGTCAGATCCGAGCCCATGAAGATCTTGTCAGAGCCTTCTGGGCACGATCTGGGTTTTCCAGAAACTGAAAGTCATGGTCGGTCAACGATGTTTGACCAACCATAACTTTCAATCTGTATATGGTATGTCCTTGATTCAAGTTTCATATTAAAGTCCTAACATCGTACTACAAGTTGAAACCTTTAAACATCAAAAACACATAACATACAAAGATTTACAGGGTCTGACATTCGGTTGTCAGACACAAAAAGAATATTTTCCAGAATTTTGAAATCTTCAAATTCGTGCACTTGGATGTTATGGATCTACAAGATACCAACCCAGATCATCAATATATATTACATATAACATGTTTTAACATAAAAATCTAACATCTAACATGGCCTTCAAGATCAGATTTCAAATTAGGTTTTTACCTTTCTATGAACAAGTTCTTGATTCTATGCTTATGATCTGTTAGAGGAGATGGTGGGGCTTGTTTCATGACTGATCTAGCAAGGAAATTTTGGAGGTTTTAGATAGAGAGAGAGAGTCTTGGATGAGGGTTGTGAACAAATGAGCATGAATATATGTGACTTTTTCTCTCTCTTGATCTATATGTAAAAGTCATGTGCAATGTATTTAGATGAGTAATGGCTGTTGTGCTGGAGTGCTATAGCTCATAGCTAGACTAGGGTGGTGACTTCACAAGATTTAGCAAGATTTGCTAGAAATTATTTCAAGAATGGGACAAAAAGGGTACTTTGGTCAATTGCCTTTTAATTTTAATGGTATTCTTGTCCATAGTACTTGAATCTAGGGTTTAATCACTAGATTTTAAACCTTAAGATTTCCCAAATAATTTCTAGAGTTTGAAAAATTAAAATTAAAGTATAATAAAATTTTAATTAAAACACACTAATTAAAATTAGGGTTTTTAATAGAAAATTAGGGTTTTAAATAATTAAGGTTTTCAAATATTAGTTAGGATTTTCTCTAATTAACATTAAATCTAATAATACACAACATAAATCATATAACACCCTTACTACACAGTCTTGAACTCATAATTGAGTTTAACAAATAGGGTTTAACAAATTAATATTAGGGTTATGACAGTATATACCATAATTGACCAACTATTATCAATACACACATGCAGTATATATTTATAACACTGACAAATAATATTATATTTAATATAATATTATTATTCTCATTCATTGCTTAAAATCCAAAATTAGGGTTTGGATTCCATACCCGATTTATCTTTCATATATAACATTATTAATTAAGTTAAAATAATTAACTTAATAATCTGAACTAAAATTCATATAATAAAATAGTAATTATTATAATTCCAATAATCATTTCATATATTATTTAAATAATATAAAAATTACATTTTCATAGAAAATAAATAATAAAGACATTTCTACTATAAAATTTATTATTATAAGAATATACTTTATAATGATCAATAATTCTAAAATAAAATTATTTGAAATTATTCATGTAATAAATAAATTCTATTTATCACATATATACATACACATTACTTGGCACATATTCCCACCTTTAAAATAATAATAATAAAAAAATTTATATGCAAAATTTTCTTATTTATTTATATATAAAATATCGGGTTATTAAAAAAGAAGCCTTGCATATCTCCTTCTGACTGGAATCATCACTATCAATTAAATCTCCTTATATCATAAACATGGATATCTTCAGGACTGATCACTCTACGATCTTTTGACAACACTACGAACGTGGTCTTCCTTGACAGTTTGTCCTTGAATAGTTCTACTTCTATGATGAGTTCCTTGAGGGTTCTTGTAACACCCCCTTCTCGAAAAGGAAAGGGAGGTCATGTGCAAGCACAACAAACCTCAAAATAAGTAATAGTGGTGTCCATTAATGAAGTACTAAATACAATTCTCCAACTAGAGTTAAAATAACTAAAACCAACCCTCTCATCACACTAGCCCTGAATCAACCCTGCAAACCTGCCGGAAGAAAAACACAGCATGAGCAAATTACCCAGTACGGATACAGATATACAAAAGATATACAATTGATATACAAAAATAATCGAGTCAAAATACTAAACAAAGCCTCAAGTTTAAAAACGGACGAAAATATAATCTCCAAAGATCTAAATGTAATATATCTGAATGAAAAGAATTACGAAACCAATAGAAGAATAAAGAAATAATGAACTGAAGTAACTAACTCAATGAATTGAACTGAACAGAAACAAATAAAACTAATACAATGAAATAACAGACTGAATCAAATGGTTGGGTGTTATTTCATACCGAGTGAGCTCAGAAATATACATTGCCACACAGGTAAGTCAAAATAATGCCACACATGCAAGTCAAATGATGCCACACAGGAAACCAAAATAATTCCACACAGGCAAATCACACATTGGACCGCGAATACAAATGTATGCAAATCGGATAGTTGTGTTTGGCACAACATCATAAATCCGCAGAACAGAAAACTAGGGTTAACCCATACGCCTCCCACAACAAAACACCAAATGGCCAACTTCCTCCGGAGCCCAAACAGAGACGCCGTGGACTAATCACACAGCCACGGAAAGTATCATGTCTCTCGTGCCAAGACGACATGCCTGTGGTACCCCCAAAGGTGGTTATAACTCAGGTATACCCTACGGTATATTCTAACAAAAATACTATGTCACAACACATGTGACATAATACCAACAAAAGGGTTCTATATATACATGTTGAACCAAATCAAATTATAGTCACAAGGTCTCAAAAAGAAGGTAGCAACATGTACCGCTCTACAATTATCAAAAATAAATAGTACTAAACATGATAACCTAATTCAAAGAGTACAAATACGAGTCATATATATCAACTCCAAAATGAAACTAATATATTTATTTCACAGGAAACAATTATGTGAAATAATAAAGGAATTCGAACAAGCGACAAAACGAACAAATCAAATTTAACAAGAGTATCGCTGAAAGAGTACGAAATCCGTACCTGGATTGTAAGTAATAAAATATCCAAAATTCCCAAATAAAATCGTTAAAGCCCTTCGTCCGAACTATCGCAATAAATAGATAAATACATAAATAAAAGTTATAATTTCACATCAAGTATAAAAGCTTACCAAATCAATAATTTATGCATATTAATTTGTACATAGCTAATCTATTAAATAGTATGCAGTTGCCAACAATTCTATTATTTATTAATTATCAGTCCACCAAAATTTAAATAATAATTAATTAGTGTTACATGTAAGGATCATGGTGCCTAATTTTTATACTTTATTTCTTTACAATATACATGAACATTTGTCCAAGTTTTGTTCCATAATCAATTAACTTGAAATGAGAACTACAAACTATATAGCAAGCTAGTCAAACATACTTTATTAAAAATTTACTTTGTCTTTTATTCAGTATAAAACAAACATACGGCACATATCATTAATTAATATATATATATATATATATATATATATATATATATATATATATATAATGAAAAAATAACTTCAGTACATTCAAAAACAAAATTCTACTAATGGTTATACATATATACACGCATTAACTATAAATTGCCTCAATTAGAAAACATATATAATTTTTTGTTAAATAAAATTTCTTTACATGAGAATTCACAATTAACAATTATGGGTTAAATTAATGAAACTTCCAAATTAGCAGAAAACTCTAATTATTATTTAATATAGATAACATACGCATATACATACATTTATATGATACTATATATAGTTATATAATATATTAGTTGAATCATAACAAGTAACTATTAATATAAATATCTAAAGAAAACAATAAACTGTTATGCAACTTGGTGATTGAATCCGAATTATCCATGTTTCTCAAATTACAACATATTATAAAATTTACTAAACTTATATAGCAGTTACACATTTTTATTTAGTTAGATCTAAATGATGATATGTGAGGTTATATAAAAGAAACAATTTAATTTAAAAGAATCAGTAATTCCTTACGTTAGTAGCTTAATTAACGATGAACACACAGAATTTATGTATACATATACATACCATACATGAAATAGACTAATCGTATATATGGTATTATCAATTAAATATATAGTTTTACAATGATTTCTATCTTCACAAATAGGTTTAATAATATCATGCAAGGACTGACATGCATGACAAAAAGGAATTCAACAAAAGAATTAATTTACCTCTTTTCTATAGCTCGACTACTAGTATTAACTTGTCAATTCCCTTCTCCTTTATGTTCTTCGTGCCACTGCTCCCTATCTTTCCCTCGAAATATTGTATAACAAAATAAGATTAGGGCTAACTATTTATTAATTAAGAGGATCTTGCCCTAATGAACTTTTAATTGGGTTCAATGAATATTATTAAGGCCCAAATTTTTAACCAAATAATATTATCCATCACTTTTAATTAGCCCACATAAATTTAACCCAAACATAAGAAAAGCTAACATAAATTTAGTCTGTCTTATAAAAAGTCCAATTAAAAAGCTTTAATAATATATATTTTATTATTATTATTATTTTATTATTATGTTTTTTTTTATTTTTTTACGGGTATTACATTACCTCCCCCTTAAAAAGGATTCCGTCCCCGGAATCAAAAGAGTAACAATGATTTACTTGACATTAAAGAGGTGAGGATACTCTTGCCGAATAGTCTCTTACGCTTCCCAAGTAGCTTCGCGCTCCGAAAAATTTTAGGAAAAATAAATTTTATATTTAATTATTAACAAAAATTTGGATTATTACATTTTTCCCTCCTTAAAAATAATTCCGTCCTCGGAATTCAAATAAGTTACATAAAGTTTTATTTTATTTTTTATTTAAATTACAAAATTATTCATAAACTTTAATTAAGATGTAGCGCCGCCATTTGTAACGATCAAGTCCGGTAAGTCCATCGTTCCAATGCAATTATCCATGAACTTGTAAAAGATTCGCTACCATCGTGTCAAGCGGTGAGTTCTTCGCGTTAAATAACATGATCAACTGTTGGTGCGGCCCCCCGTCAATATCTTTGAGTTTCATACTTGCAAACGTTCGTAATCTTCGGAACATAATTCTAGAACACATAATTCGCTCTTCATCTAAATATGATTCGAATACCCAAAATATTTAAAATTATTTTTAATTCAAAAAACGTTTATGTTCCACACATGACAAAGATTTAACAAATTATTTTTATTTAATTTTACATAAATTCATGCAAAACTCTAAGGGCATCCGATAAACAAAACAACTTAAATTATATCACCAACTCTCACCAAGTCCTCACATCAAATTAGTTCTCAAATAATATTACACCAAAAATATACTACTGCTAAGATCTCTTCATCACCATACCAAACTCCAAATCATATATCCTACTATCTGAATAAGCAAACTATAGCTTTCAAAATCTCTTAAAATATATTGGATTCATCACTTATTATATATCTAATCATTCAATGAATCAATCATTCTCTTAATGCAAATATTAACCCAACAAATTCCAAGATCTCCTCATACTATCACTCAAAATTTCATATAAGATAACTCCAATATTCTACTTGGAAATAATCGCAAAATTCATTTACCCCAAAAGATTAATCTAATTACCTCGAATATCAACAACTCAAATTACAAGAATTTCTCTATACTTAATAATTTTCACTTTATCATAATATGCCATCAATACACATAGCTCAAATTATCCACAAGCTTAACATAAATCTAAACCTAACTCAAATCAAATCCTCAATTCAATGATCATAATAATTGTCACAAAAAAATAACTCTAACAAATAATTTTCCAAAATCAAATACTCATCGACACAAATACTCACATCACAATCGCATCTCATATAAGATCATTTCTTATCTGTACAAAGTATAACTTTATTCACCTCAATGATTAAATCACAATTCTTAACTAATATCATTACTCAATCACCTTAAAAAATTATTCCACTTTCCTCAAATCAATTACAAATCGAAAAGAAATCGACAGTTGGTCAAAATAGAGACCAACCAAACAAAGAACAAAATCGAATCAAACTCCTACGTCTACCCAATGATTTACCCACAACTCACAGGTCAAACCTAAATAGGTTTTCTACTAGAAAGAACCTAAGCTTTGATACCATCTCTGTAACACTCCCTTCCCGAAAAGGAAAGGGAGGTCACGTGCAAGCACAACAAACCTCAAAATAAGTAATAGTGGTGTCCATTAATGAAGTACTAAATACAATTCTCCAACTAGAGTCAAAATAACTTAAACCAAAAATTGAAACAACCTAGATGGTCAAAGACAAATCTCTCATCACACTAGCCCTGAATCAACCCTGCAAACCTGCCGGAAGAAAAACACAGCATGAGCCAATTGCCCAGTACGGATACAGATATATAAAAGATATACAATTGATATACGAAAATAACCGAGTCAAAATACTGAACAAAGCCTCAAGTGTAAAAATGGACGAAAATATAATCTCCAAAGATCTGAATATAATATATCTGAATCAACAGAATTTATGAAACCAATAGAAGAATAAAGAAATAACGAACTGAAGTAACTAACTCAATGAATTGAATCAATGTAAACAAATAAAACTAATACAATGAAATAATAGGCTGAATCAAATGGTTGGGTGTTATTTCATACCGAGTGAGCTCAGAAATATACATTGCCACACAGGCAAGTCAAAACAATGCCACACATGCAAGTCAAAATAATGCCACACAGGCAAGTCAAATGATGCCACACAGGAAACCAAAATAATGCCACACAGACAAATCACACATTGGACCGCGAATCCAAATGTATACAAATCGGATAGGTGTGTTTGGCACAACATCACAAATCTGCAAAACAGAAAACTAGGGTTAACCCATACGCCTCCCATAACAAAACACCAAATGACCCACTTTCTCCGGAGCCCAAACAGAGACGCCGTGGACTAATCACACCGCCACGAAAAGTGTCATGTCTCTCGTGCCAAGACGACATGCTTGTGGTACCCCCACAGGTGGTTATAACTCAGGTATACCCTACGGTATATTCTAACAAAAATACCATGTCACAACACATGTGACATAATACCAACAAAAGGGTTCTATATGTACATGTTGAACCAAATCAAATTATAGTCACAAGGTCTCAAAAAGAAGGTAGCAACATGTACCGCTCTATAATTATCAAAAATAAATAGTACTAAACATGATAACCTAATTCAAAGAGTACAAATACGAGTCATATATATCAACTCCAAAATGAAACTAATATATTTATTTCACAGGAAACAATTATGTGAAATAATAAAGGAATTCGAACAAGCGACAAAACGAACAAATCAAATTTAACAAGAGTATCGCTGAAAGAGTACGAAATCCGTACCTGGATTGTAAGTAATGAAGTATCCAAAATTCCCAAATAAAATCGTTAAAGCCCTTCGTCCGAACTATCACAATAAATAGCTAAATACATAAATAAAAGTTATAATTTCGCATCAAGTATAAAAGCTTACCAAATCAATAATTTATGCATATTAATTTCTACATAGCTAATCTATTAAATAGTATGCAGTTGCCAACAATTCTATTATTTATTAATTATCAGTCCACCAAAATTTAAATAATAATTAATTAGTGTTACATGTAAGGATCATGGTGCCTAATTTTTATACTTTATTTCTTTACAATATACATGAACATTTGTCCAAGTTTTGTTCCATAATCAATTAACATGAAATGAGAACTACAGCTATAGCAAGCTAGCCAAACATACTTTATTAAAAATTTACTTTGTCTTTTATTCGTATAAAACAAACATGGCACATATCATTAATTAGTATATATATATAGAGAAAATAACTTCAGTACATTCAGAAACAAAATTTTGCTAATGGTTATACATATATACATGCATTAACTATAAATTACCTCAATTAGAAAACATATATAATTTTTTGTTAAATAAAATTTCTTTACATGGGAATTCACAATTAACAATTATCGGTTAAATTAATGAATCCAAATTTGCAGAAAACTCTAATTATTATTTAATATATATAACATATGCATATACATATATTTATATGATACCATATATAGTTATATAATATATTAGTTGAATCATAACAAGTAACTATTAATATAAATATCTAAAGAAAATAATAATCTGTTAATGCAACTTGGTGATTGAATCCGAATTATCCATGTTTCTCGAATTACAACATATTATAAAATTTACTAAACTTATATAGCAGTTACACATTTTTATTTAGTTAGATCTAAATGATGTTCATGTGAGGTTATATAAAAGAAATAATTTAATTTAAAAGAATCATTAATTCCTTACGTTAGTAGCTTAATTAACGATGAACACACAGAATTTATGTATACATATACATACCATACATGAAATAGACTAATCGTATATATGGTGTTATCAATTAAATATATAGTTTTACAATGATTTCTATCTTCACAAATAGGTTTAATAATATCATGCAAGGATACCATATGCATGACAAAAGGAATTCAACAAAAGAATTAATTTACCTCTTTTCTATAGCTCGACTACTAGTATTAACTTGTCAATTCCCTTCTCCTTTATGTTCTTCGTGCCACTGCTCCCTATCTTTCCCTCGAAATATTGTATAACAAAATAAGATTAGGGCTAACTATTTATTAATTAAGAGGGTCTTGCCCTAATGAACTTTTAATTGGGTTCAATGAATATTAAGGCCCAAATTTTTAACCAAATAATATTATCCATCACTTTTAATTAGCCCACATAAATTTAACCCAAACATAAGAAAAACTTACATAAATTTAGTCTGTCTTATAAAAAGTCCAATTAAAAAGCTTTAATAATATATTTTTTTATTATTATTATTATTATTTTATTATTATTATTTTTTATTTTTTTACGGGTATTACAGTTCTTCTCAGCTGATATGTTTTGGATGATCTAGCATATGTGACCTTATAGAGATCAGCAGCCATGTGAGCTTCATTCATGTTAGCTCATCAAGCCTTCAAGGACAGGCTTTGACAAATAAGGATTTTGTCAGGAACATTTCTGAAATGTCATAAGCCTTCTGCTGGTTAAATCTTCTTGACTGAAGTCTTCTACTTCATCATTCTTTAGTGTGGTCAGATAGACCAAGCACCTGCAGGTTAGATATATTTCTATTTATGGTACCCACGGTTAAGTGGGTCCTACCAGGTTAGCTTTCAAAATCCATGTTCCTCATATATTTGAATAATCATCATATTGATCATCATCAATCATATTCATGCACGTATCCAATTTAGATATGACATCTTAAGATGCATGATGATGAATGTGTGTAAGATTAATCATTTTAACAAAACACTCTTTTTCTTTGATGGTTTCATCATTTGCTTAGTTAAGTTCACATGGTTTAAATGTTCACAGAGTAAGAATCAGCTCTATCAATTATTTGCATCTGGTTGATTTATGGAGGTGATCAGTTTCTACGAATCTTCAAGATACTCTTGTAGAACTGATCATACTCTATGTGTTATCAAAACCTTAGAACATAGGTTTGCACATACATACTAACCCACCAACAAAGATTATTCCACATAAGATTAATTTAAACCTTGATATGCTTATAACCTATTTCAGATTTCTTTCAAGATGTCATCTTCAACCTAAAACTTGGATGGAGAGAAAGTTTGTAAGAATTTGAGTTTCCAACCTCAGTGTACTTTCTTTCTTCACCTTTTTAGGTAGAATATGATTTCTTGAAAGAATACTGTTATAGTGCATAAGGAGGTGCAACATGATGTACACATTTATATTAGTGAGGAACCGTACCTTTCTACTGTCAATTTCTTAACAGTCATTTAACTTAGATATACTGAGGTTAGGCATTTACGTGCATAGTTTTTCATTTGCTCCTGACATCTTGTTTCTCCAGTTGTCCTTCAATCAATCAGTCATAGTCTTGAAGATGTAAGCTAAGAGAATCTTGGCATCTTTAGTTCTTTGACATCCTTGAGTCCACAAGGTTCACATCCAGCTGCTGGTTTGCCAATTACATATTTGAGAAGTTCTTCTTTCTTATATGGATAAGCACTTCTTAATATGTATGGCCTTTTCATCTTTCAGGCTGGTGGATGTTTGACTCTTTGCTGTTGATGTCTCTTGAGATCCCTTGTTTGTTCTTCAGACTACAGGATTGACTGTGGCCAATGATAAGTCTTGTTGTAATGGCATTTAAGAACATGGACCAATCTGAGAAGCTTCAGGTGTATATACACATGTACCTGTACACAATACTTCTAACGTGTGAGCTCATCTGAACTTACACGTGACTTACTACTAAACTAAGTTTAGAACAATGTTTGTGCCTAGGATCAGGCTCAAAGCGATTAGCTTTTGAATATAGCATGAGAACCTACTCTGATACCAATTGCTAGTTCCCAGTAGGCACACAATAGATCTAGAAGGAAGGGGGGGGGGGGGTTGAATAGATCCTTTTAATTTCAAATACTTTTCTCTTTTATTTTGTATTACTAATGAATTAGCATATGACAAACATAAGAATCTTTTCAAGCATAGTGAATAAGTAAAAGATCCCCTTCATTGATATATTCAAAATCATACATACATTGTTCATAGAGTTTGTTAAGTGGTAAGCAGTTAATACATATATAACAGTTATATCAGTTAGGTACATAATGTAAATGACGTAAAGTAAATGACACAAGAGATTTTAAGTGGTTCAGAGACTCAAGCTACTAATCCACTCTTTTGCTTTCAACTAGTAGGATTTCCACTAAGGAAGGGCAGCACCCTGAATCGCTAAGATTCCTTCAAGGCCAGCAGCCTTGGAACTTCTCTAGTTCCCTAGGAACTCTTCAAGCAAAACAGGCTTGGAACTTCATTTAGTCCCTCCGAACAAGGACCTCTCAGGCCCTGGCTTCTTCTTCTTGTTGTTGGTGCCTTGCTGCTAAGATGTCTTTAAGCTTGAACATCTTATGTACTTAGCAGCTTGACGTAGTCCTCTTGGCATTCTGCTTCGAGTCTAGACTACATCTTCTTTGGTGCAGCTGATTTTCATTCTGTTCTGCTCATTTTCATCTGTTGTCAGCTATGCACCATCACCATTGGGATCTTCTAAGTGTTTGAGCTTTTGGTAGACTTCGTCTAGCACATGGCGTTCCCTAAAATCTTCTTGACTGGTTGGCAGACATGGTTTTGCACATGCTCTGGTTCAACTTTAGGTTCTTGGTTATTCGTAGAGTGGCTCTCTAGATCTTCTTTATGCTCTGCCACTTTTCTGAATGCTATCTTCTTTTCTTTCTCGTTTCTTAGCTTAGCTACCATCTTCAGTGGCATTCTCATCTTTATTAAGTGAAGCTTTATTCTGGTTGAGTCCTTCTTCAAAGCTGCTTCACTTCCACCTCTGTAGTCTCACTATCATTGAGACTTGTTCTGTTTAGTTATGGTTGAACTTATAGAGTCAACAGTAGCATTCGAATAACTCAACGATTCAGCTATTTTGCAACATCAACAACACTTAATCTTTGAAGCTCTTGTTGATGTATACTCCTTCACAACCTTCCTGTTATAATGTAGCCATTGAGAGCTATTTGAATTGCTTCGCAGATCTCGAGTTATTTGGTGTAGACTGCCGATCTGACATGACATCTCCTTTATGACTTTCTGACACTACAGTCTACTGTTTCACCTACCCCGTCAGAGATGTCACTTTGATGTCTTGGGCAGGTAGTCGAATTTATTTCCTCCTTCTGATTTCTCGATCAGAGGCTGTTGTTTTGCATCGATGCTTTCAATAAGCTCTGTTCGAATATCAATTTTTAGATTGAACCGTTACCAAAGCTTCAATCTTCAGATGATCGAACTCTACGATTCTGATGCATATCTTCTTGGACCTGATCGTAGTGTCATGTTGAATGTTTCTCATTGACTGGTTGAGACAACACTACGATCTTGAAGAATGTTTATCGGATCTTCAATGTAGAACACATCTTCCTTCTTTTGTGCAGTGCTTCAACACTTCTATTTACCTCAACTGATCTCAGGAACTAATAGCTTGACTCCTTTTTCTGGTCTCTTCTGAATAGAAAGACACTTCAGATTTGCGGCATATCCAACTCGCTTTCTCCTTATGATCTCCCGTTCACTTTTCATCAATGAACTGACACGATGCTTAATCACTTTAGCCTTGTTCTTCATAAGCTGACCAGTATCTCTGTGTAGACTTCATCAATTCCTACTTTGTTTGGCAAACACTATGATCCTGGATACTTCCAAGATTGTTGTCTTCTGTTTACTTGACAGCTACTGCACTTGCTGACTTTCCTTAGTCAGTTAGTGAAGTCTTCTTCTGATCAACTTGTGGAAGACTTCATCTTGAATGGCTTCACAACTCAATTTGGATGTTGATTCGGTTGGTGCTTAGATCTTCTGTTAGCTTGCATGCCATTCGTTGAGTGCTCTCTAGTTTCCTTCAGGTGGGATGTATCTTTGCAGCTCCGACCAGAGGCTTCATACTTTGGATATTCTGGGAGTGCTCATTTGTTGAGAATTGTATTTGCTCTACGATTATGCCTTGACGTTGTGACCCCTTCTGTTGAAGCCTTAGTTCTACACTCTACTATTCAGCTTTGTGCAGATACTACGACTCCAAGATTAGATGTCGACACTCTACGATCTCCGACCTTAAGTTTGTTGTCTTCATCTGATCTGGCTCGACTACGATCACTGCCTCTGATGTGATCAGTTGACTCTACGACTCCAAATGTGGTCTATGATTTGTGACTTGGCTTTGGCAGATGCTCGGTCGACTCGTAGACAGGCTATCTCTACGATTCTGAACATGACTTTCTTAGCAGACTATAACTCCGAGGAAGCTCTTCTCGACACACTACGATCCTTTCTCGTTTCTCTTGGAAGTCTACAAACTCTGAGATCTACTATTTTGCAGACTACTATTCTGCCTTGATAGCTCTCGAGTTTTCCTTGACTCTCCTAGCAGATTACGATTTCTTGGTGCAGTGCTCGACGATCAGACAAGTCTATCTATTATATTATAAGATCAACTTAACAAGCTTGATCTTTCTATATTTATAGTCCTTGTACATCATTTCTTTTTAAGGACTTTACAAAGTTGTCTTGCTTATGTAGGATCAACCTAACATATTTGATCAATTCATTCTAAGTCCTTGTACATATATTCCTATAATCTATCAAATGACTTTACAACTTTTCTTAATGCAAACATACTTGCATATTCATTCATGTATATATCATAATCAAATCATATATAAATAGGAATATCATTCACATTCTTATTCCTGACAAGCTCTATTGATTTTAACTCATCATTCATGGTTTCAAGCCATTGAGTTGATTGAGCACTCATAATGGCCTCTTTATAGGAGATAAGATCATTAGTTTTACTTGAATCATAGTCAATCTCATTAAGATAGGTTATAAAATAATCAAAATTAACAGGCTTTCTAGGTCTTTCGGACCTATGTAAAGGTTGCACAATTTTAGGAATATGATTTTCAATAATGCGGGGTTCAACATTAGATGGTGGCTCAGCTATCTCAGGGGCATCATTCGCCTCAATAGGTGGTTGTCGTGTCTCACCCTCTTGAATTACATGATATGAAACATAAATCCTATTTTCTTCAAGATCAATTTTTTTAGGTTAACCACTCCAACTTAAATCACCATTCTCTAAAACTTCTTCATGCTAGTCTCAACAATTCTAGTGGTATTCGAGGGACAGTAAAATCGAAAACCCTTAGATCTTTTAGGATATCCAATAAAATGGCAACTAATGGTTTTAGAGTCAAGTTTCTTTATTTTTGGATTAAAAATCTTAGCCTCGACTGGACAACCCCATACCCATAAGTATTTTAAACTAGGTTTTCTACATGTCCAAATTTCATAAGGAGGAGTGTTAAGGATAGATTTGCTAGGAACCCGATTTAAAATATGAACAACTGTCTTAAATGCCTCAGTCCAAAAAAATATTGGTAAGTTGGAATTGCATAAAATACTACGTACCATATCCATAAGGGTATGATTTCGCCTCTCAGCTACACCATTCTGTTGCGGTGTACCAGGCATTGTATTCTGAGTGATGATGCCATTTTCTTGACAAAATAAGGCAAATGGACCAGGACTATGACCTACATCGGAGTGTTTACCATAATACTCTCCGCCTCTATCTGATCTCACTACTTTAATTTTTTGGTCAAGTTGATTTTCAACTTCAGCGTTGAAAATTTTAGACATATTTAATGATTCAAAATTTTCATTAATCAAGTAGACATAAGTATAACGAGAATAGTCATCAATGAACGTAATAAAAGATTTGTGTCCACCAATTCCAGGAGAAAATGGTCCACATATATCAGTGTGAATCACCTCAAGAAGTGCACCACTTCTAGTGGTTTATTTCTTACTTTCTTTCACAAATTTTCCTTTTATACATTCAATACAATGGCTAAAATCAAAAAATCTAGTGAATGAAGAATTCCATCCTTTAGAAGACGTTACATTCTATCTTTTGAAATTTGGCTTAAACGTTTATGCCACAATTTAGAAGAATTTTCATTATCTAGGTTTCTCTTATTTCCACTTTTAGAGGTACTTTCTATCACATTCATTGTTAATAAGAATTCAACAAAGACATTATCCAAATTTATCTTTTAGAGGCTTCCATCTAAGGAGCTAGAACTAATAACATGAGAGTAATAATAAATAATTATTTTATTATTCCCAAACTTAAACGAAAAACTATCAACGTCAAGTTTAGATACAGAAATTAAATTCTGTGTCATACTGGGAATATAAAGTGTATCATATAAATACAAGGTGAAACCACTCTCCAAAACTATAGGAAGATTTCCTACAGCTTCAACTTGTATAGACTTTTCATTGCCAACTTTAATGGTTATTTTCCCCTTTTGGAGTGTCTTCTTTGAAAGGAATCCCTGCAATGAATTAGTAATGTGAACTATAACACCAGTGTCAAGCCACCATGTATTAGAAGGAACATCAATTAGAAAGGATTCATAAGTCACATAATTGAAGGACATACCTTTCTTTTCAAGCCATCATCTGAATTTAGGACATTCTTTCTGAATCTGTACATGTTTATTACAAAATCGATATTTAGGATCTGCCTCAGAGTTGCTACTTGAATAATTTACCTTATTTGTTTTGGTAGAAATTGACTTATCCTTATTCTTAAAACCTTTGCCATTTTTACGAGCCTTCTTCTTATGGAATCCAGTGGTAGTCAAATGAGCAACATCATGTTTTTTAATCATAAGCCTTTCTTCTTCTTGGACGCACATGACGATTAACTCACTCATATTCCACTTTTCTTTCTGCGTGTTATAATTTATCTTAAATGGATCAAACTGTGCAGAAAGTGAAGTCATAATGAAGTGAACAAGAAAACCCTCAGAAATCGCCATGTCCATACCCTTTAATTTAAAGGCCATGTCATTCATCATCATATTATGCTCGTGCACTCCACTAAACCCATCATACTTGTAACAACCCGATATTTTCTACATAATTAAATCAGAAATTTTGCGTATATATATTTTTATTATTTTAAGGATGAGAATTTGTACAAAATAAGGTGTATATGTATTTATGTGATAAATAAAATTATATTTATTACATGAATATTTACAAATAATTTTATTTTAGAATTATTGATTATTAAAGTATATTCTCATAATAACTAATTTTATAGTAGAAATGTTTTTATTAATTATTTTCCATGAAAATATAATCATATATTATTGAAATAATATATGAAGTGATTTTAGAATAATTATAACAATTATTTTATTATTTGAATTTTGTATGCAGATTATTAAGTTAATTATTTTACCTTAATTATTAAGGTTAAATATGGAAGAATAAATCGTATGGAATCCAAACCCTAATTTTTAATTTTGATCAATGGATGAGAATAATAATATAATATTAAGTATATTTTGATTTTTCAGTGCTATAAATATGTACTGTATGTTTGTGGACTGACAATGGTTGGTCAATTATGGTGTATAATGTCAAAACCCTAGCATTAATTTGTTTAACCCTATTTTAAAATTCAAATGGGAAAGTCAATACTGTTATATAACTGTGTTATATGGTTTATTTTGCGTATTATATAATTAATTAGGTAAACCCTAATTAAAATTTAGAAACCCTAATTATTATTAGAAACCCTAAATCATGAAATTAGAAACCCTAATTTCTATATTTAGTAACCCTAATTAGTAATTATAAAACCTAATTACTAATTGTAAATCCTAATTGCTAAATTAGCAAGGTTAACAATAATTATTAAATAATTAATACCCTAATGTTCCTATATAAAGTAAATAGAAAACCAATTTAATTAAGGAAACCCTACTTTCAAATTTTTAGAAACTAAAATTCTAATTATTTATTTATTTTTGCTTAATTAGAAATCCTACAAATGATTTATGCTAAACCTTAGGGTTAAACCCTAAGGGTCAAACCCTAAGGGTTTGCCAAATGACAAGAATACCATTAAATTGGAAAGCCAATTGACCATTTTGCCCTTTTGTGAATTATTGAAGCTAGTTTGTAGATTTTGACTATAGGTGAGTTGGTGACCTAAACCAACAACCCCATGTGCTCTCTAATTGACAGCAATCAGCTCTAGCTCAGCCAATTCATTCAGCGTACACCTCTATATATAGATTGGAGAGAGATAAAATAATTCATTTGCTAACATTTTACCCAACTCTTATCCTTGACTCTCTCAAGCTCAACCCTGCGAAAATTCATAGTATATCAACTCCCAAACCAAGCCCCACTAACACATATAACAAACATTAGAAGCCAGAATCAGAGATTGATTATCAAGGTATAAACTAACCCTAGAAAATCTGTCCATTGATCCCATGTTAGATGTTGTTTTTTTTGTGTGTTAAACATGTTATATGTATTGTATAATGATGATTTGGGTTGCTAGATGTTAGATCCATAAAATCTAGAGACTTGGATGTGAAGATTTTCAAAATCTGGAAAAAAATATTTTTTGTGTCTGACAGTGAATGTCAGGCCTTGTAGATCTCTATCTGTGTTTGATTTTTGTGTTTTAAGTGTTGGATATTGTATTCTGATATGTGGTCTTTGATCTGGATCAAGAATCAGGCCTAGATCAGTTTTAGATTGCAAGATATTCGTGGTCAAACCACGCTGACCAGCATTGACTAGTTGAAATTTGGGCAGCCATGAACTCCCCTAGAAAGCTATGACAGCAAGTTCATGGGTCCAGATCTTTCTGTTGTTAGTTGTTTGGTTTCTGTTGTTGTAACAATGTTGTGGTATGTTATATGGACTTCAGGTTAAGACTTTTAGATCCTTGAAATCAGCAACAGATTGAACACTATGGATGGTCAAACCATCTTAGATGATCACGGATTTGGTTTTCTGGAATTTCCAGAAAATCAAGAACATGATTTCTGACAATGTTTGACCGTCATGGATCTTGCTTTTGTGATGTTTTTATATCAATATTATGTATCAGATCTGTTGTCTTGCATATGGTCTACAAACTGAAACCATTAGAACATCAAATCATTAGCAGGACTGTAAGTTGTGGAAGCCCCAAACTAGACCTCACGAACTGTTCTTCATTTCTGGGAAACCCAGAAATGAAGAACAGGTCTGACAGCCACTTTACAGGCTTATATCTTCTGATTGTGATGCTGTTTGATCGTGTTTCTTGTTGGGTCTTGTAGTGTTACATTTGTCTACACGATCTGACCAGAAACATGCCCTCAAACATCATGATCTGATTAGTGTGCTTGGTCAAACTCACCCACTCGGTTACTGACATGCATTTTCTGGGTTTGATCAAGAACACGAAGAACACCTTTAGCGACGGTTCTGTCGCTATAGGTAGTCTTTAGTGACAAATATTTTCTAAAATTTATTATTTTAATTAAATAAATAGAAAAAATAGTTTTAAATTATTAAAATACAAAATAAATTATTAAAAATTATTTTAAAATCTAAAATTAGTTTTTAATTATTTTTAATATATTTCATAAATATTTAATAATTTTGAAATATTAAAAGTATTTAATTTATTTAATTATTATATTAAATAAATTATTTAAAAATGATTTTAATATTTAAAAATCATTTAAAATTATATAATGATATAAGAAAATATTTGAAGTTATTTTTAATGACTTTTAATATTTTGTGATGAAATTCATTAATAAATTAATATTAATGATAATTAAGTTATTTAATAAATGAATTAAATAAATAAATTAAAAATGATTTTATTATATTAAAAATCATTTTAAATAATAATACTGACATTTAAAAATATTTGAAGTTATAAAATATAACTTTCATTATTTAAAGGTAAAATTAATTAATTAATTATTATTAATGATATTCAAGTTATTTATTAATTATATTAAATAATTTAGTTTAAAAATGATTTTAATATTATAATAATCATTTGAAATGGAAATAAAGTGTTTAAAGATATTTTAAGTTATAAAATATAACTTTTAATATTTAAAGGATAATTTCATTAATAACTTAATATTAATGATATTAATTTAATATTAATGATATTTAATTTATTTAATAATTATATTAAATAAATAGTATAAAAATGGTTTTCTTAATTTAAAAAGATATAAAATGAATTAAAAATATTATTAAGTTATACTTAATGACTTTTAATATTTTGATAAATAGTACATTAATAATTAAATATTAATGGTAATTATTTAAAAATAAATTTAAATCTTTTAAAAATCATTTAAGGGTAAAATTAATACTTTAAAAATATTTTAAGTTATTATAAATAACTTTAATAGTTTAGCAATGGTTTCATTAATAATTTAATATTAATTAAATATTAATGATAATAGAATGGTTTAGTATTTAAATCATTTAATAATGATTCCGATGTTTAAAAATTCATGATAAATTATAATAAATGTTTAAAAATTAGTATAAGTCATTTAAAAATAATATGACTGATACTAAGTTACAGGATAGAGTCTTAGACTCGATAATTACTGATAAAGCGTTAGTCTTTTATACTCACATGTTTCAGAAATTGATCTGGACTTAGATAATTTGATTAGATAGGTGTTTATTTGTGATTCAATGGTTGTTAAACATATGTGACAATGTGATTAAGTTGTGTGCTGACTGCAATAAGCAATATTATGTGTTGTAATATGTTATTCTAATCAGTAAAATGATCTTATTACTGATAGGTGGTTATATAAAAGATAGAACTAAGTTGTGAACTGTAAGCAGCATATTAGGCAAGTATCCTATCTTTACATTTTCTTTATGCAATGGACATGAGTAAGAATATTTCTGAATTATATTATTACTGTACAGATTATTAACCCTATATTATATACGCTCATTGATTATCAACATGTTAGTATATGGTAATTCAGATATATATTCTGTTCGTTAATTTCTATAAATGGTTATACAAGTGTGCCCACTTGGATAATCATTGTATTTAATCACATGTTGATACACCTTGTTAATTACCCGTATATATATATGTTGAATTATAGATTATTGTTGAACAAGATACAACCTTTTTGTATCCAATTAAATTATTTTGGTTCGAATTCCAGACTAATTATGAACATCCCGATTAAGGGAAAACTTTTTATGCACCCAAGGTGGACAGAGTGAACGATACCCTCGTTCTTGCATGTAGTGTTGATCAATACAGGGTACAACGAGCTGATCAACCCTGTGCCCATAAGTTATGACGGTTTACAGATGAAGTTTTGTTTAACCTTTTCGAAAATGAAAACAATATTCATAGTATGTCACTTTAACCCTATTTATAGTCAATACGTAGTTTCAAAAATTTGATAGAGAGTTGTTATGTTATTATTATCGGATAAGATTACTTCACAACTATTGACTTGTTGTAGAAGGATAGTACAAAGAAAATATTTAAATTCTTTCAGCTTATATATATATATATATAATTGCTATTACTTGTTGAGCACTCAAATGCTCATCCTTGCTTAATTTAAATATTTTCAGCTAAGTGTGAACAACCAGAGAGCTCTGCTAAGAACAAGAGAAATGGAAAGGTTGCTGAATGAACGCAATGCTATTTTATGTAATAGTTAACTTTATTAAGACAAGTATGATATATATTATTTATCATGGGTTGTAATGAATGTTTAAAGGTTACGTACTTGGGATTCAGACTCTGATGAATATGTAAGTTAAGTTTAAAAATTTATATTATTGTTATTAGTATTGGTGTTCGTGAAGCACCTAGTTCGCGTTTCAAGTACCTGGATTTGGGGGCTTTACAGTTTGGTATTAGAGCTTAGGGTTAAAAACCTTAGGTGGGATAGACCTTAGTCTATAACCTTAGAACAGAGGGAAACATTGAAAATATAAATAACTCACATAGAGTTTAAAAAGAGATGAATTGAATAAATTCATCGTCAAACAAAATAAAAGATAACTTATATAAAACTCTTATTTGTTGTGGTTATATATTATATGCTAATCAAGATAATTTATGTGTGTAGATGTCTGGTGGAAAGGGCTTGTTATATGCATATAGCATGAAAAAGGATCAAATCCATACACCCGAGCTAATATCGAAGCCAATAGCTGAAATAGAGGTTCACGATGCTAACAACTCGGACGAGGTGGTTATTATAGAAAGCGTAGTACCAGATCCGGAGATGGTGGAACTGATAGATAGTGATACGGACACTAAAGTTGAAGCTGATCAAGCATCAACGGAGGTGCAGGATCTGAGGAACAAGGTTTTTTCTCTGGAAAGGCTGTGGGAGTTAGAAAAGCTATTAAATAGTCAATTGCGTCAGGCGTTAATAGAAACAATGGAAGAACAAGATAAGCTTAAAATCCAAATTGATCAAATGGGAGCCACAAGCAACACATCGTGTGCCGCTCCGAGCAAGAAGAGGAAAAGAAAGATAGAAGACCATGACTTAGGAAAATCCGATAAGAAGAAGGGGAAAAAGATATGTTACATTTGCAGACATGAGGGGCATACCTCTCATCATTGTCCCAACTTTAAGCTAGGAGCATGTTTTATCTGTGGGATAGAAGGTCATCGAGGGAAGGGTTGTCCAAGGAAAAAGGCGTAGCAAATATGTAGTATAAGTTCTGTTATGTAGGTGTGCTTAATGTAATATGTGTGTTTAGTATGTCTGTGTAATGTAATATTCTAAAACTTTTGTATTAATCAATGTTGTAAATCCCGACTTTTGTAGTCACAGAGGGATAACTGATGTTTAAAGCAGTATGTGATATGCTATATAAAATATTCGCTAAATGAATATGAATCTATGTTTGAGTAATGAAACAAGTTTAACATACTCATCTTATGCGATAAGGTTTAGAATTTTAGTTAAATTTATGATTTTATTTAATCAGATAATGCCGCCAAGACGTCGAACTCGAAATCAAAGGGCAGAAGAATCTATCAACAATGCTGAGGGACAACAACAAGCAGACCCGATGTAGCATTTTGCAAACATTGTAGCACAAGTTATGCAGCAAGGAATACCAGTCTCTGGGAAACAGCCGGACAATCGCTTAGCGAACTTCAAAGACTTTAAGGCTGTAGGACCGCCGAAATTCAAAGGTACAACTGACCCTGTTGAAGCCCAAACTTGGGTCAAAGAGATTGAAAAAGCATTTGTGATAGCTAGGGTAGATGAGGGGGTAAAAGACCGCTTTTACCACCTACAAATGAAGGGTGATGCAAATTTTTGGTGGGAAGCAAATCAGACGAGGGCAGGAGCAGGTGTAGTTACTTGGGATAGGTTCAAAACTTAATTTTTCAAAAATTATTTTTCACCTAGTATGCAGGCTAGGATGGAGGTAAATTTTTTAGAATTGAAGCAGGAGAATATGACGGTGTCAGAATACGCCGCAAAGTTTAATGAATTGGCTAGGTTTGCTTCGCATCAAGTGGATACAGAGGTTAGGAAAGCTAGAAGGTTTGAGCTGGGATTAAAACCCTGGCTCTACAACAAGGTGGCAGTATTATAGATCCCTACATTTGCAGCACTCATGGAGAAACCAATTATAGCTGAGGAGGGGAGTGAGGCCATGAGCCTTTACAACAAGGAGATGAAGAATAAGGGTAAGACCGAAGGAGCTAGGAAGGTGGAAATTAATAGCGGGGGCAGGAGTGGAGATAACAAGAGGAAGGGGAGTAATTTTGGAAGTGTGCAGGTAAAATAAGAAGGTGCAAAGAAGCAGATGGTGCCATGTAAGACTTGTGGAAAGAACCACTCTGGGGAGTGTTTGAAGGGGAAATTTGTATGCTATAAGTGCGGGCAGGAGGACCATATCTCTCCCAACTGCCCTAATCCTAAGATGAATAGTGGATATTTTCTATGCGAGTCCACTGAGCACAAGGTGAAGGATTGTCCGAAGAGGAGGGCGGAGGCAGGAAGTGTGAACACGGGCACTGACAGTGGGACTTTAGCAATCACGGGACCTACGTCATCAAGAAAGCCAACAAAATCAACGACAAGGGTTTATAAAATGGCTATCCATGATACGATGACAGCTGGGAATGGAACTCCAGGTATTATTCATACAACTTTTAATTTATTATACATGATTTTCCTATATATAGTAAATTATTATATAAAGAAATTTTGAAGGAGGAATTTGAGTTCTTTTAGAAATCAAATTTTCCGTTTAATCAGATAGACAACCTTTATGTGAATAGTTAAAGATCAGTTCGATCAAAGTTGATCAAGATCTAATTTAAATGATTGTGTATTCTATGTACCCTGGTATGTATAGGTTTTAAAATGGTGATTCCGGGGATGGAATCTTTATAAAGGAGGGTGAATGTAACAACTCGATATTTTCTACATAATTAAATCAGAAATTTTGCGTATAATTTTTTTTTTAAGGATGAGGATTTGTACAAGATAAGGTGTATATGTATTTATGTGATAAATAAAAATATATTTATTACATGAATATTTACAAATAATTTTATTTTAGAATTATTGATTATTAAAGTATATTCTCATAATAACTAATTTTATAGTAGAAATGTTTTTATTAATTATTTTCCATGAAAATATAATCATATATTATTTAAATAATATATGAAGTGATTTTTAGAATAATTATAACAATTATTTTATTATATGAATTTTGTACAGATTATTAAGTTAATTATTTTAGCTTAATTATTAAGGTTAAATATGGAAGAATAAATCAGATATGGAATCCAAACCCTAATTTTTGATTTTGATCAATGGATGAGAATAATAATATAATATTAAGTATATTTTGATTTTTCAGTGCTATAAATATGTGCTGTATGTTTGTGGACTGACAATGGTTGGTCAATTATGATGTATAATGTCAAAACCCTAGCATTAATTTGTTTAACCCTATTTTTAAATTTAAATGGGAAAGTCAATACTGTTATATAACTATGTTATATGATATATGTTGCGTATTATATAATTAATTAGGTAAACCCTAATTAAAATTTAGAAACCCTAATTATTATTAGAAACCCTAAATCATGAAATTAGAAACCCTAATTTCTATATTTAGTAATCCTAATTAGTAATTATAAAACCTAATTACTAATTGTATATCCGAATTGCTAAATTAGCAAGGTTAACAATAATTATTAAATAATTAATACCCTAATGTTCCTGTATAAAGTAATTAGAAAACTAATTTAATTAAGGAAACCCTACTTTCAAATTTTTAGAAACTAAAATTCTAATTATTTATTTATTTTTGCTTAATTAAAAATCCTACAAATGATTTGTGCTAAACCTTAGGGTTAAACCCTAACGGTCAAATCCTAAGGGTTTGCCAAATGACAAGAATGCCATTAAATTAGAAAGCCAATTGACCATTTTGCCCTTTTGTGAATTATTGAAGCTAGTTTGTAGATTTTGACTATAGGTGTGTTGGTGACCTAAACCAACAACCCCATGTGCTCTCTAATTGACAGCAATCAGCTCTAGCTCAGCCAATTCATTCAGCGTACACCTCTATATATAGATTGGAGAGAGATAAAATAATTCATTTGCTAACATTTTACCCAACTCTTATCCTTGACTCTCTCAAGCTTAACCCTCTGAAAATTCTTAGTATATCAACTCCCAAACCAAGCCCCACTAATACATATAACAAACATTAGAAGCCAGAATCAGAGATTGATCATCAAGGTATAAACTAACCCTAGAAAATCTGTCCATTGATCCCATGTTAGATGTTGTTTTTTTGTGTGTTAAACATGTTATATGTAGTGTATAATGATGATCTGGGTTGCTAGATGTTAGATCCATAACATCTAGAGGCTCGGATGTGAAGATTTGCAAAATCTGGAAAAAAATATTTTTTGTGTCTGACAATGAATGTCAGGCCTTGTAGATCTCTATATGTGTTTGATTTTTGTGTTTTAAGTGTTGGATATTGTAGTCTGATATGTGGTCTTTGATCTGGATCAAGAATCAGGCCTAGATCAGTTTTAGATTGCAAGATATTCATGGTTAAACCACGTTGACCGACATTGACTAGTTGAAATCTGGGCAGCCATGAACTCGCCCAGAAAGCTCTGACAGCAAGTTCATGGGTCCAAATCTTTCTGTTGTTAGTTGTTTGGTTTCTGTTGTTGTAACAATGTTGTGGTATGTTATATGGACTTCAGGTTAAGACTTTTAGATCCTTGAAATCATCAACAGATTGAACACTATGGATGTTCAAACCAGCTTAGATGATCACGAATTTGGTTTTTTGGAATTTCCAAAAAATCAAGAACATGATTTCTGACAATGATTGACCGTCATGGATCTTGCTTTTGTGATGTTTTTATATCAATATTATGTATCAGATCTGTTGTCTTGCATATGGTCTACAAATTGAAACCATTAGAACATCAAATCATTAGCAGGACTGTAAGTTGTGGAAGCCCAAACTAGACCTCATTTATCTATTTCTTCATTTAAGGAAACCGAAATGAAGAAACAATCCGACATCCACTTTGCAGGCTTATACCTTCTGATTGTGATGTTGTTTGATCGTGTTTCTTGTTGGGTCTTGTAGTGTTACATTTGTGCTACACGATCTGACCAGAAACATGCCCTCAAACATTATGATTTGATTAGTGTGCTTGGTCAAACTCACCCACTCGGTTACTAACATGCATTTTCTGGGTTTGATCAAGAACACGAAGAACACCTATAGCGACGGTTCTGTCGCTACAGACAGTCTTTAGTGACAAATATTTTCAGAAATTAATTATTTTAATTAAATAAATAGTTTTAAATTATTAAAAATAGAAAATAAATTATTAAAAATGATTTTAAAATTTGAAAATTAGTTTTTAATTATTTTTAATATATTTCATAAATATTTAATAATTTTGAAATATTAAAAATATTTAATTTATTTAAATAAATTATTTAAAATGATTTTAATATTTCAAAAATCATTTAAAATTATATAATGATATAAGAATCATTTAAATAATAATAAGGCATTTAAAAATATTTTTAAGTTATAAAATATAACTTTCAATATTTAAAGGTAAAATTCATTAATTAATTATTATGAATGATATTCAAGTTATTTAATAATTATATTAAATAATTTAGTTTAAAAATGATTTTAAAATTATAATAATTATTTTAAAGGAAAATAAAGTGTTTAAAGATATTTTAAGTTATAAAATATAACTTTTAATATTTAAAGGATAATTTCATTAATAACTTAATATTAATGATATTAATTTAATATTAATGATATTAAATAAATAGTTTAAAAATAGTTTTATTAATTTAAAAATCATTTAAAAAGGATATAAATGAATTAAAAATATTATTAAGTTATACTTAATGACTTTTAATATTTTGATAAATAGTACAATAATAATTAAATATTAGTGGTAATTATTTAAAAATGATTTTAAATATTTAAAAATCATTTAAGGGTAAAATTAATACTTTAAAAATATTCTAAGTTATTATAAATAACTTTAATAGTTTAGCAATGGTTTCATTAATAATTTAATATTAATTAAATATTAATGATAATAGAATGGTTTAGTATTTAAATCATTTAATAATGATTCCGATGTTTGAAAATTCATGATAAATTATAATAAATGTTTAAAAATTAGTATAAGTCATTTAATAATAATATGACGAATTCGATAAAGCAGTCGGTACACCGACATGTTTCAGAAATTGATTTGGACTTAGATAATTTGATTAGATATGTGTTTATTTGTGATTCAATGGTTGTTAAACATATGTGACAATGTGATTAAGTTATGTACTGACTGCAATAAGCAGTATTATGTATTGCGATATGTTATTCTAATCAATAAAATGATCTTATTACTGATAGGTGGTTATATAAAAGATAGAACTAAGTTGTGAACTGTAAGCAACATTTCAGGCAAGTATCCTACCTTTGCATTTTCTTTATGCAATGGACATGAGTAAGAATGTTTCTTAATTATATTATTACTGTATAGATTATTAACCCTATATTATATACGTTCATTGATTATCAACATGTTAGTATATGGTAATTCAGATATATATTCTGTTCGTTAATTTCTATAAATGGTTATACAAGTGTCCCCACTTGGATAATCATTGTATTTAATCACATGTTGATACACCTTATTAATTACCTGTATATATATATATATATATGTTGAATTATAGATTATTATTGAACAAGATAAAACCTTTTTGTATCCAATCAAATTATTTTGGTTCAGATTCCAGACTAATTATGAACATCCCGATCAAGGGAAAACTTTTTATGCACCCAAGGTGGACAAAGTGAACGATACCCTCGTTCTTGCATGTAGTGTTGATCAATACAGGGTACAACGGACTGATCACCCCTGTGCCCGTAAGTTATGACGGTTTATAGATGAAGTTCTGTTTAACCTTTTCGAAAATGAAAACAATGTTCATAGTATGTCACTTTAACCCTATTTATAGTCAATACGTAGTTTCAAAAATTTGATAGAGTTGTTATGTTATTATTATCGGATAAGATTACTTCACAACTATTGACTTGTTGTAGAATTGTAGTATAAATAAAATATTTAAATTCTTTCAGCCTTATATATATAATTGCTATTACTTGTTGGGCACTCAAATGCTCATCCTTGCTTAATTTAAATATTTTCAGCTAAGTGTGAACAACCAGAGAGCTTTGCTAAGAACAAGAGAAAGGGAAAGGTTGCTGAATGAACACAATGCTATTTTATGTAATAGTTAACTTTATTAAGACAAGTATGATATATATTATCTATTATGGGTTGTAATGAATGTTTAAAGGTTACGTACTTGGGATTCAGACTCTGATGAATATGTAAGTTAAGTTTAAAAATTTATATTATTGTTATTATTATTAGTGTTATTCCGCTCATAAAAATGGTATCGTGAAGCACCGAGTTCGGGTTTCAAGTACCTGGTTTTGGGGGTTTTACAATACTTACTATTGAGCATTCAAAATAAGGGTACTTGCATGAGTTTTAAAAGAACCCTTAAATTGTTCATCGACTGAAGTTAAGTACTCTTTAGCATTCTCAGAGTCAGGAATGACTCCTTGAATGGTTGTCGTGATAGAGTTTTTCATAATCATAAGGGACATGCGGTTGGATCGCTCCCACTTTTCATAAATAGATTTTTGCTCAATTGAGCTTGTATCTGTAAGTGGAGTAGGAGGATCAACCCGTAATGCATAGTACAAATACATAGCGCCGAGAACAATTTTCACTTGCTCTTTCCAAGCGGTAAAATTAGTCCCATTCAAGGCTTCAATTCCAGAGAGATACCCGAAAATATTAGTTGGAGTTAATGCTGAAAAACAATCAAGCTCATAAGCATGCTTACAAAAAACTAAAAGAAATCCACAATGTATAACAATAATTAATAATTTATCATTATAAAACCAACTGTAGGGCAAGCAGTTAGTTACATAAAATTTATTTACATCACCCAAAAATATATTTTAATGAGACTTTGGTCCATGGCTATCAATCTTTTGTTGGTCCAATTAATAATATGCTAATAATATCCCCATAAAATAATGCACAACACATTTATCCACGCATCACCGTTCGGCAGAAACGAAATAAACATGTTACTTATGCAATAAAATTCTATTTATTAAATTCTAGTTCTAATTTTTCGTTGGGTAAAATTAAAATATTCTTTTATTAAATATAACATTATGTGACTTTTCTTAATCCTTAATTATTTCAATTAATAACCTTCAGTTGGGCGATTATTAATTTTAACAATAATTGAGTCACACACATATATGTAAATTATTATGATCAAACTCAATTTTCTTTAGACAATATATTAATCAAGTTTGAAAAGTAACATTATTTATAATTTCCATATAACAACTTAAAAGCCCTAATAATATATCATATCATGTTCAAAAATATACATTAAAATACAAAGTTATGAACATGAATTAATTACAGAATATTCACATAAATTCTAAACTTCAAATATAATGACATGATATAAAATAATATTATATAAACATAATCAGAAATGAAACCATAACAATTACTAACTGATCTAACTCCTACATAATTAAAATAAACCAACTTTCACGTAAGCAAAATGAGCAGGCATATGATAATAACACATGAGGTAGGACTTTAATATAATGAATGTTTAGGAATTGAGTTTGCATAGTACATTAATTTTCGAAGGCATGATGAATCATAAGTAATCATTAATTTTTGAATAAATGATTACTTATGATCATACAACACTAGTAATCAAAATTGGTTTGTGCGACATGCTTTGAAAGATTGGATCATATGTGAATATATTAATCATACATTACTAAGAAACGTAATCATTAATTTCCAAAACCAAGAAGAATCATAATCAGTTTCTGAATCATATTACAAATTACTTTCCAGAAAACTTTATTTTCATTTAGAAATTCCTTAACATACTAAATAGTTCTATATTATATCAATAAAGAGATTATGCATAATTAATTTTTTTAGCATAACAACACAACTAATTTATTCTATACAATAGCATAACCATAATTTTGTTACCAGATGTTAAATAATTATATCAGAACGTGCTATTGCATAAAATAAAAATAAAAATCAATAATCATAATATTAAGTACTTACATGAATTGAGAGAAATTATCTTGTATGTATCACGTTTCTACTACGCTTAAGGGTGACAATCTTCAATTGTCTCTCTCAATCTTAGGATGGATGTATAGGTGTGTATAAAATTCTTGAGACGACAATTGGGACCAAACCCTAACCTTTTTATTTATAGAATAACTTAAGGGTCAAAATCATCCATCAAGATTATGAAACCCTAGGGCCCATTATGCCAAGTACTATCAGTAATATTATTTATAGGCCACATAATTAATTACCAAACCCATAAATAAAGTGATTAAATTAGTACAATATGTAAGCCCAATAATTACATAAATAGTAGAGGCCACATAAGGAATAAAATATTCTAACATACTGCGGGTGCAGTCATGCAGTGCGTGAGCACTTGGCTAATGTCCAGGTAGGTGTTTAAGTTGCCTGCCCATCAAATATTTTCATGTTTGGTGGTAAAATTAATGTTTTGGCCTTTACGTATGGGGATAATGACAATTTAATTTGATGTTTTCAAAGGGTGAAGTTGTTATTAGTTATTGTAGTGTTTCTAAAACCTTTTGCATTATTATCATAAACGAATTTATCTTAGAGCAGGGATCGCCAATTGACCATCGTTAATTTTTTTTTAATTTTTTATTAGTATATTGATATTGATATTAATACTGATATAAATATATATTCCAAGCATTAGTTAAGTTATGAATACTGGTGCACTACTTGATTGACCGAAACTTGGAGCTAAACATTCAGCTCCACGACGTAGAGAACTGGGCTCAGCTGTATGAGGCAAAGGCTCATGACCTTCACATGGAGAAGCAGGTGATAAACGCTTATTGAGAGGAGGAGATCATCAACCGATAGAGGGCTTAGGATCAGGTGCAGGATCTTCTTGAACAGGAGGTGAGAGTGCACAAGCGAAAGGCTGACAAGATGCACTATATGTACACGACTTCTATAGACTGTATCAAAGAGAGGGTGGTCTTTGTAATGCCCCCGAAACCCGATTTATCTCAAAACTCGAGTTCGGTGTGCCACGGTGCTACCCACCTAGTACATTCTTAAGACATGAATGTAATTAATATATTATTACAACATATCGCTGCTAATCCTAGGTTATAAGACCATAACATCTTCAAATTATAATATTAATGAATATTACATCATAAAAATATTACAATTACAACAACTATTATAATTCAATGTGTAATTCTCTAATCCTTATTCTTTAAAGAATTCCTTTCGCTTAATATCACCTGACTAATCAAGTCCATTCACTTTAGCTACAAAAGTTTTAGAGTTTTGCAAGAGTGATCATTTAATTTTCCAGCAAGTTATAGTAGTTGAATAGATAACAAAATCAAGAATTAATTCAATATTCTTTGAAAACTCCAATAACCAACAATAGTTATGAAGTAACTTGAATAAATAGGAATTAAATCAGATTCCTACCACTTAACACCTTCCTTACCATTTTAGGAGAAAACATTCTCTACTCCTTCTAAGACTCAACCCATCTTAACAAATACATATGTGAAAAGAATCACCTTCTCAACATATATATAAGAACAACATAACATAAGTGTTCAACAATTATCAGTATAGTGAACTGAGTTGTCACAAATCCCCTACCCATACAAATGTTTGTTTAACTCAGCTACCACACGTCAATGATAAAAAAAACATGTGACTGTACCCACACTTAACCTTAGTTAACACCATAACATCTAACTAGTCAAAATTATTCATATCAACTCACATTGACACCAACTTATCTTTGTTCTTCTCTAATACACAACATGTGTCCAATGAAAATAATTAGCAGGGACTTAATCATAACGTAATTCATGCATCAATAGAACTGTAACACCTTAAACAATTCAATAACATAACATTTCTTACACAAAAGCACATAAGTGCATATATTGGCAACCAACACAATTCATAGCTCAACAACTTGTACAAATGCAATCTATTTGCACAAAAACATAAAACTTGCATTCATTTCAACAAAGTGAATGAAGTTAGAAAACTTGCTCAACAAAATTAGAGTAAGTTTAAGAAACTTGTCTTTCACGCGATTTACCGGAATGCAATCCAATCACTCCTTAAACGACCTATATATTGAAGGTCAATTATACCAATTAGTTACATATATACGTCACTTTTGGTTTACTCTAAATCTATTCCACATTTTATAATGTCTGTTTCATAAGAATCAGAACACTAACTCTTAACCGACACACCATTGTGTACTATTAACACGTCCAATACCTCTACCATTCCTTGATTAACATTCCTCTAGACTATATTTCCAAAGTTCAATAGAACTCAGAAATACTAGTAAAACTTGGCTTGGCGCTCCGGTGTTCTGAAGAAACAACTCTGGTTTACCTCCAATTGCACAACAGTCCTAAAAATGATCATTTTAAGTCTTGATCCCGACCTCAACTTTCAAACATTAAAGCATTAAAGTTGTAGGTTTACTTATATCTTTCCAGATCATCTTGAATCACCTTAATCTGAGTTCGTGTAGGATTGCGAAAACATAATCAAAGCATATAATCTAATTGTAAACGCAAGGGAAGCATGCAAAGTAGCAATTTAAATTTTTTCAGCAATCCCAATGTATAGCCTTAATAAACATCATTAATTAATGGAGGGTAAAGATATACCTTTGAAGCATGTCAACCTTTGATGAAGACTTCAAATTCCAATCCTTGATCCTTCACGATCTCTCAAATCCTTAGATCACACATTCGCTACACAAATCGCGTAACGCCTAAGAGGTAACCACTACGAGGAACAGATTGAAGATGTGATTTTAGATTCTACTAGATCTTGAGTGGCTAACCCTAATTCTCTCTATCCTAACTCTTTAGGGTTTTGAGAAAGCTTGCAAGAGAGATGCAAGTTGTAAAAGTTGTATTAGTTTTTCCCACAATAAGACTCATCTTATTTAAAGATTAACCCTAATCCTTAACCCTTAAGGAATTGGGTTTTAATTTAATTTCCAATCTTATTATGAACTAAATAATAATAATAATAATAATAATAATAATAAGACTCCTCTTATTTATTTATAATCTAGTATTTCTCCAAATACACAATTATAAATATTAGTATTTCTCCAAATATAATATTATTATTTTTAGTCAATTTAATAATAATAATAATAATAAGACGACTAATCTTATTAATTTATAATATTAGTATTTCTCCAAATAATTAATTATAAATCTTAAGCTATTTAATTTATTTCACTAATAAATTAAATACACTTAATTTATTATTATTAAGTCAATCACTTCTAAAATCATATTTCTCCCTTTTGTGGTGTGACCCTCTAGGTTCAATATTAAGCCGGTAGTTGAATAAATAAATTAGAACAATTCTAATATTATCTATAATGAATTAAACTCCTTTAATTCAAATGTAAATAAATAATATTTATTCTACATCATGAGTGACACCCTATAAATAATGTATCATGACTATTCGGATAATATGAATTCAACGTAAATCACAAAGATTATTATAAAGAACACAAAGAACCTATTCCGCGAATAGGTACCGTACAATTCAATCCTCTACCATACAGTGTCCCGATTAAACATAAGACATGAAATTACTGACAACTCTTATTTATTTAATCATATGAATTTTGTTTCTTAAAATACACAACTCTGATTAATGTAAATTAAAAACTCCTTTTAATTTCCATTCCACCTCGGCCAAGGATTTTTGAGTTGTCATTCATCGAATCGCATAGGACATTCTCTCCATTTACTGGAAGTGGTAGATCCTTTATTGATCATTCACCTATCTGCATATATACTTTAATATGTTCGAGCATACCCTACGACATACTTAAGTGTATTAAGAAATATATCAAAACATAATTCAGTATATACAAGATACTATGATGATCTCAAGTCCAAGGATCACTGTGACGCCCCCAAATCCGGGTATCTTCCAACCCGACAGATGGTGCTCCACGATACTATAATCCATACAATCATTCCATTGAGATAACAACAAAAGGAGTGTAATTACTATCTTTGTATTACATTTGTAATAAATCCTTTCCCAGGTTCATTAACTAAATACATTCGTTGTTCTTCATAAGTATATTACAATCAAATAGACTAATCTATTACAGGATGATTAATTGTCCATCTTTGCCTTGCCCTTATCTCTCTTAGAACTCTCAGTTCGTTCGGCTTTAGCTGCAAACATATGGTTCAAGCAAGAATGAGCATAACTAGCTCAACAAGTCTTAACAAAGAATCATATGAATATCACATTAACAATTACATGCTTTGTTTCCATATTTGAACAATTATCTACGAAGCATTATGAACATTTGACTAGTACTTCTCATGTCATAACAATAATTCCAAAGTATATATAATAGCTTAGGAATGATGAACCGGTCAATAGACTATGAACATACTCTTTTCGTTTTCATACTTGAAAAGGATATCCGGCACTAAGGCCATCCACCCGTCTTTACTTACGAGAACTTCTAGGTGATCAACCTATTGTACTTTATGTTGATCAACACTCTTACGTTAAACGTATTTACGTTCAACAGTTGGCAACCTCGCGTGCCCATCGAATAATCGATGAAAAATACTTTTGTTTGTACATAGACAAACTTACCTTCTCATCCGTACCAAATACTTGGCATATGATATCGTTAACAGTTCTATATCGAAAGACTTGTAAACAAATCAATCAATTCTTCAATACTTGTCTAGCCAAGTTAAAACATGCATCGACTCTTTCTTTAAAACCATTCATGCATTGTACATCATGCATCACATAAAACTTGGATAACACGAAGGTTAGACAAGCGGTAAGAAAGACTTGCCTTCAAGCTTCTTCGAATTAACAATTCAACAATTCTCAGTCTTTACAGGATCTACATGATATATTCACATAGCACACTATAATTAGTTATGAAACAAACTAACTTTATGGTTTATAACCAACTTCTTTCTCTTCTATGTCTTATTTGAATTAACTTCATTATTAAAGTCGATTCGACTTCCTATACTTTGTTACGTCTCATTAATGTTCTTATGTCATTAACCGACATTCGATCATTATTGGTTAAATACCAATGTTGAACGTCATTCACGGTTTACTTATTACGTTCTCGCGATCGTCGTTTAATTTCTATTAAACCTTACTAGATCTTCTTACATTAACACCTTATAAGTGATTTAAGGTCAGTCTTATTATGTACCTTAAGTAACTTCAATGTCTTACCTTAAGTCTACATTCAACTGAACAAAACTTAACTTGGTCAACATTTTTCTACTGCCGACGCTGCGGCGCGACATCCTTTGTATTCTAGTGGTGCTGTGGCACGAGTTAGCAGGGTACTTAGCCAAGTCTAGCGCTGCGATGCGACCACTTTACACTGGTTTTTAGCGACTGCGTATTTAAGTCTGCGCACCAGGTTGGCCAAAAATAGGTTTTGTTATTCTTACGAAACTCCCGACTTCCTAATTTGTTCGTTTTACATCCGAATTGACCCATTCGAAAGCCTACAACTCACAAATTACATCCTTTACGTGTTCATATAAGAATTTCACATTTTTGAATCCGTTAACTTGGAATTCACCTTTGAGTTCATTTTTAAGCGTTCGTTTAACGTTTTCGACCGTTCAATACTCGTTTTCTTCGTTATAAGTCAGAATGCGACGATTCTTTCTCCAACGACTCTTAATTACCTTATCTCACGTGTTGACATTGGAAACCAATGTTTTTAAGTCACACAGCAACTTTTGACCTTTAATCCAGGCTTTTTCCATTTTTGACGTTTAACGTCTATTTTCGCAAAATTCGCCATAACTTCGTTACTTGTGTTCTATAAGCCAAATCAAATGGAAAACTCCATTGATTCATTATAGTCATCCTAACCAAACAATAGGCACATTCCTTAGCTATAATGGTTTTCAAAATGTTCATTCTTAACTAAGTTAACGTTCAAGATTTTCTACGGTTTTAACTCACGTAAACACTTACGATTTCTATTTGGTTATGACCTATCAATGATTTAGTCATTAATAGGCATCCTTATATCTCCTCAATAACCATGCTCCACCAATCTACGATTCTCCTACGAGAAAGAAATCGAAAAAGATGAAGATTGCGGTTTATGAGAATTTACCTTTGAAGCAATTTACGTTCTTGATAAACGCCTATTGGTTTGCTTGAAAGTAGAAGGATTAAGTGTTTCTAGCTCTTTCTCTCTCTCAATATGTATTGGTCAAGCTTTGTAAAACCTCAAATGACCAACTCTTGCTTTGTATATATAGGCAACCAACTAAGGGGCAATATGGTCCATATGGAACCTCCTTACTATTGCACCTCCTTTGCAACTTTGTCACCAAGTAAAGTACTTGGTGAGAAAGTTTATTACTTGGCTTGGCCACCAAGTGGCTGGCCCACTCTCTTGTGGTTCACCCCATGGGTTTCCCCATGGGTTTTACCCATCCCATGACCCACCGGTTCGACCCGCGGTTTACTTTTTGATTGGGCTTGACATAATTAATATTGGGCTTTGACTTGGGCTTGCTTATATAATTCATTGGGCTTGCTATTGGTTTAAGTCCAATTGAATTATACCAAAATTCTTTACTCAAACTCCATTAATACTTCTTGTATTCTACGCGTATAACTCCCGTATTCTCTTCGTCTAATACTCATACAATAATCGTATTATATGTCGTACTATTCTTCATACCATACTCGTATTTCATACGTATAATATCCAAAACGACTATACGCATTGCATTTCCCTTTCAAAAACCTCTTTCACAAACCCTCAGGTTTTACGTCCGCAAGCAAAAACTTCGTTCGCCACAACGAAATTATTATTGGATATTCCATACTATCTTCGTATTCTATCATTACGCGTTTCTCAAAATTTCAAACCCTAGCTCCTAACGAAATTGAATGAATAGTGTTTTTACGCAAACATTCTCGAAAAACCTTCGTTTTCGTCTTGAAAATTAACAACCATTAATACTAGCACAAAGCCAGAATACTAACCACATCCGTATATTCTAGGTCATAGAACGACCTTCGAACATCTTACTCACATAATAAATCAATTAAATTCATTTAATTCACATAATTAAATAAAAATTTAATTCATTAAAAATTCAAAATTCTCGGGCGTTACAATCACTTGTACAACTATCACTATAGGAACTCCTATTATCAGTCAAGTAAAACTCCATTAGGGTTCCTTTAAGAGAATCACGTTCAATGAACTTATTCTCCAATAAGCACCTATAGACTTGCTTTAGTGTCTCCACACAAATGATTACGAGATCAATCATCCTCTTCAACAGAGCAAGCATATTATGTACTAATCTATTAGGATTCATTAACCCCGCAATAGTGATCCAACGATTAGGAAAATTTTAGTTTTGAGCTATCATAGAATTTAAATCTCATTAGCATGATCATCATCATGATTCTAAAAGCATTGTTTAATAACTATGGGTTTATCTCATTTATTAATTCTACTAATTAATATGGATAAAGAAGCCTTTTATAAAATAAATTCTCTTATTAATAAATGATCAAGATTACAAAGTAAATGCTCATCACATCCAATGTGATCTTATCCAGAATATGGCTGATCAACATCAGGTCTCTTACATTTCATTGCATACATGATATTTACTAATGTGATCTCTCTTTTAAGTGTCATTGGGGATGATTTCTTAGAGAGATACACTCCATGACTCATTATCATGAGACATCTCTTAGAGTTTTCCATGATAAAATCCTTTAACATCGAATGAAAGTACGTTCCTTGGGTCAAGCCAAACATCCTTTTAAATCTATCAATATAGATCTTTATCCCAAAAATTAGATGCTTCTCCTAAATCATTCATGGAGGAATATTTAGACAACATTATCTTTACTGATTGTAGTATTGGTATGTCATTCCTTTTCCGTAGTATATCAACATATAATACAAGGAATATCACACGCTCCCATTAACCTTCTTGTACACACTTGGTTTATCCTCGTTTTTGATAAAATCAAACTCTTTGATTGTCTCATCAAAATGGATGTTCATCTGCGAGAAGCTTGCTTCAATCTATAAATGGATCGTTGTAGCTTATACACTTAATTTGTTCCAACCTTTGAAACAAATCCAACTAGCTGTATCATACATATATTTTCCTCTAATCACTATTGAGGAAGGGTGTCTGTACGTCCATTTTGCTAGATCTCGTGATAAGCTGCAATCGCAAGTTAAATCTGAATGGACTTGAGAATTATTGCTAGTAAAAAGGTTCTATCATAGTCAACTCCTTGACTTTGTTGGAAACCTTTTGTAGCCAGTTTGGCCTTATAGGTCTCTACCTTTCCATTTGCTCTAGTCTTTCTCTTAAAGACCCATATACACCCTTTAGGCTTTATGCCTACTAGAGGGTTAACCAAAGTCCATAGTTAGTTTTCATACATGGAGTCCATTTCAGATTTTATGGTCATTTGCCATTTCTCTGAGTGTCTACAACTCTTAGCCTCATCGTATATAACTGGATTGTCATCCTCTATGTCGTGTACCTCATCATCATCATCTATGATAAATCCATACCTCCCAGGTATCTTCGGTATTATTCCAAATTTACGATTCGATTGTGGTATAATAGGTCTATCTATAGGTTCCTCTAGCATACTTATAGTTCTTTATGGTTCTTGAACTTCTTCAAGATCTATTACCCTCCCACTAGTCCTTCAATAAGAAATAAATTTATCCAAGAAGAAAGCGTGTTTCGCAATAAACACCTTTTGCTCAGTAGGATTATAGAACATATACCCTAAACTTACTTTAGGATGCCCCACAAATTGGCACTTGTCATATCTTATCCCAAGCTTATCCTTTTGAAACCTTCTTCACATAAGTGGACAACCTCTTATCTTAACATACTTAAGATTAGGAATCCTCCTGTCCAAAATTCATATAGAGTCTTGGGGTCAGATTTTGAGGTTACCTTATTAAGTAGATATGAAGCCATTTTTAGGGCATTACCCTAGAAGGATACTGGAATGTTGGTAAAAATTATTATGGACCGCACCAACATTTTCTTCTGGTTATTGGGTCCGCAGATGGTTGTGTGTGCTAATCACTTGTTCCTGCTGTCTTGGGTGAGCTGCAGTTGGGCAGGCTGGTCTATGAAAAGTGCTATAGACTGGTAGGCTGCTGCAGTCGGTAGTATGCTACTGCAGTTGGGCTACTATATATTTTATACTTCATGTTTGGTCTAGTGCTGCTATTGTAGTCTACAGTCTGAGGTTCGGGGATATGGATGTTTACTGCTTGTATGCCAGGTCTGCTCCATTATTGGTATGGTGTTGCAGTTGGCTGGTGCAGAAGTTGATTGTTTACAATTGCTATTGCTGGGCAGGTGTAAAGATTTGGGATCTATTAGCTGGTTTGAGGCTTCCTTCGGTTTTACTATGGGCCATGCCCAAATTTTTTATCTTCAGCTTTTGTTCTGCTATAGTGCCGGGCTTCTTGGGTATGATTCCAATATTGCAGGGTTGGTTAACTATTTTGATACAGGATGGGTCATTTTCGGGATTCTTAGGGCTGCTTTCTTTTGGTTGGTTCTTTTACTCTATCTGTGCAACTTCTATCTGTTTGTTGGGTAGTTTTTTTTTTTAGGTGTCTTATCTGGCTGGGTTGGTGCTGTGAAAACCAAAAAATTTATAAAATCTTGAATGATTAGAATAAAGGTTAAAGAATAAAACCTAGATGAGAATTTGAGGATTTATTTAAAATTTTCAAGTAAAACCTATATGGTTTGCTATTCGAATGAGAATAAAGAAAATATGGGTTGCAAAATTTCAAAACCCTAGAAATGAATTAATATGTACTTTATCAAGAATAAGGTATTAAGATACCTGTAAATTCGATGTGAACGTAATAGTCTAAGAAATGTTATATAAGTACATATGGAAATTTTCTTAAGGAGATAAGATTTCTCATGAGAGATGCTTTGAGGTTAAACGAAGATGAGTATATGTATAGAAATATATATACTTAGTAAGGTGCTATATATATTTTAGCAAGAGGAATGATAAATTAAGTTAATGGCATAAGGATCAAGATAAAACTATGTTGTAATTAACATAGCTTAAGCGTTGGCCTTGACTGGCAAATAAGAATTTGAATAAGTATAAAGTCGTTAGTTAAATACGATTAGCAATAAGAAGGGAGTAATTTAAAACTCAAAATTTGAGTTAGAGATAGAATTTTGAAGCACGGACTGCTCGGTTGCGTCCGGAACGTCAAGTTTATTCAGAATGGACAGTAAACACAAAATGTGTAAAGGTTGACTTTTGGTCAAAGTCAACAGTTGACTTTTTATGGAGAAAAGTCAAAATTAGTGTGAGAAATGAAATATGTTATGATTATGTGAATTATGGATATGATTAAATAAATATACATTATATAATGTGAATACATTTATTTTGTATATAAAAGTGAATTAAGAATTAAGTTATGTAACCTAATATATATATTAGGTGTGATTATTAAATAACCTAAATGGTTATCATTATTTAGTGGTCCTAATATTTTATTTATATACTAGTGACCTAATCTAAGAGAATTGTGGAACATGTCACAATTTATTAAAGTATTTTGTTAGAATATGTGAGTAAAAGGAATATGAAGATTATGTGATGGTTTATATTTGTTTATTATATAAACAAATAAAAGAAACTAATGTGATCCTAATTATATATTAGGAATGAAGAATTGAATAACTTAAGGGTTATGAGATGAGAGAATTATGGTATTTAGAATATATACTAATTCTAAGAGATCTATTTTATATATCTCAATTAATTAATTTTATAACCTAATTATAGCAAGTTTAATTGGGTTAAGAAATCAAGTGTACATGAATAAGGATTAAAATATTAATTGTGTGGAATGAAACCCTAATTAAATAATTAGGGTAGGATAAAATAGAAAGACTTTGGAATATGATAATTTTTCAATGGCCCAAAGAAATTAATTTAAAGTCCAAAGAGATTATATATGGTGGCCAAAGAGTTGGCCCAATCAATGATTTAAAAAGCCAAAATTTGATCCAAGTATGTGGGATATTTTTGGACAAGAAAAGGCAAAGGAGGGATATTTTTGGGACAAAGAAATTAAGCCAATCTTGGTAGTTGATAAGGCCACATGGCCGGTTATCAATTAGAGAAAAAATAAAATAAGAAGAGATAAGAAGATAAGGGAAAGAGAAGAGAAGAAAGAGAAAGAGGAAAAGAAAGAAAGAGAGGAACGGGAGAAAACCGAGAGAGAGAAAGGAGAAGAGAGGCTTCGGCAGCCATAGAAGGATGAAGAGAGAGAGGCTATCCATGGAAGGAAGAAGGAAGAAAGAAGAAGAAGAAGAAAGGTATAAAATAATTTCCTCCTAAGCTTGCTTCTCTTTCTATTTGTAAATTGATGATGTGGGTTTTTAATTTGGGTGTATAAAACCCTATGATCTATGTGTTTTCCATGTATTCAAGTATGGATTTACCCATTTTGGGTGTTGATTTGGGTGGAAACCAAAAGAAAAGAAAAACAAATTTTTCTAGTTTAGAAACCCAAATTTCCTTGTACTTTGAAAATCCACTGTTTTAAATCTATAACTCCTTTTTGAGATCTGTCAAAGAGGGGTGCTAGATATATGTGTTTATTAGTTAACCCAAGTGGTAGCACTCAAAAATGTTGAGTTTTCATGGTGTAGTGACTGATTTGGCTAAAACGGTCCCATTTTCTAGGAACTATTTTGGATCAGTCAGTGGCGGGGGCAATTTCGTCCACTTTTTGTACTTTAAAAATTCTGGAAAAATTTGGAGTATTAATACCAGACGATATGAAGGTTGTGTAAAAATTTGAGAAGTTTTGGCCAAACGGTTTGAGAGATATGGATTTTACGGTGAAGGGCTATTTTTTTGAAGCCACCCGAAGAACTCTCGTGTGTAAGTCCAAAAATTACAAACTTTTTAGTGGAAGTACATGTGTATAGCAGGAGCATACTGTAAACATTTCAGAAGTTTTGGAGTTAATCTCGATTTATGAAAAATCGGAGAAGATTTGGCTATTATGGACTATTTAAATATAGTAAATCTATTTTAAAAATTCCGAAAAAATATATGTTCAATATGAAACTATATTTTGTCAAATCCCAGAAAAGAAATATTTTTGGAACTGATTTGGTATTTTTCATCTAAATGATGAGAAATGGATAAATGGATTTAATTAAATTATATGATGTCCAAAAATATGAAAAATACGATTTATGACTTGAGACCCTTGAACATGGTTTATGTAGGTGTTTGATGAAGTTTTGGGTCGGGTGTGAAGTGTTGTGATGTTTATGGCATTTTAGAATGCTTAAACAAGTTATTTATTAAAAGAAAAACAATTGAAATAAATTGTTTATTAATGTGATTAATGACTTGAATTATTTTTATATGACTAATAATATTGGATTAAGATATTAGTAGTAGTATTTGACTGGAATGTTATTAAAAGGTTAATAACCTTAGCGTAAAATATTATTACATAATTAATAATATTCGACGGGAGATTAAAATAAGTGATTTAGTATTTTTTATGATAAGGATATGGAATCCAGCTTGCTGGACTGGAAAAATTTGATGAATTCAGCTTGCTGGATTGAAAAAAAAGCTTACTGAATTGAAGGATTTAGAATCCAGCTTGCTGGATTGAAGGAATTAAGAATCCAGGCTTGCTGGATTGGTTATATGTTGAATCCAGGTTGCTGGATCTGGAATCGAGTCGACTGGATAGGAAATTTGGTTGCTAGATTTAGAATTCAGGTTGCTAGATTAGTATTTGACTTATTAGATATTAAAGAATAATTTATGAAATGAACAAGCAAGTGTTAAATTATAATGTATATGATACAGTGATTGAAGAATTATCAAAGAATGATAATAATGCTAATGTTGTAAGGTTTTATCTAATATTTAATTATGTGATTAAGTGTTAGACAATTGATTGATAAAGTAATTGTATTATGATGCAAAGTATGATATGCTGATTAAAAGGCCAACCTTATTAATGATAGATCATACAAAAGAAGTTAACTTTAACTGCGTAGCAGTAGTCAACGAATCAGGCAAGTTTCCCTAACTCAAACTTGAGTTGTATGTTCAAAGCATGTTAGTGAATAGTTGTTGTTGATTATTCACGTCTATACTAATTTTTGATTCGCACATAGTGCATGTTGCATATGTTCATCAGGTATAAAAGGCTGATCACCTTCATTACCTTAAGGTTCAGTTAAATTGTTTATGGTCATTGTTGACCTTCAAACATTATTGATTCCGTCATGAAATTATTGAAACTTGATTCATGTTGTTTCACAATTATTATATTGTTGAAAACTTGAACGCTTATTCATTCTTTTCAATCATGATATATCTTCATTGTATTTAAAACTTGCTGGGCAAATTTGATGCTCACCCTTGCTATATCATGATAAAATTTTCAGATTTAGAGGAAAGCTCGAGTAAAGACAGAAGTAAAGGCAAAGTGTAAGACTAAATTATGGTGCAGTTATATTTATTAAATTTTCTGACAAAAATAGCATTGTAAATCTTCTAATATATTGAAGGTATGTATTAAGTTAAGGTTGTAGACCTTGGGGTTTATGTTGTAAAAGTTTAAAGTATAAACAATTTATGTTTATATCTTCCACAATAGTTATAGAAATTATGTACCAGATCTGAGGTAAAAAGTACCCGGATTTGGGGATGTCACAGGTGGTTGCTGTAGAAAGGGGTGTGTTGGGCTGCTATATGTTTTTATAGCTGCTTTTGCTACTCAGGGGCATTACTACTATTTTTGTAGTTGCTTCTTTCTTTTTTATTAATGTCAGGTTTCTACATTGTCCATGGCTGTTTGTTTTAACAGTCCCATTGGTTGATTCTTGCTTATGTGTAAATTGCTTCTTTGCTACTATTGATGCGTTGATGTACTATTGATGCTTTTTTTAATGTTTTTATCCTCTGGTCAGTACGGTAGTTTCTTTGTTGGGCACTTGGCCTTGTAATCTTTTATAGTCATGGCATCATGGGGCTTGTCCTGTGATGTTCTTGCTATATTTTGATTGGGGTTCCCCATGATGTTTGTAAATCCTTCTTTCTTTTAATACAGTTCAAATTTAGCAAAAAAAATGTTAATTGAATTGACTAGATATAGAAACATACCTTACCCTGCCTTAGGGGATTTGGCATTTCTGTTCAGGGATGGATCTAGATAGGCCTAACAGCTCTACCTCCTATAGGGTTTTGTCGGGTATTTTTAGGACAACTTTAACCGTTCCCCTGCCCTGGGTGACACGTTAGGTGCAACGGCTTACGGAGTTCGTGGTTCAACACATTGTTGTTGATATGACTCGATTTCCTGATGAGGAGGAGGATATTCTTGCTGCTGCTTCAGCTCCTTCTTCCTCTACTTCACGTCGGGATCTTCCTGGCATCTATGTGACCATTCATGACCTTTTAGGAAATTTGAGTCGTTTTCCATCAGTTTATCTACATGCGAATGAGGTATCTGAGATTTTCATATTGACTTGTCCTTTTTCCATTTTTGGCAATGGTTGAAACTTGATTTGAATGCGATGTAGGTTCTAGGGTTTACCCACCCGAGAGGGAATTAGTTTATTATCCATTCTCTGTACGTCTGTATGGGTCCCTTCAAGCTGACTATTAGGCCTGGGTGCATTCTTAGTGCTTCGAGGTTTTTTCATCATCGCTCCCCCCGTCACTGCCCATGGGCTTATTTGCGAGCTTTATCTAAGAGATGGTTTCATTAGAGTTAGTCTCTCCATCTTTTAGATTGCTAGGTGATGATGAAACCGATGGACTGGCGGTACATCACAGGTTTGGAGTTTTCCGCAGATATTAGAGGCTAACATTACCCCAGCTGCTGTTCATGCCCTCCTTGGAGTTCCTCCTTCGACCATTAAGGGTCGTACTGTTCATTCGGGTCCATTGAGAATTGATACTGCCTGTGGAGCCTTGTCAGTGCCATCCCTGGATCTGAAGGAGCGAAATCGCGTCTTAAGACATTTGTTTTTGACTATCATCAGGGGTTTTTTCATTGTAGACAACTCCTCTACAGTCTCCTTTGGTGTGGTCAGCACTCTACTCAAGGTGGATCACATATGGGAGTATGACTGGGGATCCTTTCCCTTTGTTTATTTCCTTCCCGGGATGCGGATGCGCTTAGAGGGCGTGACTGCTGCTTTGTTGGGCTTCTACCCATTTCTACTGGTGAGTATCTAATGAGGACATTAATAGCTCGGATTCAAGAGGAGGGCATGAATCGGACCCGGTGCAAGTACTAGTTGGGCCCGTGACGAGAGGACGAGCTAAAAGGTTCAAGGAATGACTTATGGCTTTGGTACAAGCAATTTGGATTGAAAATAACATGTCAACTTGGTCCAAGGAGGATGAGGTTATGCCCGAGTACATCAATATGGTCCAAGGTTACGTTGTATAACAATCCAATGCAAGCCAGGAAAAGAGCCTGTAATTTTGGGAATCATCACACCCGCCCCGATGGGCTTTTACAAGCCAAAATTGCATCCCCAATGACAAACTCCTGTCGAGCCGCCTGAAAAGCTTTGAAAAGGCTGCCGCTTAAAATCAAGTTCTCTGTCCACACACCGCCTAACCAAGTTTTGTAAAGCTAAATTTATGCCTTGCCAAAGCGACATGACAAGATTCAGTTAGCACATTTTTTATGGCAGACGTGTTTTGATGGATTTTGAGCGTGGATTTATTTTGAATACTCTATATTTCCAGTTTATTATTAGTATTCTATTATAATTAGGATATTAGGGTAGATTTTGTTTCCATATTTGATTGTTGATTCCTTTTAGGGTTCTAGGGTTACGATTTATATTATTTAAGAATCGTGGATGTAATACATTATTCATAATGCATTCAATAATATTCAGATTTAACTACTTGTGAGATTATTCTCTACTATTGGGTTTTTGAAGAATTCCTAAGATAATTCCTTAGTTAATTCTTTGAGATTCAAGTTGACTTATCATACAACAATTCATAGTTGTGTGTGGCGTCTTCTATCACATCAATCATTGATTGTGCCGAGATTCCTGTTTCAATATAAACAAGGGGTTTAGGCGTCGTTGGTGTTCCATTCAACGCATATTTCATTGCTTGATCGATTGCACCAATGTTCTCGTCTCAATATAGATGTTCGGTTGAGGTGTCGAGAGAGTTTCACTCTATCAACTGTGCTAGAAACTATTCGGGCGACGACCACCTCACGCAAGCGTGCCGTGGAGTCTATCATTTGGTATCAAAGCCAAGTTTTAGCGAGTTACTTATCCTTTAGTTTCTGTTGAAATTGTTGAGTAAAAAAAAAGAGTACAGAAAAAAAATTCTGAATTTTAAATTGTTTTGTCAATTGCATGCTATTTTAAGATTTTATACCTTCTATAAAGGGACTTTTGAAGAGCAATCTTCCACAACATTTGACATGAAGTTTATGTTAGAAGCCATGAATAAGGAATGGAATCAAAGGTGGGAGATGATGAATGAATGACTTGATTAGATTAGTGAGACTTGAGGATGATCATCTCAAAAACCTCACGGAACACAACAAAAGGGGAGAACACATCAGCGGGAAACTAAAATGGAGGAAAATTACTTCGAGGGGGAATTAAGTGAGGAGGAAGATCGTGAATCTAGTTTCCTACATCAAAGGCCAAGAGGTCCTAGAGAGAGGGAAGGTCGGAATAGGGCAGATGATAACGTGAATATCATTAAGATGAAAATCTCAACTTTCCAAGGAAGAAGTGATCCGGAGGCATATTTAGAATGGGAAAAGAAGATAGAATGGATATTTGACTATCACAATTATTCAGATATCAAGAAAGTTAAATTAGCCATTACTGAGTTTTTAGATTATAAATTTACTTTGTGGGATCAGTTGAGTGCTAGCAGACGGAGATGTGGGGAACGTCCAATTGAAACTTGGGCAAAGATGAAAGCAGTAATGAAAAAGAGATTTGTACCGAGTCACTACCATCGGGATTTGTTTTGGAGTTTGCAAAATCTGAAACAAGGGAGTAAAAGTGTGGATGAATACTTCAAGGAGATGGAGACGTTGATGGCTAGAGCTAATATGGATGAGGGTAGTGAGGCAAAAATGGCGCGATTTTTAACAGGGCTAAATTAGGATATAATAGACTTAGTAGAACGACATCATTATGTGGAATTGGGGGATATGGTACACATGGCTATCAAGATTGAGAAACAACTTAAGAGGAGAGGTGACCAAAGTTCCAATACTACCATGGGGTCGTTATGGAAATCTAATACTGTAAAATGGGAGGAGAAGCCATCCTTAACTAAGCCGAAAGTGGAGTTTAAATCGAATTTGACTAATCGTGGAAAACAAGGTAAAACTGAACCTTTTTCTTCTTTTAGTCGCAATCAAGATATTGTTTGCTTAAAATGAAAGGTAGGGGACATATTTCTAGCCAATGTCTAAATCAGAGAACTATGTTGTTACTTGACAATGGAGAGTTGGAAACCGAGGGAGAAGATTGTGACACGGACTTTATGCCACCCTTAGAGGATGTTGATGATAGGGAGGTTGCTATGCATGTCGAGATGTTGGTTACGAGGAGAGCGCTTAGTGCTCAAGTGAATGAGGAGAGTTTGGAGCAACGTGAAAATTTGTTTCACACTAGGTGTCTTGTGCAAGGGAAAATTTGCTGCATGGTAATTGATTATGGGAGTTGCACTAATGTGGCAAGTACAACTATAGTGCAGAAACTAGGATTGTCAATAACCAAACATCCACAACCATATAGATTGCTATGGCTTAATGACAGTGGAGATGTGAGAGTGATAAAGCAGGTGTTGGTACCGTTCACCATTGGAAGATATGTAGATGAGGTGTTATGTGATGTAGTTTTGATGCAAGCTGGCCATTTGCTATTTGGTAGACCATGGAAATTTGATAGGCGTGTGAAGCACAATGGCTTCACCAATGAATACTCTTTTGTACACAATAAAAGGAAAGTCACATTGTGTTCTTTATCACCACAACAGGTGCATGAGGATTAAATTTATTTACAAAAATACCATGATAAAAAAAAGAAAGTGAGGAAAAAAAAATCAAGAAAAAAACAAGAGAGAAAAAGAAAGAGAGAAGACAAAAGGAGAAGAGAAAAAAACAAATATATTTGCAAAAAAAAGTAATGTGAGGTGAGCTTTGGTTTCTAAACAGCCTATAATTTTACTTCGATATAAAGAGGCACTTTTGAATACTAAGGCTAATGATTTGTTGCCTAGTGTTGTTTCTTCTCTTCTATAAGATTTCAAAGATGTATTTCCCGAGGAGCTTCCTCAAGGTCTGCCGCCTATTCGAGGAATTGAACATTATATTGATTTTGTTCTCGATGCGACCATTCCAAACCGTTCGGCTTATCGGAGTAATCCGGAGGAGACGAAGGAGTTACAAAGACAAGTTGAATAGATGATGGGAAAGGGTTTCGTTAGAGAAAGTATGAGTTCATGTGCAGTTCCGGTGATTCTAGTGCCAAAGAAAGATGGAAAATGGAGGATGTGCATCGATTGTCGAGCAGTAAATAATATCATGGTAAACTATCGACACCCCATTCCTCCTTTAGATGACATGTTGATGAATTGCATGGGTCTTGTATATTTTCTAAAATTTATTTAAAAAGTGGTTATCATCAAATTAGAATGCAAGAGGGTGATGAATGGAAAAATGCATTTAAAACGAAATATGGTTTGCATGAGTGGTTTAACTAATGCACCTAGTACATTCATACGATTAATGAATCATGTGTCGTGTCCATTCATTGGCAAATTTTTTGTAGTTTATTTTAATGATATCTTGATTTATTACAAAAAATTGGAAAATAATGCATTGCATTTAAAATCTATTTTAGATGTACTTATAAAGGAAAAGTTATTTGCTAACATGGAAAAGTGCACGTTTTGTTCAGATATAATTGTTTTTCTTGGCTTTGTTGTGAGTTCACAAGGAGTCCAAGTTGAGGAGGAGAAGATATGTGCAATCCGAGATTGGCCGAGTCCATTAATGTGAGTCAAGTGCGAAGTTTTCACGGACTCGCAAGTTTCTACCGACACTTTGTTTGGAACTTTAGTGAGATTATAGCACCATTAACCGAGGTTATCAAGAAAAGTGTGGACTTTAAGTGAGGTGATGAACATGAAAAAGCATTTAATTTGATTAAGGATAAATTGACAAATGCTCCTTTACTTATCTTGCCTAACTTTACTAAAACTTTTGAGATTGAGTGTGATGCTTCAGGTTTAAGGATTGGAGCTATTTTGATGCAAGAAGGGAAACTAGTGGCGTATTTCAGCGAAAAATTAAGTTGGGCAGCTTTGAATTATCCTACTTACGACAAGGAGTTGTATGCATTGGTTATAGAATTAGAGATATGGCAACACTACTTGTGGCCCAAGGAGTTCGCGATCCATACCGATCATCAATCATTGAAATACTTGAAGGGACAACACAAGTTGAACAAAAGACATGCACAATGGATGGAGTTTATCGAGAGATTTCCCTATGTCATTCGGTACAAGCAGGGTAAGGAAAATATCGTTGCGGACGCTTTGTCTCAAAGGTATGTTTTGATAAATACTCTTGATTCAAAATTACTTGGTTTTAAGAGACCTATTTGTGTGACTCCTTTCTTTCCCGGACCCGGCGCTTTTCCCACAAAAAGTTCTAGCCCCACTTTAATGGTTCTTTGGACAAGGGAGCGGACACTACTTCTCACAAACTGTATGCACCTGCAAGATCCGGACCCATATTCCCTAGTCTTTCTCCACTTTAGGAGGACCGCCTGAATCTGGTCATCCCCCTATGTTGTTCAAAGTTTGTATTCTTTCGAGCAATTCCAAACCCTTGCAGTCCGGCTGATCCCAAAGCTCCCGGCTTGAAAGATCAATCCACGACAAGCCAGCTTGCACCAAGCCCATGACTCGCCGTCTGAGAGGATCTCGAACAACAATGCGACTCCTAGATTAGAGCTACTTTTCGAGGATGGGTCATAAGGAGACTCTATCCGATCTATGGATCTCCCAAAGCATCAAGCGAGACTCCATCAAAATCGCCACTCGTTGGTGACGCCTTCTTTTCTATGAACACCCCACCACTTTGAATGATGAACTTTGCGGTTTTTCGCCTCAGGCAGGCCGAGGGGAACACACTAGTCAAGCCAAGCCCTTACACTTTGAATGGAATAAATATCTCCTTCGTCTGCAGTCGAGAAGGGAGAAAGCCGGGAATCGGGTATCGTGACTCTTCTATTACATTACGAAGAAGTCCATTCTCGTCATGATCGATCCACGTCCTACCAGTAGTGCCCGGAGAACCGAGCTTGCTTGGCTTACAAAGCTAGCTTACTAACGAAAGGCATTTTTCGATTGATTACACGAGCTAGCCAATGAAAACCCCCCTTACTCACTCTTGCTCTATAAAAAAAAGCCCTTTCTCCTTTTAACTAGGAGAGAAAGCTCCGCGAGCTGCCCCTTTGCTCTATAGAAATGGATGGAAATGCCCGCCCTGATCAATGCGAAAAAAATTGTATGCTAGTGACCTTGATTTCTGTGAAGAGTTTAAAACTTGTGAAAAGAATGTTATAGGTAAATAGTTTAAAATGGATGGATTTTTATTTCGTGAAAATAAACTGTATATACCTGCATGTTCTTTGCGTGAGTTGTTGGTTAGAGAATCACATGGGGGTGGTTTGATGGTACATTTTGCTACTGATAAAACTTTGGCTATTTTAAAAGAACATTTATATTGGCCTCATATGTAATGAGATGTTGAAAGAATTTGTGATAGATGCATTATTTATCGACAGTCTAAATCTCGTGTTCAACCCCATAGATTGTATACACTATTCCCTATACCTAATGAACCTTGGATTGGCATATCAATGGATTTTGTGTTAGGTTTACCAAGTCTAAGCGTGGTAATGATTCGATATTTGTGATTGTGGATGGGTTTTCAAAGATGGCACACATTATTTTATGTCACAAAACTGATGATGCATCCTATATAGTTGATTTGTTCTTTAGGAAAATTATTCAATTGCATGGTATGCCTAGAAAAATTATTTCTGATCGAGATGCAAAGTTCTTAAGCTATTTTTGGAAGACTTTGTGGTGTAAACTGGGAACTAAACTATTATTTTCTACTACTTGTCACCCATAAACTGATGGTCAAACTGAAGTAGAAAATAGAACTTTGTCTATGTTGTTAAGGGCTATCATAAAAAGAATATCAGTAATTGGGAAGAATGTTTACCACACGTTGAGTTTGCCTATAATAGACCTGTTCATTATGCTACTAAATTTTCACCATTTGAGATTGTTTATGGATTTGATTCTTTAACTCCATTGGTTTTTTCACCATTACCTATTTCTGAATTTACTAGCATGGATGGAAAGAAAAAGCCTGAGTTTGTTAAGCAGATACATAAGAAAGCGAGGCTCAACATTGAAAGAAGGATGGAGCAATATGTTAAATAGTCCAATAAGGGTGGACACCAAGTTATCTTTGAACTAGGAGATTGGGTTTGGTTTTATATGCGTAAAGAACGATTTCCGGCTCAAAGACGGTCCAAATTGCTTCCAAGAGGAGATGGCCCATTTCAAGTGCTAGAACACATTAATGACAATGCTTATAAATTTGATTTATACGGTGAGTATAATGTTAGTGCAACCTTTGAAATTTCTGATCTAAGTTCATTTGATATAGCTGACGATTTGAGGACAAATCCTTTTCAAGAGGAGAGGAATGCTAAGTACATGAATAACTTGGATTTTCAACTGGAGGGTGTGAATCGGACCTGGTGCAAGTACCAGTTGGGCCCGTGAGGAGAGGACGAGCTAAGAGGTTTAAGGAAGGACTTATGGCTTTGGTACAAGCAATGTGGATTGAAAATAACATGTTAATTTGGTCCAAGGAGGATGAGGTTATGCCCAAGTAAATCAATATGGTCTAACGTTGCATTCCAGAATAATCCAATGTAAGCCAGGAAAAGAGCCTACAATTTTGAGAATCATCACACCTGTTCAGGTGGGCTTTTACAAGCCAAAATTGCCACCCTGACGGAAAACTCTCTATCTAGAGCCGCCCCAGCAAGCTTTGAATGATGAAGAAGCATATGAATATAATGAAGTTTTTATTTAATGTGTTCTGTTATGGTATGAGATGTTGTTTGGAAAATAATAACTAAATAAGTAAATAGATAATAATGAAACTTTATTTATTTAATTAGAAAAATTCCGCCAAGAAGAAGATAACGTAATCAGGAAGCCGAATCCCATAATGATAACCAAGGGGGGGGGGGGGTCAGAACAACCCTATGCAAGAGTTCGTTAATTTATTAACGGCTGCATTTTACCAAACTTGTGGGTAGAGCACCCGCAATACCTAGGGTAGCCAGAACAACTAACTTTAAGGAATTTAAAAGTGTAGGTTCGCCGGAGTTCAAAGGAACCACAGACCCAATAGAGGCCCAAACATGGGTAAAGGAAATAGAGAAGGCGTTTGTTATTACAAACGTAGGGGAGGCGCAAAAGACTTCTTTTGCGACCTATATGATGAAAGGAAAAGCCAACTTTTGGTGGGAGGCTCACTAGGGTGGGGATAGAACAGATTCTATCATGTGGGAACAATTTAAGAAGGTTTTCTTCGAGAACTATTTTCCTACAAGTATGCAGGGGAGAATGGAGATTAAGTTCTTAGAACTTAATCAAGGGGACATGATGGTTCCCCAATATGCAGCCAAATTCAATGAATTGGCAAGATTTGCTCCACATTAAGTGGACATTGAGGAGAGGAAGGCTCGTAGGTTTGAGCAGAGATTGAAACCCTGGCTCTATAGTAGGATTTCTGTGTTCTAGAGTGCTTCGTATGGAACCATTCTAGAGAAAGCAATTATTGGAGAGGGTGGTAGTGAGGCTTTGAGCCAATACCACAAAGAGAGAAAGAATAAGAGCAAATGAGAGGGAGGATCCAAGGCGGAGGGAGCTAGTGGTAATGGCAGTATGCCCAAGAGGAAGAGTTTTAACTCCGGGAATACTGGAGTCAAATAAGGGGATCCTAAGCGTACGATCGAAGCGTGCAAGACATGCAGAAAGGCTTATCTAGGAGTCTGTCTGAAGGGGAAGTCGGTTTGTTATAACTATGGGAAGGAGGATCATATATCACCCAATTGTCTTAATCCTAAGAAGAACCAGGGCTGTTTTGTTTGTGGGTCGATGGACCTCATGGCAAGAAATTACCCAAAGAAGGGAATATAGGGTAACAAGGGTGCTAGTAGTGGTAAATTAGCCATTACTGAACCAACACCATCGGGTAGACCCATGGCATGTACTTTTAATATGACTGTCCAAGATGCGGTTGCATCGGCGGATGTAGTGGCATGTATCATTCTAGTCAATAAAATAAATGCTTATGTGCTGTTTGATTCGGGTGCTACTTGTTCTTTTATAGCATGTGAATTTGCTAAGCGATTAAGTTTATTCCCGAAAAGATTAGAAATACCTTTAGACATTAAGGTAGCAAACGAAGAGATAATTCCCTTTGAACACATTCATAGGAATTGTTGCGTTGATATTAGATGTAACAAATTATCGGTAGATCTAATACCGATAAGGTTGAGAGAATTTGATGTAATTATCGGTATGGATTGGTTGATTAACCATAGAGCGATAATAGATCGTTATAAAAAGAGTGTGAACCTTCAGCTTTCTAAGAAACCCAAGGTAGTGTTCTACGGTAGTAAATCTCCAAGACGTTCTTGTCGTCTAACCATGACACAACTAGGAAGATGTTGAGGAAGGGGTGTATAGGATACCTGTGCCATGTTTTGGATACCCATATAGTGGAAGCATCACTAGAATAGATACCTATAGTTCAAGAGTTAGCGGATGTATTTCCAAAGGAGTTACCAGGTCTTCCGCCGGATAGGGAGGTCGAATTTGTGATTGACTTGTTATCGGGTATGACACCAGTTTCTAAGGCACCTTATAGAATGGCGCCAATAGAGATGAAGGAGTTAATGGTTCAATTATAAGAACTATTAGATAGGAAGTACATTTAACCAAGTGTATCTCCGTGGGGAGCACTGGTGTTGTTTTTAAAGTAGAAGGATGGGTCATTATGACTTTTTATCGACTATCGAGAGTTAAATAAGTTAACGATTAAGAATAAATACCCATTGCCCAGGATCGATGATCTATTTGATCAGTTGAAAGGGACAAAGTATTTTTCTAAGATAGATTTGCGTACGGGGTACCATTAGTTGAATGTAAGGAAGGAGGATGTACCTAAGATGACGTTCAGAAGTCGTTATGGTCATTACGAGTTTTTGGTTATGTCGTTTGGGTTGACTAATGCGCTAGCCGCATTTATGGATATGATGAACAGAGTGTTCAAACAATATTTGGACAAGTTCGTCATAGTGTTCTTTGATGATATTCTAGTCTATTCTAAGACGCCAGAAGATCATGCTGAACATTTGAGGATAGTGTTAGAAACACTACGGAGAGAGAAGTTGAATGCGAAATTCACTAAGTGTGAATTTTGGCTTGAAAGAGTGCAGTTTTTAGGACATATTATTGATAAAGATGGCATTTCTGTGGATCCATCGAAGGTGGAAGCAGTTAATAATTGGGAACAACAAAAAATGCCAACTAAGATTCAGAGTTTTCTAGGGTTAACGGGATACTATAGAAGGTTCATCCAGGACTTTTCTAAAATAGCTACTCCATTGACGAATTTGACGAGGAAGTCAGTGAAATATGTGTGGACTGAGAAGTGTGAAACTAGTTTTCAGGAACTAAAAAGGAGGTTAATTGAGGCACCTGTATTATCTTTACCAGATGATACGAGGAATTTTGTGGTTTATAGTGATGCTTGACATAGAGGACTGGGTTGCGTGCTCATGCAGCATGGCAAGGTCATTGCGTATGCGTTACGCCAATTAAAGGATTATAAGAAGGTCTATCCTACTCATGACCTAGAATTGGCAGCAGTAGTTTTTGCCTTAAAAATATGGAGACATTATTTATATGGGGAGAATTGTGAGATATACTCGAACCATAAAAGTCTGAAATATATCTTCACACAGAAGGAGTTGAATATGAGGCAGAGAAGGTGGTTAGAATTTATAAAGATTATGACTGTGATATCTTATATCATCCGGGGAAAGCAAATGTAGTGGCCGATGCGCTAAGTAGGAAGGGTAGGGAAAGCTATCAATGTTAACGACTCAGAATGAGTTAATAACGGAGATGGAAAGAATGGAGCTAGAAGTTAAATTACCGAGTGAATAGGTAGAATTGTTATTCAAAATGGAGACTCGACCAACGATAGTGGAACGAGTTAAGAAAGTACAACTAGATAACGAGGAGTACGAACGAATGAAGAAGGGGATGAAGGATGAAGAGAAGACTAAGTATATCCTTGATAAAGAAGGATTATTTTGTTTTGAAGGAAAAATATGGGTTCCAAATGATTTCGAGTTTAAAGAAGAGATAATGAGTGAGACCCATAGTTCGAGGTACTCGATACATCCAGGTAGTACTACTAAGATGTATCAAGACTTTTGACAAAACTTTTGGTGGCCAAACAAGAAGAGAGAGATAAAAGAATATGTTAGTAAGTGCTTAACTTGTCAGAAAGTTAAGGCTGAACGCCAACGACCGAGTGGATTATTACAATCATTAGAAATTCTAGAGTGGAAATGGGAGCATATCACAATAGATTTTGTGGAAGGACTTCCAACAACAAGGAAGGGATACGACGCCATTTGGGTAATAGTAGATCGGTTGACAAAATCGGCTCACTTTTTACCAATAGGAGTTAGGTATAACCTAGAGCAATTGGCTAAACTTTATGTCAAAGAAATTATTTCAAGACATGGAGTACCTATTTCGATTGTGTCAGATCGTGATCCACGATTCACATCAAATTTTTGGAGAAGTTTACAAGAGCAACTGGGAACGCAGTTAAGGTTAAGTACAACGTATCATCCTCAGATGGATGGACAATGTGAATAGACAATTCAAATGCTAGAAGATATGTTAAGATCTTGCGTTATGGACTTCAAGGGAAGTTGGGACAAACATCTACCTTTGGTGGAATTCACTAACAACAATAGTTTTCACGCTAGTATAGGCATGCCGCCTTATAAAGCATTATATAGGAGGAAGTGCAGAACCCCACTGTGCTGAGATAAAGTAGGTGAACGTCGGATGTTGGGACCTGAGATGGTACAACAAACGACAGACATGGTAAAGTTAATACATACTCGATTGGTAGTGGCTCAAGATAGACAAAAGAAATATGTAGATCCTCACCGTGAGAAGATGGAGTTTGTGGTCGGTTCGTATGTCTTTCTGAAAGTATCGCCTTGAAAAGGGAAGATACGTTTTGGAAAGAAAGGAAAGTTAAGTCCAAGGTTCATAGGACCTTTTGAAATTTTAAGAAGGGTAGGAGAGGTAGCTTATGAAGTAGATTTACCTCCAAAGATGGAACGAATACACAATGTGTTTCACATGTCTGTATTGCGTCCATATAAACTGGACTACAAACACGTAATAGTGTATGAATCTATTCAAGTAAAAAAAGACTTAACGTATGAAGAACTTCCAATTCTGATTGTTGATAGGAAGGAACAAGTCTTGAGAAATAAGATAATACCTTCGATGAAGGTAATTTGGAGGAACCACAATGCCGAAGAAGCAACGTGGGAACTCGAGAGTAAAATGAAGGAAATTTTTTCTCATTTTTTTAATTGTATCGAGATTTTGGGGACAAAATCCTTATAAGGGGGGAGAATGTAACACCCGAGAAAAATAGGATTTATGTGAATTAAATGAATTTAATTGTTTATTTATATGAGTAAGTTGTTTGAAGGTCGTTCTATGACCTAGAATATGTGGATGTGGTTAGGAATCTGGCTATGTGCTAGGATTAATTGTTTTGAATTTCCAAGACGAAAATAAAGGTTTTTCGAGAAATTTTCGTAAAAATACTATTCATCCATTTCTGCTCGGGAATGAATTATGAATATTTGAGAAACGCGTAATGATAGAATTCTAAGATGAGATGGAATATCTAATAATATTTCTGTTATGTCAAACGACGTTTTCGCCTGCGGACTTAAAATCTAAGGGTTAGGAAAAAGCGAGTTTCGTGAATTAAATGACTATGTATAATGATTAGGGTTATTATACATAAGAAATACGAGTATGATACTAGTTGTTATACGAGTATAGTATGAAGATTGTTACGACATATAATACGTATATCGTACGACCTATATACAAAGAGAATACTAGAATTATACGAGTAGAATACGATTAGTGCTTAATGGACTCTTAGTAATTGGACCTTGTAAATTCCAATTGGACTTGGATTATGGCAAGCCTAAAGTTATGTTAAGGCAAGCCCAAGATAGGCCCAATATGAATTAGTTCTAAAGCCCAAACCTCGAAACCAAATCGCGGATCGAACCGATGGGTCACTGGATGGGTAAAACGCATGGGGGGACCCAAAGGGCCATGTGGGGCGGCCACTTGGTGGCCAATTAAAGTGGTTTTACTTGGTGGCTAAGCAATGAATAATAAGGAGGTGGACTATATGACCAAATTGCCCTTCATTGGATTTTATATATAAAGGAAGCTAGGGTAGTTCATTTGTTGTTTTACCAAACTTGAACCAATATATTGAGAGAGAGAAAAGAGCTTTAACAAGTAATCAAGAAGAATCAAGAGCAAAATATCCAAGCTTTAGTCAAGAACGCGAAGAACGTTAAGGTAATAATACGTAAACCTTAGTCTTCGATCCTTTTCTATTTATTTTTCATAGAGACGTATGAAATGGTAGAGCATGTTTCTTCCGGAGTAATAAGGATGGCTATTAGTGGAATAAAACATTATTAGCCATATATGATTAAGAATCATAAGCGTTTAAGAGAGTTTTATAGAAGAAAACCTTTAAGCGTTGATTTGGTTGTTGATGGACAAATTAAAAACCATCATGTATAGGGTATGTGCATATTGCTTGGTTAGGTATAGATAGCGAATCAATGGATTGGTTCCATTTGATTTGGCGTATAAAACTCGAGTAACGAAGTTATAGAAAAATTTACGAGATTAGGCGTTAAACGTTGAAATCGTAGAAATCCCGGATTAGTAGTCAAAAGTCATTGTTTAACTCGAAAACCTTGGTTTTCGATGGCGTATCATAGAACAACGTATTTAAGAGTCGTGGACTCAAGAATGGTCGAATTTCGACTTAAAACGAAGAAACGAGTTATGAACGTTCACGAACGTGAAACGAACGCGTAATAGAAAATTAAATAGTGAGTTCATTGTTAACAAATTTAAAAACTACTTTTATCCGAATGAAATTGAAGTACATGAGATATGTGAGATATGTTCATGGTCTTTTGACCTACTCAGAATTCCTAAGTCACTATATGTACTTCAGAATTATTTATGAGAATGAAAAGTGCTATCCAATATTTCATAGTACTTCATAGCTATTTGTTCAGTTATTGAAGAATAATCATATGATTCTCGATGCGGTATTTATATTATATATTGCTAGACTTGTTGAGCTAGTTATGCTCACTTCTTGCTTGAATTATATGATTGCAGCTAAGGCCGAGCGAATAGAGGGTTCTAGTAAAGATAAAGGCAAGGCTAAGATAGATAAGTAGATTATCATGTAATAGACTAGTATGTTTGTATGGAATATACTTATGATAAACGAAGAATGTATTTGGTTACAGAACCTGGGAAAGGATTTATTACTATTGTAATAAGAATGTAGTAAATACACTCATTTTGATGTTGTTTCAATGGAATGAATGTTAGTTATAAGTACCGTGTAGCACCATATTTGTGGGTTGAAAGCACCCGTATTTGGGGGCGTCACATCCTAGCTTCCCAAACTTTATAGAAGGAGACTGCAACCGATAGGCAAAAAATATTTCTAGTTAACATTGTGCCTTAGAAGGAGAGTAAATAATCCAAAAGATCATCCCAAGAGAGGGGGATGCTGTTAAAGTTTCCCAGATCAAGAGCTGCTCGATTAATGGCAGTGGAATAATGACATTAAAAAAAAGGGTGGTCAAATGTTTCAGGTTATAGCTGGCAAAGTGGGCAGTTCAAGTCCTTCCCGAGTAGAACTTTGTGCGATCATTAGTTGGGTTTCTTGTGAAGACCAAGCCAAATAAAGAAGGAGTACCTAGGTACATACATTTTATTCCAAGGGATGAAATTCCAGGGGACTTGAGAGTCACTTGCTCGAATGTTGTCCCATATATTTTTTGCTCTAAGTGTTTTGATATCCCTAGTTCCCAAAATATTGAATCAGATGAAGATCCAGGAGGGGATAATGATTCCAGTTTCCTTCTAAAAATGATAACCTCATGATGGTTACTTTGAGAGAGATTCCATGAGAAATTAAGACGAATAGAGTTGACCGTAACATTACTGGGAAGGCCAGAATTGGAAATAAGACTTGGGATGGGATTAAGAGCAGAACCATTAACCCAAGGATCATACCAAAGAGAGATCAAGACTTGTTTCTAGATCCAAGAGCAGTCCGTAGGTATTGGGATCTACCAAAAGGATTTTGCCTTCAAGATGGTAGCTTTGACCCAACAAGCCTAAAGAGAATTGGAATTAATTTGGATGATATGAATCAAGTGTAATAGAAGGAGTGACTTGTTCCAATCCAAGAGGATTTTAATTCCCAGACCTCCCTATGACGTGGGGAAAGAAATAACTGACCATGCAACTTTAGCACCATACATTGCTAAAGATGAACCTTTTCAAAAAAATATGCATAATATTTGTGACGCCCCCAAATTTGGGTATCTTCCAACCCGACAGATGGTGCTACATGGTGCTACAGTTCACACAAATATTCAGTTGAAATACCTCAAAAGAACGAATATGTCTTATATATATTCGAAATAATATTTACATTCCCCCAGGTTCTTTATAACCGTTACATTTGTCCTTGTCATAAGATAGAATATTATCATTTCAAAACCTATACTATTACATAGGTAATCTACGGGTTTGCCTTAGCCTTCCCTTTATCCTTGCCGGATCCAGGTCCGTTCGATCTTAGCTGCATTCATATGGTTCAAGCAAGAGTGAGCCTAACGAGCTCAGCAAGTTCAACAATTCTAGTAAAATATCATGCTTGAGACATAGGAATAGTATATCTTCAATAACTGAGTAATAGTTACGAAGTACTATTGATAATTCAAATTAGCACTTCTTTTCATTCAAAATGTTTTACAACAACAATATTCAGTAAAACATCAATTCCCGGTCCAAGACCATGAGCATTCATAAGTACTTTGAAAAGGACATCTCGGCACAAAATCCGTAAGTTCGACATAGCTTACGAGCACGTCTAGGTGATCAGCCTATAGTACTCTATGTTGATCAACACTACATTCATTAAACGTGTATACGTTTAAGTTGTGGCAACCTCATGTGCCTGTCGTTTGATGACAAAATAGTTTAGCAAACGCAGTCTCCTTTTGAAAACCACAACAATATTAGTTTGGTAAATCATTACTGTAATACCCCAAAATCCGGTCTATCTTCACACCCGGATTCCGTACGTCACGAGTACATCATTCATTCTGCATACATCATTATATACTGAAATATAACAACATACACTCTCAAATCCCAGGTTCTCGAAACCTTAGAACCTCTTTCATTACAAATAATGATAATTACATTATTCTTTACATCTTACTCGAGTGACTTTCATCCGCCACCAATGATTCATAACTGTTCATTAAACTAGTCTACAGTTTAATTCTATCATTCTATATTACAAGTCTTCACTTGCTCTTCACGCATATTCATATACTGAATGGCACTTCGTCTTGATACCGATCAGTTTGATCCTTCCGGGATCCTTAAGTTCTTTCTAACATCGTTCACTGAAAATGTTTTTCATTTAAAGCAAGTGTGAGCATTAAATTGCCCAGCAAGTCATAACAGTTGAACATACAACTTCAAGAGTTTAACATTCTTTTCAGACTTCAATAACCGAACAAATGTTACGAAGTATCTTGAATAATAGGAATAGTCTTGATTCCTATCATCTTAAAAATTTAGTTACATGCACTTTGAAATACTTTCATTCTCTACTCTCTTTCATGCACATTTTGTCTGGCTAGAATCAATAGCACAGACTTAACAATAATGGTTCATGTATAAACAAAACATTCTTTTATTGAATAGTTCAAACATAGAACAGTTCATCTCACAAAAACACCGAAGTGTTCACATTGTGGCACAAGGCCTCATACGTTTTACCACCTTGTACAATATCACACATTCGCACATAGACAGAACTTCTCAAGTTCAACATCTGAGAAGTTTTAGAAACTAGCATTCATTTAAAAATATGAATGAAGTTAGGAAACTTGCCTTACGCACAGCTACAGCTTACGTTGAACTGCTCATTCCAATCCCTATAAAACATAAAGAAATAACAAATACACCAATTAGTCATATACTTGACTTACGCATTGGTTTACTTAATTTTACTTCTTAAGGTTCGCATTCTTACAATATAATTTTACGCGAACAACTTTCATTACCGGTTTACGGTTTCATGACATACGGAGATGTCTTACTCAAAACGTTCATCATCTTTGATGATTTACATTCTTATCTTCTTTGATGATTTACATTCTTATCTTCTTCTTATACTTCTCTAGGACTCAATACACATCGCTTCTCTGCTAGTAGTCCATATGGTACTCTGAGTGGTTTCCCACAAACAACCAACAAACAAGTTCCCGTCTCATCTACACTTCCATCACAGTGAGTTAAATTGGTTGCCAGTTTTGTATATACCTTCGCTCTCTGAAGGAATTGTTTAGCCCAGCTCCCATATGTCAACCATCAAAGGTTACAATTGTACCACAACCTAACTTTCTCTTAACTTATACGAACTATTAAATTATAATGTTCGTTAAGTTAATTTCTTATTCCTTATGGCTTTCTGGCAAGTAATTGCCATACCTCAGGATTCATTCTTATCCGATTCACATTCGGCTTTCATTAATCTCATTACCGTTCGATACGGCTTTCTTGATACCATTCGTATCTTACTAACTACATTCATTAACGTCTAGGTCATACAACCAGGGTATACTTAGCACGTTCGTCAAACGCGAATACGATTCACGAGGATCGTTTACGTATTCAACATTCACGTTGCTCGTCTCTTAATCTCTAATTCAACCTTTACTCAATGTTTTAATTGCTTTCGATTGTTATCCATCCCATGAACCCCATGTTCATTATTCTTTCTTAATGTCAAAGCCATACGGTTCGCTGTATGCTAAGACCGATCGTTCATCGCAACAACGTTGCTTTCACAGCGTCTATACGCTTTACATTCATCTCTCAATGCCATGTCATAACATCAAAATGTTAAACATTAACATCATCAACGAACGTCTAAGGAATCACAACCATAGAAATCCCTCACGTTCGTTTATCGCGACTACGGTCCCCGGACATCGGTTCCGTAACCCGCATCTACATTCTTTGTCTTTTATTCTCGTTTAATCTTTTCGTTCAACCTTTATAAAAGGTTTAAAACACTTGATTAAGTGTTTCATTAGTTGAACATTATGTTCATATTTCTTTCTTGCACATCCTCTAGTAATGGCGAGAACTAAAATCTCATTTACGGGCATTACTACTTTCCGCATCCGTGACTGCGGCCGCCCAAGTGCCTTCCTTCCTCTCGCTACGGAATTTACCTACTTCTCTCTCTCTCTTCCGAAATGGCTGGCTGCAAGCTGAAGTCCTTTGTTATCTCTCGCGCTGCGGCGCCACTCTCTAGAAGATTATGGCCGATCTCGCGCTAGAAAATTTTTCTAAGTCTTGCATCAAGTTTGAGACGCGTACTTTACGATCTCATAACTTCTTCGTTATAACTCGGAACGAGGTCGTTCCAAAGACATTCTCTTCCTTATCTTACGCACTTCGATTACCCTTGGACAGAACTTTGTTCTGAATCCGTTAACATGCCATTCAATTGGCTTAATCTTCATTCTTCGTTCATTTTAACGTCTTTAACGTTCTTTGTTCATTCGTCCGTAATTCGGTCATCCGAACTCGGAATTCGTTTGTTCTTAAGTTCACGACTCACATTTTATACGTTCTCTTACATTCTTATGAAACCCTACATGTTCGGGTTCATTTACTAACTTTCAAATTTTCGTTCTTCTTTTACGAAATTTTCGCCATAACTTCGTTATAGCTTAGTTTTAATCCGTTCTTCATGAACATTTCTAACGTTACTAACCAAGCAATAAGTATCTAACTTATACGCGATGGTTTTAAACTTGTCCATCAACAACAATTACACTACGATGGATATAAATTTGTCTATCAACAACGTTCTTTGTGTTCTTCGCGTGTTCTTCGCGTTCTTCGTTCGTTCTTCATTTTTAATCGATATTTTGGATTACGATTTCACTTTTTCTTGGAATTTGATGTTATAGAACACCATTCCTTACTTATTTCACCTACTCGTTCATAATATTCATTCGGATCGCTCAAAATCCTCACGAATCTTATACTTGCTTAAGAAATTTATAAACTAAATTTCTTATTTCTTATTTTCTCATTTTCTCATGATTTCAACCATATGAAATCATTCTCAATATCTTTTACTCCTTATTCTCATTAAGTTATGTTTTTGAACATAAAAACTTAAAGAAAAATTAGAAGAACTAGGGTTCGGATTACTGTTCTTCTTTAATCTCCTTCCGTCGGACAAAGCGTGCATTCAAGCTAGCTTTTCCTTCCTTCTTTTCCTTCTCTTCCCCCATCCAAACTCTCTCTCTTTCTCTCTCAAAGTGTAGGATTTTCAAAATCCCATTCAAATGAGATTAAGCTTCCTATTTATAGATTTTCAAGGCTAGGGGTATTTTGGTCATTTCGGCCCCCAACCTCCTTACTATTCATAACTTAGCCACCAAGTTTACTTGGTGGCCAAGTGGTCACCCCACCTCCATTGGCTAGCTTCCCTTGGAAGTTTCGTGTTTCCGTAATTCAGAATTCGTCCGACAGTTTGAAAACTGCGATTCTCGGAATCCAAATATTTTTGGATATTTCGTCTTTCTTTTACCGATTAACTTTTACGTATTCTTCGAATCTTTGAAAAACTAAAAAACACTTTTTGGTATCAAGCGTTTTCCTTCACGTTTTCCCCTAACGTAGCTAAACGAGTGAAAAGTACACAACGATACTTTTCGTCATTTTTATTTCGTCCGATTTCTGCACGTTTTTCGAGAAAAACTTTTATCGGCTTAACTTTTCACGATATATTATCGTCAAATCTTTCGATGGAATGTCATTTCGACATACCGAACTCTCGGAAAGGCTTAGGTTATTCAAACCCTAACCCATATGTTTCATCGGGTGAATAGTGCCTATTTCGTCTTTTTTCCCGAAAATATTTTGTTCCTAGAAAAATTTTATTTTCGTCTTGAAAATTCTTACTCATTCAATCTAGCTCGTAGCCAGAATCCTCCTGATTAATAATCATTCTAGGTTATAAAACGATTAATAAACACATAACACATAATAGTATTAATAAAAATTTATTTTATTAATAACTAATTCTTTAAACCTAAATTCTGGATAATCCAAAATTCCGAGTTGTTACATTCTTCCCTCCTTATAAAAATTCCGTCCTCGGAATTTCTTCAAACCAAACCTTTACCCGGGTTCTCGCATTCTCCCCTTCTTTAAAGAATTTCGTCCTCGAAATTTTAGCTTACCCTTCTTCTCAACTTCTCTTTAAAGAAGTTATTATCTTTCAAACATCCCCTGCCCTTCATAACTTATCAAGAATCATGAAGTGAAAGGAATAACGAGGAATATAAAGATTCCTTTAAAACATTTCATACTTTTACTGAGGGGTCAAATCGATGAACTCTTACTAGGTTAAACAACATGACGCCGTAACCTTTCTTTCCACGGTCAGTATATAATCACAAAGAAGGTAAGCTACCTCTTCCATACGTAGGTGATCAACCCATCGTATAACCCCATTTCGGAGTATGTTCACCTCAGACTTACTCATTAGATTCCGCACCAAAATAATTTGGTTTGGTATAACTTTTTAAAGAAAGCTCGATTTTCTTTTAATCATGACATACCATTCGTCTTAGCCAAATCAAGTAGCTTAGACCATACCAATAAATTGGACATCAACTTGAAACATTCGTCTAGTCAACTCGCTTGACATCGACTACTTCTTTAAATTCTTTTGCAATACATCAAAACGTTTCATGACGTCATGATACCGCACTTTTCATAGTATGTTGAGGACTTCGTCAGTTTATGACTTCATCATTATGCATCATACCATAGCGGGTTATTAATCCTAAGATCAAATCCAGCACCAGGTTTAATTGCATTAATAACTCCATCCTTTTACCATCCTTGCATCAAATGCACTGATGATATAGAATTCATTTTGATAGTTCAAATCAATTTCTGTCTAGCCAAAACAATTAGCATAGACATACCAAGAATAGTTCTTTTAAAATCCATTGGTTCCAAAAGTCGAACCAATTCTTTCATTTTCAAAATGCGCACATTAGCACGATTTCAAGAAATTTCGAAATCTAGCATAACTAGATGACTTGGAATATCATATTCTCCATCTTCCTTCATTGTCTTACTTGCATGCATATACTTAATCTTCTCTAGCACCTTCAATGCTAAGTCTACTGAAAATACTTACTTTCAGTCTAAGCATTCCTATACATTAGTATAGTTCATCAACTTACCACACTTTATGTGTTTAGGAACTTTCCACAACCATATGTGTTTAAGAACTTATCTTCGCAATATGTAATCCAAGAACAAATCAAGGACTATCCATATGCTTATGGCTCAGAAACATAGCATATAACTATGAGTCACAAACTTTTCATAAGTATGAGTTTCAAGAACCCGCACCTATCTTATCATTTTCTACCTATCAAGTATATACATGAAAAAAGATTCACCTTCTCTTTATATACATCTTGATAGCACGACCAATTTCAAGTATATACCTTCTCTTTACATGCACTTTGAAATACTTTCATTCTCTACTCTCTTTCATGCACATTCTGTCTGGCTAGAATCAATAGCACAGACTTAACAATAACGGTTCATGTATAAATAGAACATTCTTTTATTGAACAGTTCAAACATAGAACAGTTCTGTTAGAGTTTATGCCCTAGAGGCCAATTATTTGATATAATTGCTTAACGTTTTGATATTATATTTGATTGAATAAATATATGATTTTATTATGGTTCTATTTACTGCGTAATATAATTGTTAACATAATAAAATTCCTTAGAATAGTGATACAAATTATATAGTTTCAAGTATGTGACTTGAACATGAGATTATATATTACCATTAGTATCGGTGTTCTTAAATGTCCTTAGTCGAGTATCATTGTTGATGGGACAACAATGATGCATTGAGACTAGTATGTGGATCGACCGATGACCAAATCTCATTGGTCATAAATATATGAGATATTAAGTCAATGCATAGGTACATGTTGAAGAAACGATGTCTTTGGACGGACCCACCATGAGAATTCTATATGGAGCATTATGCGAAGTGTCATTAGCAATTCTCATAGTGACAATGATGTAATGGTCCTCCGACACAAAATCGCTATATTACTACACTTGAGAATTTATGTACTTTGATATCATCAAATGTCACCTTTAATAGGGTGGACTATAAAGGTAATTATTGGGTTCATCATTAATCGTGTGAGAAATATGAGTGATCTAGATGGAATTTAACCATCCTATATATTATGGGTGATATCCATAGGCCTCTTGATTGAGTAGGACTATGAAATGCATGGCCATGCTCAAATAGTGATTTGTTTAAATATAGTCTACTCATTGATCAAGAAAACTCGATTAAATTATGAAGAGTATGACACATTCCATGACTCGAGTTTAATCTAGGATATTAAGGTTAAAAGGATTAAATTACATTGAAACATTGGTCACGAAAAGGTTGCATCGAATCATCGATCTTATTATTACTTGGGTAGCGATGATGCATTACTAGATGTCGCTCACTTGTTTATAATTTTATAATATGATTTTAAAATTATTGCCAACGTAATAATAACCTATAGGTCACACACATAGAACGTTATTTAAAAGGGAATTAATTTAAATTTTAAGGATTTAAATATATTAATATGATTAATAGTATTTAAATCACAATTTAAATTAAAAGGATAATTGTATATATGTATATTAATTAAGTAAGACTTAATTAAGAGATATATATATATATAAATTCGGATTTTATAAAATTAGGTTTTGATTTGATTAATTCCTTTTAACTACTATATATATGATATATAGCAACTACTTAGGTAAGATATCATAATAGAAAAACCTGGCCGCTTCTTAGAGAGAGACTAGAGAAAAGCAGCTTCAAAATCCATTCCTTTTGGTGGCTAGTACCGCAAGTCCTTCTTATTGCGAATCGTTCATTTGTTCGTGAGGCGTTAGTGTGATGGATCTAGTAGGCGCAAATCGGTTTGTATTAAGCGTTGGAGATTCGAGGCGCATCGGTTTGATTCTCGTTTTTGTTTATATCCGGTATAATCTCTAAACCTCCTGAATTAATTGATTTTCGCATGGATCCTGCTTTAGGGTTTGAAATTGCTTTAAAATTTTAATTTCATTGCATGCGTTTACGTCAAGCCCAACAGTGGTATCAAAGCTACATGCGAAAAGATTAATTCAGATTACGTGTTTTAATTGTATTCGATATATATGATATATGATGATACATGTTTACCGATATAAAATTGAATATATGATATTTCGTTGTATGTGTATTCTGGTAATATATATGATGATACTGTTAATCGTATCTTTAATCGGTGGAATAACAATATAACTATTCTAATCGGATTAGAAGCATAAAGAATCGTTTTAATATGATTAATCGAAACTGGAAATATATGATAAATTCTGGGTGTACTGTTATTCGTTTTAATATGATTAAATCAAAAGCGGACATATATGATTTGTTATTATGGGTGTTTTGGTGGATTAAAATGTATGATTCTCAAACTGCTTTTTAGATTCAGTATGAAAAATCTGCAATCTGTAATGTAGTTGAAATTTTTTTTCATTGGGCGCCGCCCAAACCACTTCATTGGCCAGGTCGAGAGACCACCATACCGATCGGTCACCGGGACCACCCGCTGGGAGACCCCATGGACCCCCCGTCAGAGCGCATGCGATGGTCGTGTCCCCTATATTTTATATATATTTTCTTTTATTATATATAAATTGTTATGTGCTTATTGTGATATGCATGGTGCACAATTATGGCCTTTTGACCCATAGGTTAGTGGTTTTGGTTTTGAAATACGGCTTGCATGTCGTGCCTTTCTATAAATTCCAATGTAATATTCTCTTCTCATCTAAATCCCCTCGAATGTAACTCGAGGTTTCTTTATGTCATGTAATAATCAGAATTGATGAAGATGTCAAGATGGAGAACACAATGGAAAGATGATGATGGAGAAAGAGGCGATGCTGCTAGAGGAAGATCCAAGGATGTTATTTATTTTAAGATCTTTTACCACCTTAGATTGACCTTCAATCTTTCATTAGCTTGAAAAGATTGACGATTGGATTGGGCCATAAGCGCGTGACACATTTAATTTTGCACTTTATTTATGCTTGTATATGATATGATATGATTAATAATGTGCATGCTTAACAAGATTAAAATTGGTGAGATCTAAATTAATAAAATCCTCATTAAATTATTAAGTCTAAATCGGATGCCTTCCAATGAATAACACTCATCTAGACCTTGATCAATAGATGTAGGTTTGCCAAAGCAAAGTACCCTATTTATCTAGGTAAGATGCGATAGGATAATTGTGATATCCAAACTATTAAAATCATTGGGCCCGACTTAACTAAGTTATCTCAATAAGATTGTGGACTTAGAGGCATAGAGTTTGGTTGGTACCATTAGATGGACTAGAAACAAATGTTGTTTACCAAACTATCCGTGAGTTATATATGATATAATTGACAAAGGGTTGTCTACCTAAATAATTATGTTTTGAGAGAATAGCCAAAGCTAACTTAAGGCATAATGAAATATGGATCTTGGCTCACTAGAAAGATTTAATAGAAAATGCTTTCCGAATTAATGGTGAGGGCTATTAATTTGAATAAAATAGTGGGAGGTATATTTTGAATGTACTATTATCAATTATATAATATCAACTCAGAATTTGACTTATTATTGTTGCACTTATAAATTGTAGATATCAAATGGCAAACAACAACAACACAAATAGTCTTTCATTACGATCGGTCCTTGAAAAGGACAAGCTAAGTGGAATTAATTTCCTTGATCGGCATAGGAACTTGAGGATTGTCCTCAAGTAAGAGCGTAAGCTATATGTCCTTGATGGGCCCATTCTGCAAAGACCAAATTTCATCGCACTGCTGCCACGTATGAGCATAATGCTTACAAGAAGAATCAAGATGATGCTCGGATGTGAGTTGTGTCATGCTAGCAACCATGAACGCCGAGCTTGAAGCAACATGAGTTGATGGATGCTTATGAGATGATCGAGCATCTCAAGAAATTGTTCAAGGCATGCTCGACAGAGAGGTATGATACAAGCAAGGCGTTGTATCAACGCAAAATGGGTGAACGTGATCCAGTTGGTCCACATGTCTTTGAAAATGATTGGGTATATTGAGTACCTTGATAGGTTGGGTTTTCCAATCACTCCTAAGCCCAAACCCGACCTTGTTTTGCAATCTTTGAACAGCAGCTACTCTCAATTTGTTATGAACTATCTTATGAATGAAATTGAGAAACCCCTTACTGAGTTGTTGAGCATGTTAAGAACTTCCGAGAACAACATGAAAAAGGCAAGACCCGCTCCCATAATGATGGTGCAAAAGGGGAATGCTAAGGGAAATTGGAAAGGCAAGAAGAAGATAGGATCTAAATCTTTTGCCAAACCTAATTCCAAAACCAAACAGGCTTTAAAACCTAAAGGTAGGGTGGCTAAGGAAGGTGAATGTCACTTCTGTGGAAAACCTGGACACTGGAAAAGGAATTGTCATGCTTATCTGGAAGAAGTGAAGAAAAGAAAAGGAAGTACGACTTCTGATTCAGGTATATATGTTATAGAAGTCAACTTATCTACTTCTACATCATGGGTATTGGATACTGGATGTGGTTCTCACATTTGTGTTAATGTGCAGGGACTCAAGGAGTAGAACTTTAAGCGAAAGGAGAGGTTGACCTCTGAGTTGGAAATGGAGCAAAAGTTCTTTGCCTTTGACCGTAGGAACTTATCATTTATCTTTGCCCACTGGGCTAGTTTTAGAATTAGAAGATTGTTATTTTGTGCCTGCTATAAGCAAAAACATTATTTATGTTTCTTGTTTGGACAAGAAAGGTTTTTCATTTATAATAAAGAACAATCGTTGTTTGTTTTACTTAAATGATATTTGTTATGGTGTTGCACAATTGTTTAACGGTCTCTATATTCTTGATTTAGAAATGCCTATCTATAACATAAATACAAAACGATTTAAATCAAATGATTCAAATCCGACATATCTCTGGCACTGTCGTTTAGGCCATATAAATGAGAAACGTATATCCAAACTCCATAAAGATGGGTTCTTGGATTCATTTGCTTTTGAATCATATGAGAAATGCGAGTCTTGTTTATTAGGCAAGATGACTAAAGCCCTTTCACTTTGGACACAATTGAGCGGGCTAGCGATAATATTGGGACTTATACATAGTGATGTATGTGGACCCATGAGTTTGTTAGCAAGAGGTAGGTTTTATTACTTCATTACATTTACTGATGACTTTAGTAGATATGGATATGTGTATCTTATGAGACACAAATCCGAATCCTTTGAAAAGTTCAAGGAATTCAAGAATGAAGTTCAAAACCAATTTGGCAAAAGCATAAAAGCCCTTCGATCCGATCGAGGAGGTGAATACTTAAGCCAAGACTTTGATGACCTTCTAAAGGAGTGTGGTATTATATCACGACTCACTCCACCGGAACACCGCAATGGAATGGTGTATCCGAGAGGAGGAATCGAACCTTGTTGGACATGGTACGATCAATGATGAGTCATCACAGATCTTCCAATAAGCTTCAGGGTCATGCCCTAGAGATAATTTGCATTCACACTTAACCGTGTTCCTACAAAGACGGTTCGAAAGACACCATATGAAATGTGGACTGGAAACGTCCTAGTATATCGTTCATGAAGATTTGGGGTTGCGAGGCGTAAGTAAAACGTCCCGAATTCGACAAGCTCGGACCCAAATCGACAAATGTAATTTTGTGGGATACCCAAAGGAAACAAAAGGGTATTATTTCTACAAACCTTCCGAGAACAAAGTGGTTGTTGCTCGAATCGTATTTTTCTAGAAAGAGAATTTGTCTCTAAAGGAAGCAATGGGAGGAAAGTAGAACTCAAGAAATTCGAGAACCACAAAATATCATTGAACTGAGTTGGAACATGAACAGGAACCACAAGAAATTGTGGAAAGTGAACTGCTCAAATTACACAAGTCATTCGTAGATCTCGGTAGGACACGCCAAGAGCCCGAGATATTATGGATATCTTGTGACTCAAAACGGCGATGTGATGCTCATAGATCAAGATGAGCCCTTCTACCAAGAAGCTATGAATGGACCAGATTCTCGAGAAATGGCTTGAAGCCATGAAATCGAGATGGACTCCATGTATACTAACCAAGTATGGACTCGGTTGATCCACCCAAGGGGTAAAACCAATCGGTGCAAGTGGGTTTTCAAGAAGAAAACCAACATGGATGGTAATGTACAAACCTATAAAGGCCGATTGGTAGCAAAAGGTTTCAAACAAATTCAAGGTGTTGACTATGATGAAACCTTCTCCGGTGGCAATGGTTAAATCCATCGAGATCTTACTTGCTATTGAAACTTTTTATGATTACGAAATCGGCGATGGATGTCAAAACCGCTTTCCTTAACGGAAATCTCCTTGAGGATGTGTATATGACACAACCCGGGTTTTGTCACTCCAAAGGATCTTTGGAAAGGTATGTAAGTCGCAAATGATCCATTTATGGATTGAAGCAAGCCTCTCGAGTTGGAATCTTCGATTTGATGAAGCGATCGAAAGAATTTGGCTTTATTAAAAATGAAGATGAACCTTGTGTATATAAGAAGGTTAGTGGGAGTCACATTGTATTCCTAGTATTATATGTTGATGACATATTAATTATTGGGAATGACATTCCTTCCTTACAGTCAGAAAAACATGGTTAGGAAAATGTTTCTCCATGAAAGATTTGGGCGATCTTGCCTACATTTTAGGTATCAAGATCTATAGAGATAGATCAAGAAAAATGCTCGGCTTAAGTCAAAGTACATATATTGATAAAGTGTTGAAACAGTTCAGCATGCAAGAGGCGAAAAGAGGAAACTTACCCGTGACTCATGGTGTAAAGATCTCTAAGGCCCAATGTCCTAAATCACAAGATGATGAGGCGTATGAGAGAAAGATCCCTTATGCTTGGCAATTGGATCTATTATGTATGCAATGATATGTACTCGTCCGGATGTCTCGTATGCTTTGAGCATGACGAGCGGATACATCATCGAATCCGGTGAAGGTCATCGACAGCGATCAAGAATATCCTCAAGCACCGAAAAGGACTAAGGATTCATTCTTGGTATATGGAGGTGAAGACGAACTAGCGGTAAAGGGTTACACACGATGTTAGTTTCGGGACCGACAATGATGACTATAAGTCTCGATCGGGTTTTGTGTTTTGCCTTAATGGTGGTGTTTATTAGTGGAAAAGTTCGAAAGCGAGGCGATGAGTTGATTCTACAACGGAGGGCCGAGTATATTGTCGCTTCTAGTGCGACCAAGGAGGTCAGATGGATTAAAAAGTTCATCATCGAACTTGGTGTTGTTCCAACCATTGTTGATCCGCTTGCTCTATACTTTGTGATAATAATGGAGCCATTGCATAGGCTAAGGAACCCAAATCTCACCAACGATCCAAGCATATACTTAGGCGGTACCATCTCATCCGTGAAATCATTGATAGAGGAGATGTACATATAGGAAGAGTGCCAACAGATGATAATGTTGCAGATCCACTAACCAAGGCTTTGTCATGACAAGCTACCCACTATTGTCACACTAGTTCTATGGGTATTAGATACATGAGTGATTGGCTCTAGTGCAAGTGGGAGACTGTTAGAGTTTATACCCTAGAGGCCAATTATTTGATATAATTGCTTAACGTTTTGATATTATATTTGATTGAATAAATATATGATTTTATTATGGTTTTATTTACTGCGTAATATAATTGTTAACATAATAAAATTCCTTAGAATAGTGATACAAATTATATAGTTTCAAGTATGTGACTTGAACATGAGATTATATATTACCATTAGTATCGGTTGTTCTTAAATGTCCCTAATCGAGTATCATTGTTGATGGGACAACAATGATGCATTGAGACTAGTATGTGGATCGATGATGACCAAATCTCATTGGTCATAAATATATGAGATATTAAGTCAATGCATAGGTACATGTTGAGAGAACGATGTCTTTGGATGCACCCACCATGAGAATTCTATATGGAGCATTATGCGAAGTGTCATTAGCAATTCTCATAGTGACAATGATGTAATGGTCCTCCGACACAAAATCGCTATATTACTACTACGAGAATTTATGTACTTTGATATCATCAAATGTCACCTTTAATAGGGTGGACTATAAAGGTGATTATTGGGTTCATCATTAATCGTGTGAGAAATATGAGTGATCTAGATGGAATTTAACCATCCTATATATTATGGGTGATATCCATAGGCCTCTTGATTGAGTAGGACTATGAAATGCATGGCCATGCTCAAATAGTGATTTGTTTCATATAGTCTACTCATTGATCAAGAAAACTCAGATTAAATTATGAAGAGTATGACACATTCCATGACTCGAGTTTAATCTAGGATATTAAGGTTAAAAGGATTAAATTACATTGAAACATTGGTCACGAAAAGGTTGCATCGAATCATCGATCTTATTATTACTTGGGTAGCAGTGATGCATTACTAGATGTCGCTCACTGTTTATAATTTTATAATATGATTTTAAAATTATTGCCAACGTAATAATAACCTATAGGGTCACACACATAGAACGTTATTTAAAAGGGAATTAATTTAAATTTTAAGGATTTAAATATATTAATATGATTAATAGTATTTAAATCACGAATTTAAATTAAAAGGATAATTTGTATATATGTATATTAATTAAGTAAGACTTAATTAAGAGATATATATATATATATATATATATAAATTCGGATTTTATAAAATTAGGTTTTGATTTGATTAATTCCTTTTAACTACTATATATATGATATATAGCAGCTACTTAGGGTAAGATATCATAATTGAAAAACCCTAGCCATTCTTAGAGAGAGACTAGAGAAAAACAGCTTCGAAAAATCCATTCCTTTTGGTGGCTAGTCTGCAAGTCCTTCTTATTGCGAGAATCGTTCGACGGTTCATGCATGCGTTCGTGTGAATACTGTGAGGCTTGATCGGTTTGTATTACGTTGGAGATTCGAGGTGCGATCGGTCTCGATTCTCGTTTTTTATATATCGTATAATCTCTAAACCTCTGAATTAATTGATTTTCGCATGGATCCTGCTTTAGGGTTTCGAAATTGCTTTAAAATTTTAATTTCACCGTATGCGTTTAAATGTCAAGCCCAACAAGTTCATCTCACAAAAATACCGAAGTGTTCACATTGTGGCACAAGGCCTCATACGTTCTACCACCTTATACAATATCACACATTCAAGACATAGACGTAACTTCTCAAGTTCAACATCCGAGAAGTTTTAAAACTAGCATTCATTTAAAAATATGAATGAAGTTAGGAAACTTACCTTACGCATGACAACTACTGACTTACATTTGAATCGCTCATTCCAATCCCTATAACACATAAGGAAATAACAAATACACCAACTAGTCATATACTTGACTTATGCATTGGTTTACTTAACTTTACTTCTTAAGGTTCGCATTCTTACAATATAATTTTACGCGACCAACTTTCATTACCGGTTTACGATTTCATGACATACGGAGATGTCTTACTCAAAACGTTCGTCATCTTTGATGATTTCCATTCTTATCTTCTTTGATGATTTACATTCTTATCTTCTTCTTATACTTCTCTAGGACTCAACACACATCGCTTCTCTGCTAGTAGTCCATATGGTACTCTGAGTGGTTTCCCACAAACATCCAACAAACAAGTTCCCGTCTCATCTACACTGCCATCACAATGAGTTAGATCGGTTGCTAGTTTCGTATATACCTTCGCTCTCTGAAGGAATTGTTTAGCCCAGCTCCCATATGTCAACCATCAAAGGTTACAATTGTACCACAACCTAACTTTCTCTTAACTTATACGAACTATTAAATTATAATGTTCGTTAAGTTAATTTCTTATTCCTTATGGCTTTCTAGCAAGTAATTGCCATACCTCAGGATTCATTCTTATCTGATTCACATTCGGCTTTCATTAATCTCATTACCATTCGATATGGCTTTCTTGATACCATTCGTATCTTATTAACTACATTCATTAACGTCTAGGTCATACAACCAGGGTATACTTAGCACGTTCGTCAAATGCGAATACGATTCACTAGGATCGTTTACGTATTCAACGTTCACGTTGCTCGTCTCTTAATCTCTCATTCAACCTTTACTCAATGTTTTAATTGCTTTCGATCGTTATCCATCCCATGAACCCCATGTTCATTATTCTTTCTTAATGTCAAAGCCATACGGTTCCTCAATCGTATGCTAAGATCGATCGTTCATCGCAACAACGTTGCTTTCACAAATATCTAAACGCTTTACATTCATCTCTCAATGCCATGTCATAACATCAAAATGTTAAACATTAACATCATCAACCAACGTCTAAGGAATCACAACCATAGAAATCCCTCACGTTCGTTTACCGCGACTACGATCCCCGGACATCGGCCCAGTAACACCATCTACATTCTTTGTCTTTTATTCTCGTTTAATCTTTTCGCTTTAACCTTTATGAAAGGTTTAAAACACTTGATTAAGTGTTACATTAGTTGAACATTATGTTCATATTTCTTTCTTGCACATCCTCCAATGAATCGAGAACTAAAAATCTCATTTACGGCATTACTCTCACCGCCATTGCTATGGCCTGCGTGCCCTTCCCTTCCTCTCGCATCATGCACGCGCCTTCTACTTCTCTCTCATCTCTTCCATTTGGCGCCGACGCCAAGTCCTTTTTATCTCTTCATGTGCGGTGCCACTCTCCGGAAGATTATGGCCGATCTCGCCTGCTGCGGTCTTGAGCCTCAAGGCACGACTTCATTGTTCTTCAATGCGTATATGAAACCTAGAAAATTTTTCTAAGTCTTACATCAAGTTTGAGACGCGTACTTTACGATCTCATAACTTCTTCGTTATAACTCGGAACGAGGTCGTTCCAAAGCCATTCTCTTCCTTATCTTACGTACTTCGATTACCCTTGGACAAAACTTTGTTTTGAATCCGTTAACATGCCATTCAATTGGCTTAATCTTCATTCTTCGTTCATTTTAACGTCTTTAACGTTCTTTGTTCGTTCGTTCGTCCGTAATTCGGTCATCCTAACTCGGAATTCGTTTGTTCTTGAGTCCACGACTCACGTTTTATACGTTCTCTTACATTCTTATGAAACCCTACACGTTCGGGTTCCTTTACTAACTTTTAAATTTTCGTTCTTCTTTTACGAAATTTTTGCTATAACTTCGTTATAGCTTAGTTTTAATCCGTTCTTCATGAACGTTTCTAACGTTACTAACCAAGAAATAAACATCTAACTTATACGTGATGGTTTTAAACTTGTCCATCAACAACAATTACACTACGATGGTTTTAAATTTGTCCATCAACAACGTTCTTCGTGTTCTTCGCGTTCTTCGTTCGTTCTTCATTTTTAATCGATATTTTGGATTACAATTTCACTTTTTCTTGGAATTTAATGTTATAGAACACCATTCCTTACTTAATTCACCTACTCATTCATAATATTCATTCGGATTGCTCAAAATCCTCACGAATCTTATACTTGCTTAAGAAATTTATAAACTAAATTTCTTATTTCTTATTTTCTCATTTTCTCATTTTCTCATGATTTCAACCATATGAAATCATTCTCAATATCTTTTACTCCTTATTCTCATTAAGTTATGTTTTTGAACATAAAAACTTAAAGAAAAATTAGAAGAACTAGGGTTCGAATTACCGTTCTTCTTTAATCTCCTTCCGTCGGACAAAGCGTGCATTCAAACTAGCTTTTCCTTCCTTCTTCTCCTTCTCTTCCCCCATCCGAACTCTCTCTCTTTCTCTCTCAAAGTGTAGGATTTTCAAAATCCCATTCAAATGAGATTAAGCTTCCTATTTATAGATTTTCAAGGCTAGGGGTATTTTGGTCATTACAGCCCCCAACCTCCTTACTATTCATAACTTAGGCACCAAGTTTACTTGGTGGCCAAGTGGCCGCCCAACCTCCTTTGGCTAGCTTCCCTTGGAAGCTTCATGCTTTCGTAATTCAGAATTTGTCCGACAGTTTGAAAACTGCGATTCTCGGAATCCAAATATTTTTGGATATTTCGTCTTTCTTTTACCGATTAACTTTTACGTATTCTTCGGATCTTTGAAAAATTGAAAAACACTTTTTGGTGTCAAGCGTTTTCCTTCACGTTTTCCCCTAACGTAGCTAAACGAGTGAAAAGTACACAACGTTACTTTTCGTCGTTTTTATTTCGTCCGATTTCTGTACGTTTTTCGAGAAAAACTTTTATCGGCTTACTTAACTTTTCACGATATATTATCGTCAAATCTTTCGACGGAATGTCATTTCGACATACCGAACTCTCGGAAAGGCTTAGGTTATTCAAACCCTAACCCATAGGTTTCGTCGGGTGAATAGTGCCTATTTCGTCTTTTTCCCGAAAATATTTTGTTCTTGGAAAAATTTTATTTTCGTCTTGAAAATTCTTACTCGTTCAATCTAGCTCGTAGCCAGAATCCTCCTGATTAATAATCATTCTAGGTTATAAAATGATTAATAAACACATAACACATAATAGTATTAATAAAAATTTATTTTATTAATAACTAATTCTTTAAACCTAAATTCAGGATAATCCAAAATTCCGGGTTGTTACAATTACCTACACTTGAAAGATTAAAAGAAATTCACATATCGCAAGTCTAGCCGAAGGAAGTGGCGTTTACTTCATCGGACATTAACTCATACGAAGAATACATGAATCACAAAGCTTGTCCAGATCGAACTGGAACAAGGGTTAGAGTACTTGCCTTTAGCGTCTGCTTACAGATATAACACATGCACTTTAAGTGCTTAAGTCTCTACAGTAAATGATAACATCACATAACATATTAGGTCATGAATCATCATACATGGTTCCTAAAGAATCTTACCCTTCTTCTCAATCTAATTACGTATTAGATTTGTTATTATTGGTTTCGGCTTTCCGTTACGTCATTCTTACGTTCACATGCAATTGACTTTCTTAAACTCTAAGTGATCATACTTAAGTTTTAATCACGACTTGATAATGTTTTATTAAGTTCATTGATTAAGTGTTAATCATTTACTATCCATGCTCAACATATAAACATTCTTTGTAAAGCCCCCAAATTCGGGTACTTGAAACACGAATTCAGTGCTTCACGATACCATTTCTATGAGTGGAATAATACTACTAATAATAACAATAATATAAATGTTAAAATTAATTTACATAACTATCAAAGTCTAGCTCCCAAGTACATAACCTTTAATCATCCCCTACAATACATGATAATAAATATATAACATTGTCTTAATAATATTAAACTATTACATAAGATATCATTGAAATCATTCAGCAACCTTTCCCTTTCCCTTGTTTCTAGCAGAGTCTTCAGATTGTTTCACACTTAGCTGAAAACATTTAAATTAAGCAAGGATGAGCATTTGAGTGCCCAACAAGTAATAACAATTATATATATATAAGCTGAAAGAATTTAAATGTTTTCTTTATACTACCCTTCTACAACAAATCAATAATTGTGAAGTAATCTGAACCGATAATAATAACATAACAACCCTCTTTCAAATTTTTGAAAATACGTACTGACTATAAATAGGCTTAAGGGGACATACTATGAACATTGTTTTCATTTTCAAAAGGTTAAATGAACTTCATCTCAGAACCGTCATAACTTAGGGGCACGCAGGGGATCAAATTTCATTTGTACCTGATTGATCAATACTACATGCAAGAACGATGTTATCGTTCACTCATCCCACCTTGGTGCATAAAATGTTTCCGTGTAAGGGATGTTCATACTTGCTTTGGGGTTCAAACTAAAGCAATTCGTTTGGATAATAATAAGGTTTCATCTTGTTCAACAATAATATATAATTCAACATATATATATATATATATATATATATATATATATATATACTGGTATTTAAAAATGTGTATCAACATGTGGTTAAATGCAATGATTATCCAATTAGGGACACTTGTATAACCATTTATAGAAATAATCTAATGTAATATATATCTGAATTACCATATACTAACATGTTGATAATCAATAAGCGTATATAATATAGGGTTAATAATCTGCATACAAGAATAATATAATTACAAAACATTCTTACTCATGTCCATTGCATACGTAAAAATGCAAAGGTAGGATACTTTTTCGATCTTATTTGCATACAATACGCAACTTAGTTTTATCTCTTATATCACGACCTATCATTAATCAGATCATTCGTTCGATTAGAATAACATACTATAACATATAGTACTGCATCTCACAGTCAGCACATAACATAATCACATTATCACACATGTTCAACAGTCATTGCATCACAAACAAACATTAATACAGTCAAAATATCTAAGTTTAGATCAATTTCTGAAACATGTCGGTGTACCGACAACTTTATCGGGTAATTATCGAGTCTAAGACTCTATTCTGTAACTTAATATCCATAAGTATGAGTCGTATTATTTTTAAATAACTTATAATAATTTTTAAATATTTATCATAATTTATCGTGAATTTTCAAAAACCGGAATCATTATTAAATGATTTAAATATCAAACAATTCTATTATCATTAATATTTAATTAATATAAAACTATTGATGAAACCATTGCCAAAATATTAAAGTTATTTATAATAATTAGAATATTAATAAAGTATTAATATTACCCTTAAATGATTTTTAAAACATTTAAAATCATTTATAAATAATTACCATTAATATTTAAATATTAATGTACCCTTTATAAAAATATTAAAAGTCATTATGTATAACTTTAAATATTTTTAATTCATTTATACCCTTTTTAAATGATTTTTAAATTAATAAAACTATTTTCAAACCATTTATTTAATATAATTATTAAATAAATTTAATGTCATTAAAGTTAAATAAATATCATTAATATTAAATTATTAATGAAATTATCCTTTAAATATTAAAAGTTATATTTTATAACTTAAAGTATCCTTAAATACTTTATTTTTATTTAAAATTATTTTTGTAATATAAAACTCATTTTCAAACTAAATTATTTAATATAATTATTAAATAACTTTAATATCATTAATAATAATTAATTAAGAAATCCACCTTTAAATATTGAAAGTTATATTTTATAACTTAAAATATTTTTAAATACCTTATTATTATTTAAAATGATTTTAATATAATAAAATCATTTTTAATCTATTTATTTAATTCATTTATTAAATAACTAAATTTTCATTAATATTAATTAATTAACAAATTTCATCACCAAATATTAAAGTCATTAAAAATAACTTAAAATATTTTCTCATTCCATAATATAATTTTTAAATGATTTTTAAATTATAAAACAATTTTAAATAATTTATTTAATAAATAATTAAATAAATTAAATACCTTTAATATTTCAAAAATATTAAATATTTATTAAAATAATTAAAAACTATTTTTCGAGACTCTAAAATAATTTTAATAATTTATTATGTATTTTAATAATTAAAACTAATTTTTATAATTATTTAATGAAAATATAATTTTATAAATAATCATCATTAAAAGACCACCTATAAGCTGACAGGCAAATCATTATAGGTGTTCTTCGTTCTTGGCCAAACCCAGAAACCCAAGTGCAGAGACTGAGTGGGCTACTTTGAATAATGATTAAACACTGATAAATTAGTTTTTGGACAAACTATGACTTAGATCTTGTATTATTAGTGCACGTCTACAAGACCTAACAACAAACATGGCAATCAAGGATAAAACCAACGAGATCTAAGCCCTCAAAAAAAATTGTCAGACCTATTCTTCTTTTTCTGGATTACCCAAAAAATGAAGAACAGCTCGACCTGTTCACTTTGGGCTTCCACTACATGATGATCGAGCAATGTTTTTGTGATCTAACAACTTTAGTGTATAGACAACATATAAGACTACAGATCCTTAACATAAAGACATCAAAACATCAATACAACACGAAGATACAAGCTGGTCTACCCTTGTAAGAAATAAGGTGCAATCGGTTTAAAATTCCCGTAAATGTAAAGCGTGACTGTATTTGACCAACTTTGACCATCCATTAAATCTAGTGTGTTTGATATCTAGAGGTAATATTAGCATATATCGAAATCTTACATAACATACTACAACAAGGTTTCAAAAACCTAACCAAAACTTTAACAAACTGACAGATCAAGAGCCATCAAAATTTTTCAGACGCTTGTTCATGGATTCTCAAATTTCCAAAAAGACCCATTAATGATGTCGATTAACTTTTTGATCGTTAATAACTACCAATCTATACATCAAATGACTCTGATTCTTTTTGCATATTAAAGCACACATTACATGCTACACAAAACAACTTAAAAATAACAAAAATCATAAACGACCAAAGATCTATGGCCACTGACATTCGTTGTCAGACCACATTTTGATTTTTTTCCAGATTTTGCAAATCTTCAAATTCGAGCTTCTAAATGTTATGGATCCAACATTTATCAACCCAGATCATCATTAGACACTACTAACAACACATTTAACACAAAAATTCTAACCTCTAACGATAGATTAATGGACAAAAATCAAGCTAGGGTTTTATACCTTTATAAGAGCAAATCTGATTTCTTGGCTACTGATTTGTGATGTGTGTTAGTGGGGCTTGGATTTGGGATTGATATGCTAATAAAATTCGAAGGTGAGAGCTTGAGAGAGTTAAGAATGAGGGTTGGGTAAAATGCTAGCAAATGAATTATTTTTTTTCTCTCTCTAATCTATTTATAGAAGTCTAACAAATGAATGTGGGACTTAACTATTATCCCCAATGCTTGTGTTGTCCATTAGACAAAACCCCTTATCTTGTTCTTAAGTATTCTTAATGAGATTTCCACTAATGAGGTGTAGACAACATTGTACTTTGTGTAAGAAATTAATAAAAGTAAGGTCATTAGCTATTTAAGGAAACTTGATTAACCTAATTTGTTGACTTAAAAGGCCTATTGTGGCCAGCTATGTGTATTCCCACTAATTCCTTTATTTATCTTTTATTTTAATGCATAAATTAGATAAATCAAAGGTCTAAAATACCCTTAATTATGTGGGCTAAGTTTGGGCTTGAATTTGATTTCTTTTTGGGCTTCTCCCATAATTATTTTGGGCCATGTAATAATCATAGTCTAACAATTTTAATATATGTTACCCAAATTGTTTATTTAGTGTTTAAAATAAAATAAAATAAGTTTCTAAAATTTATAATTAGGGTTTTCTTAATTTGATTAGTGTTCTAATTATACATGAACATTAGGGTATTATATAATAATTATAATTATCCTTACTAATTTAGCAATTAGGGTTTATAATTAATAAATAGGATTTCAAGAAATTAATAAATCTAAATGTTAATTAGGGTTGACCTAATTAATCATAAAATCATATAACACAGCTATATAATAGACTTAAACTCACAATTGAGTTTCAAATTAGGGTTTTCCACAGTAAACTAGGGTTTGACATAATACATCATAACTGACCAATTATTGTCAATCCATATACATACAGTATATAATTATATCACTGAAAAATCAAAATATAAATAATATTATATTATTATTCTCATTCCTTGATCAAAATCCAAAATTAGGGTTTGGATTCCATATTTGATTTATCTGTCATACTTAACATTATTAATTAAGTTAAAATAATTAACTTAATAATCAGTACAAAGATTCCTATAATAAAATAATTATTATAATAATTCTAAAAGAATCATTTCATATATTATATAAATAATATATAATTATATTTTCATGGAAAGTAATTAATAAAAAAAACATTTCTACTATTAAATTAATTATTATAATAATATAGTTTATAACAATCATTAATTTTAAAATAAAATTATTTAAAATCATTCATGTAATAAGTATATCACATACATACATATACACATTATCTTGGCACATATTCCCCATATTTATTTTAATAAATACAAAAAAAAAAAATTATACGCAAAATTTCTAATTTATTTGTATAGAAAATATCAGGTTGTTACATTCACCCTCCCTTATAAAGATTCCGTCCCCGGAATCACTGTTTAAAAACCTACACATACATGTGTACGTAACATATACAATCATTGCAAGTAGATCTTGATCATTAATGATCGTACTGATCTTTAACCTATTCACGTAAAGCTTGTCTATTTGATTAAACGGACATTTCTAAAAGAACTCAAATTCCTCCTTCAAAATTTCTTTATAAAATAGTTTACTATATATATGAAAATCATGCATAAGAAAATAAAAGTTATACGAGTAATACCTGGAATTGCACCACCAGCTGCTACGGTATCTTGGAACGTCATGTTGTAGACCCTTGCTATTGATTTCGTCGGCTTGCTGGATGATGTTGGTCCCGTGATTGCCAGAGTTCCATTGCCCTTACCAGTATTCATACTCCCTGCCTCCGTCCTCCTCTTCGAACAATCCTTCACCTTGTGCTCAGTCGATCCTCATAGAAAACACCCACTGTTCATCCTAGGATTGGGTTAGTTGGGAGAGATATGGCCGTCCTGCCCGCACTTGTAGCACACGAACTTTCCCTTCAAACATTCTCCAAAGTGGTCTTTTCCACAGTTTCCACACTGCACAGCTTGCTTCTTAACTCCTTCCTGCTTCACCTGAATACTTCCAAAATTGCTTCACTTCCTCTTGCTACTACCACCGCTACTCCCACTATTAACTTCCACCTTCCTAGTTTCTTTGACCTTACTCTTGTTCTTTCTCTCCTTGTTGTAGAGGCTTATGGCCTCACTCCCCTCCTCAGCTATAATAGCTTTCTCCATGAGTGCTGCAAATATAGGAATCTGCAACACTGCTACCTTGTTATAGAGCCAGGGTTTTAATCCCAGCTCAAACCTTCTAGCTTTCCTAGTATCCGTATCAACTTGATGCGGAGCAAACCTAGCCAACTCATTAAATTTTACGGCGTATTCGGACACCATCATATTCTCCTGCTTCAACTCTAAAAATTTTACCTCCATCCTAGCCTGCATACTAGATGAAAAATAGTTTTTGAAGAACAATGTCTTAAACCTATCCCAAGTAACAACACCCTCTCCTGCCCTCGCCTGATTCGTTTCCCACCAAAAATTTGCCTCACCCTTCATCATGTAGGTGGCAAAAGCGGTCTTTTGCCCCTTTGTTATCCTAGCTATCACAATTGCTTCTATGGGGTCATTTGATCTTCTAAATCCTGGCGATCCGATTATCTTGAAGTCTTTGACATTTGCCGATCAATTATTTGGCTAATTTCCCACGGTTGGTATTCAATTCTACATAGCTTGATCGTCCATAATCGCAAAATTCTGTATTGATCTGGTTGTCCTCCAGCTTTGTTGATAGGTCCTTCTGCCCTTTGGTTTCATTTTCGTCTTGGCGGCATTATCATAAATTATTCCTTATTAACTTACATTCTAAACCTTATCGTATACGTTTAACATATCACACAAAATTTTCTATTCAAATAGTCATGTACTCAAATTATTAGATTTTGAAAACTTTGGTTTAACGTATTAACCAATATTCAGATAAATAATTACTATCTTCATACCAACTTATTTCGTTAATCCAACATAGATCCATATTCATAGCACTTTACATACCATAGCACATACTACTTTAAACATTCGTTATCCCTTTGTGACTTAAAAGTCGGGATTCATTACCATAACTTCTACAAAATATTACATTACACCTACATACTTATCATATACACAACATAGAATCAGACATATTCAAGTAATTCTAGTACTACTTATTTCTTACGCCGTCATTAAGGATCAATTGCTTAGTAATCTATATATTCTCATTATCCTTGATAATCCATTCACACCTAACTATTCCTAGTTCGTCAAACTTACAACACATTATGAGTTTAAGAACTCACCACAAACATATGAGTTTAAGAACTCGACATTGACCACATATTCTTTAACTATACTCTACCTATCTATTATACTATCATTTCTGGGTCCGGTACAATACTTTTCAAAATAACCACCTCATTGAGGTAGCTTTCAATTGAGCCTCTATTTCAGCTATTGGCTTTGATATTGGCTCGATCATGGAGATCTGCTCTTTCTTTACGACCTGAGGGTATCCTAATCCTTATCCCACATAACATCTACACACAAACTATCTTGATTAACAAAGAATATATACACACAACAAATAATAGTTTTATATAAGTTAGCTTTTATTTTGTTTGACGATGAATTTATCCAATTCTTCTCTTTATAAACTCTATATGAGTTATTTGTATTTTCAACGTTTCCCTCTATTCCAAGGTTATAACCTAAGGTCTAACCCACCTAAGGTTTTTAACCCTAAAGCTTTGATACCAACCTGTAAAGCCCCCAAATTCGGGTACTTGAAACCTGAATTCAGTGCTTCACGATACCATTTCTATGAGCGAAATAATACTAATAATAATAACAATAATATAAATGTTAAACTTAATTTACATAACTATCAAAGTCTAGCTCCCAAGTACGTAACCTTTAATCATATCTTACAATACATGATAATAAATATATAACATTGTCTTAATAATATTAAACTATTACATAAGATATCATTGAAATCATTCAGCAACCTTTCCCTTTCCATTGTTTCTAGCAGAGCCTTCAGATTGTTCACACTTAGCTGAAAACATTTAAATTAAGCAAGGATGAGCATTTGAGTGCCCAACAAGTAATAACAATTATATATATATATATATAAGCTGAAAGAATTTAAATGTTTTCTTTATACTACCCTTCTACAAGAAATCAATAGTTTTGAAGTAATCAACCGAGATAAATAATAACATAACAACCCTCTTTCAAATTTTTGAAACTACGTCTTGACTATAAATAGGGTTAAGGGACATACTATGATCATTGTTTTCATTTTTGAAAAGGTTAAAATGAACTTCATCTCAGAATCATCATAACTTATAGGCACGGGGTGATCATTAGATTGTACCTGTATTGATCAATACTACATGAAAGAACGATGTTATCGTTCACTCTTTCCACCTTGGGTGCATAAAAGTTTTCCGTGTATAAGGATGTTCATACTTGTCGATTTCCAAACCAAAACAATTCGGTTGGATAATAATAAGGTTTCATCTTGTTCAAAAATAATCTATAATTCAACATATATATATATATATATATATATATATATATATATATATATATATACGAATATTTAACAAATGTGTATCAACATGTGGTTAAATTCAATGATTATCCAAGTGGGGACACTTGTATAACCATTTATAGAAATAATCAAACAGAATATATATCTGAATTACCATATAGTAACATGTTGATAATCAATGAGCGTATATAATATAGGGTTAATAATCTGTACAGTAATAATATAATTCTGAAACATTCTTACTCATGTCCATTGCATAAAGAAAATGCAAAGGTAGGATACTTGCCTAATGCGCTGCTTACAATACGAAACTTAGTTTTATCTCTTATATCACGACCTATCAATAATCAGATCATTCGTTCGATTAGAATAACATACTATAACATATAGTACTGCATCTCGCAGTCAGCACATAACCTAATCACATTATCACACATGTTCAACAGTCATTGCATCACAAACAAACATTAATATAGTTAAAATATCTAAGTTTAGATCAATTTCTGAAATATGTCGGTGTATCGACAGCTTTATCGGGTAATTATCGAGTCTAAGACTCTATTCTGTAACTCAATATCCGTAAGTATCAGTCATATTATTTTTAAATAACTTATAATAATTTTTAAACATTTATCATAATTTATCGTGAATTTTCAAACACCGGAATCATTATTAAATGATTTAAATATCAAAATATTCTATTATCATTAATATTTAATTAATATAAAACTATTAATGAAACCATTGCCAAAATATTAAAGGTATTTATAATAACTTAGAATATTATTAAAGTATTAATATTACCCTTAAATAATTTTTAAAACATGTAAAATCATTTGTAAATAATTACCATTAATATTTAAATATTAATGTACCCTTTATAAAAATATTAAAATTCATTATGTATAACTTAAAATATTTTTAATTCATTTATACCCTTTTTAAATGATTTTAAATTAATAAAACATTTATTTAATATAATTATTAAATAAATTTAATATCATTAATGTTAAATAAATATCATTAATATTAAATTATTAATGAAATTATCCTTTAAATATTAAAAGTTATATTTTATAACTTAAAGTATCCTTAAACACTTTATTTTCATTTAAAATTATTTTTGTAATATAAAAATCATTTTCAAACTAAATTATTTAATATAATTATTAAATAACTTTAATATCATTAATAATAATTAATTAATGAAATCCACCTTTAAATATTGAAAGTTATATTTTATAACTTAAAATATTTTTAAATACCTTATTATTATTTAAAATGATTTTTAATATAATAAAATCATTTTTAATCTATTTATTTAATTCATTTTTAAACAAATAAATTATCATTAATATTAATTAATTAATAAATTTCATCACCAAATATTAAAAGTCATTAAAAATAACTTAAAATATTTTCTCATTCCATAATATAATTTTTAATGATTTTTAAATTATAAAACCATTTTTAAATAATTTATTTAATATATAATTAAATAAATTAAATACCTTTAATATTTCAAAAATATTAAATATTTATTAAAATAATTAAAAACTATTTTTCAGACTCTAAAATAATTTTTCATAATTTATTATGTATTTTTAATAATTAAAAACTAATTTCCTATAATTATTTAATGAAAATATAATTTTTATAAATAATATGTCGCTAAAGACCACTTATAGCGACAGAACCATCGCTGTAGGTGTTCTTCGCGTTCTTGGCCAAACTCAGAAACCCAAGTGCAGAGACTGAGTGGGCTACTTTGACTAATGATTAAACACTAATAAATTAGTTTCTGGACAAACTATGACTTAGATCTTGTATTATTAGTGCTCGTCTACAAGACCTAACAACAATCATGGCAATCAAGCATAAAACCAACGAGATCTAAGCCCTCAAAAAAAATGTCAGACCTATTCTTCATTTTCTGGGTTACCCAGAAAATGAAGAACAGCTCGACCTGTTCACTTTGGGCTTCCACTACATGATGATCGAGCAATGTTTTTGTGATCTAACAACTTTAGTGTATAGACAACATATAGGACTACAGATCCTTAACATAAAGACATCAAAACATCAATACAACACGAAGATACAAGCTGGTCTACCCTTGTAAGAAATAAGGTGCAATCAGTTTCTGGAAATTCCCAGAAACAGAAAGCGTGACCAGATGACCAACTTTGACCATCCATTAAATCTAGTGTGTTTGATATCTAGAGGTAATATTAGCATATATCGAAATCTTACATAACATACTACAACAAGGTTTCAAAAACCTAACCAAAACTTTAACAAACTGACAGATCAAGAGCCATCAAAACTTGTCAGACGCTTGTTCATGGATTCTGGGCAGCCCAGAAAAGACCCGGTCAATGTCGGTTAACGACTTTTGACCGTTAATAACTACCAATCTATACATCAAATGCCTCCGATTCTTTTTGCATATTAAAGCACACATTACAAGCTACACAAAACAACTTAAAAACAACAAAAATCATAAATGACCAAAGATCTGTGGCCACTGACATTCGTTGTCGCATTACGCTTGATTTGATTTTTTCAGTTTTGCAAATCTTCAAATCCGAGCTTCTAAATGTTATGGATCCAACATTTAGCAACCCGGATCATCATTAGACACTACTAACAACACATTTAACACAACAATTCTAACATCTAACGACAGATTAATGGACAGAAATCAAGCTAGGGTTTTATACCTTTATAAGAGCAAATCTGATTTCTTGGCTACTGATTTGTGATGTGTGTTAGCGGGGCTTGGATTTGGGACTGATATGCTAATAAATTTCGAAGGTGAGAGCTTGAGACAGAGTTAAGAATGAGGGTTGGGTAAAATGCTAGCAAATGAATTATTTTCTGTCTCTCTCTAATCTATTTATAGAAGTCTAGCAAATGAATGTGGGATCTATTATCCCCCATACTTTTGTTGTCCATTAGACAAAACCCCTTATCTTGTTCTTAAGTATGCTTAATGAGATTTCCACCAATGAGGTGTAGACAACATTGTACTTTGTGTAAGAAATTAAGAAAAGTAAGGTCATTAGCTATTTAAGGAAACTTGATTAGCCTAATTTGTTGCCTTAAAAGGCCTATTGTGGCCAGCTATGTATATACCCACTAATTCCTTATTTAGCTTTTATTTTAATGCATAAATTAGATAAATCAAAGGTCTAAAATACCCTTAATTATGTGGGCTAAGTTTGGGCTTGAATTTGATTTCTTTTTGGGCTTCTCCCATAATTGTTTTGGGCCATGTAATAATCATAGTCTAACAATTTTAATATATGTTAGCCAAATTGTTTATTTAGGGTTTAAAATAAAATAAAATTAACTTCTAAAATTTATAATTAGTGTTTTCTTAATTTGATTAGGGTTCTAATTATACATGAACATTAGGGTATTATATAATAATTATAATTATCCTTGCTAATTTAGCAATTAGGGTTTATAATTAATAAATAGGATTTCTAGAAATTAATAAATCTAAATGTTAATTAAGTTTGACCTAATTAATCATATAATCATATAACATAGCTATATAATAGACTTAAACTCATAATTGAGTTTCAAATTAGGGTTTCCCACAGTAAACTAGGGTTTGACATAATACACCATAACTGACCAATCATTGTCAATCCATATACATACAGTATATAATTATATCACTGAAAAATCAAAATATAAATAATATTATATTATTGTTCTCATTCCTTGATCAAAATCCAAAATTAGGGTTTGGATTCCATATTTGATTTATCTAGTCATACTTAACATTATTAATTAAGTTAAAATAATTAACTTAATAATCTGTACAAAGATTCCTATAATAAAATAATTATTGTAATAATTCTAAAAGAATCATTTCATATATTATATAAATAATATATAATTATATTTTCATGAAAAGTAATTAATAAAAAAACATTTCTACTATTAAATTAATTATTATAATAATATAGTTTATAACAATCAATAATTCTAAAATAAAATTATTTAAAATCATTCATGTAATAAGTATATCACATACATACATATAAACATTATCTTGGCACATATTCCCCATATTTATTTTAATAAATACAAAAAAAAATTTATACGCAAAATTTCTAATTTATTTGTATAGAAAATATCGGGTTGTTACATTCTTTACTATCTAAGTTTTAAAAAAATTTTCATGCTACCGATTATTCCTCTCTGTACATGTACTTGCTACACACACATCAAATTTGAAGATCGGACTCATTATTTGCGATGCGAGTCTCCATTATTCTGGCCCATATTATGGCTGCCTCTCTCTCCGTAGGTTATGGCTTTGCTCGGCCAAAGCTTCGGTCTTCTTGTGCCATGAGCTATTTTGGCCTTAATTTTGTGCCATGACGCCACGACTCATGCACCGTAAATTTTGACATATTTTTCAACTTATGAGATTCTCGGACTCGTAACTTCTCCGTTTAAGTCCGAATTGGCTCATTCAAGAGCCTACGGTTCAAAAATCACATACTCTACGTGTTCATGAAAGAATTTTATCTATTCGACTTCGTTTGCTAAAAATTCACCTATTAGTTCATTTTTAACGAAAACGATAAACGTTCGTGAGCGTTCAACGCTCGTTTCTTTGTTTTAAGTCGGAATTCGGTCATTTTCGAGTCCGCAACTCTATAATGCCAAATACGACTTGTCTCCATCAAAAACCAACGTTTCCGAGTTTAAACACAAAATCTGACTTCGATTCCCAGAATTTCACGAATTCGACGATTATCGTCCAATCGTGTGAATTCCGACAAAACTTCATTACTAATGATTCTTTCATTATTCCAAATGCATTCATTTCGTTAACTAGACATCTCAACCTATATTTTACAATAACTTATATTCTAATTAGGTTATAACTTATTTCTTATAAGTTCATAACTTAACAAATTCTTCAATACAAGATTTTCATTTCCTTATGACTTATTCGGCTTAAGTCCATTGATTATTCCATTCTAATAAGTTCTTAGCATACATAATCATTAAGTTACACTTCTCTTATCACCCTACAATGGTAGAGATAGAAGAGATAAGATCATTTACCTTTGAAGACTAACTTCTTCTTCTTTAGAAAATCTAACAATGGAAGTTAAGATTAATAGTGCTTATGCTCTCTAACATTTAAGTTGCTTTTGTAAGGAAGTTGTTGGATGAAAAATAAACAAACAAATGAAGAATCCAAGCTTGGTATTTATAGGCTTTCCAAAGTTAGGGCCTAATGGTTATTAGGACATCCCACCTCCTCACTAACCTCCTTACTATTCACTACTTGCACACTAAGTAAACTTGGCCATCACACTTATTTCTTGCCCACCACATAAAATCCTTGGTCACCATTTCACCCATGGGTTACCCCATTGATCTTGCTTTACCTATTGGATCATCAAATGGGCCTTGGTCTTAAATTAACTAACTTATCTTTGGGCTTATTTTACTTTGCTTTGGGCTTACATTAATCCCACATAGGTTTACACCTTTATTCATATTGGAATTGTTCTTCATACAAAGTCCACCATTCTATTTCCTTAGACTCTAATACCTAACATTCTAAAATTTAATCCACATTCGAAATATTGCATTTTCCATACTTAGATTATTATTACATAATCCATCTTGCCTCGATATTATAACGTTACGTATTTCTCGGAAGTTCAAAAATAATTTCCGAGCGATAAATGATGAATAATTTTTTTCAAAAAATTTATTGGAAAGCTTTTATTTTTATCTTGGAAATTCAAACACTTTAATTCCCTCACATAGTCAAAATACTACGATGTTCCGACGTTTCTAGGTTATAGAATGACATACTTCTTATTAACACATAATATTAACAAATAATATTATTTCTTGGGACCGCCAGAATTCAAGGGGACTACAGATCCAATCGAAGCCCAAACTTGGGTGAAAGAAATGGAGAAAGCGTTTGTGATTGCGCGTGTGGCAGAAGAGCAAAAGATGACTTTTTGCTTTATCTAATGAAGGGAGAAGCCAATTATTGGTGGGAGACGAATCAAGCGAGAGCCGGTATACAATGATAGTAGCATGGACCAGATTTAAGGAGTTGTTCTTTGAGAATTACTTCTACCGAAAGTATGCAAGCTCGGATGGAAGTTAAGTTCTTGGAACTTAAGCGAGAGAATATATACATTTGAGTATCTTTGCTAAATTCAACGAATTGGCACGATTTGCACCTCATCGGTGAGATCTGAGCGAGAAAGGCAAGAAGATTCGAGAACGAATTTGAAACCGTGAATATTCAACAAGGTAAGCGGTATTGCGGATCAACACGTTTGCGGCTCTCTTTGGAGAAAGCGTTAATTCTTTGAAGGAGGAAGCGAGGTTTGCATCTCGTTTTTATCGAGAGAAGAAGAAGAAGACCAATGAGGGTGGAAGCATCGGTGGTAGTAACCCAAACAAGAGGAAGTGAGCGAGAATACCCAATCGGGTAGTAAAATTGAAGGGAATAGGAAAGGAGCGAGCCTTGTCGGCGAATCAGGAAAGAACCACGGCAAGCGTTTATGCGAAGAGGAAGGGGGTTGTTATAATTGCGGACAAGAGGGCCACATGTCACCCAATTGTCCCAACCCAAAGAAGATACAAGGTTGTTTTGCTGTGGATCGATGACCATCGTGTGAGGAACTCTGTCCAGAAGAGAAATCTTTGAGAAGGAAAGCGCCATAAGGGACCCGTGGTGGAACCTTGGCAATCCGAGGACTCCTGACCGGGAAGATCAACCGCCGTACATTTTAACATGATGGTATTTGGGCGATGGCTACTCCTCGAGGTAGCAATGTAATGATTTTGCTTAATATTTAATTACGCGAGTAATATTAGTTTAATATAGCTGAGAATTGTTTTCTTTTATAGATTCAAGTCTCAGGTTAGAAATTAAGACACAATTTAATATTGTGTTGATAAAAATGAATTGATGATACAACTTTAAAAGATTGTAGAGAATAAGAAAGCGGTGATTCCGAGGACGGAATCCTTTTAAGGAGGGGTGAATGTGATAACCCGGGATTTCGAATAATCAAAATTTTACGAATAAATTTTTTATTTTTTTTTATTTAATATTAACTGTTAATAGTGTAGTGAGAATTAGTGAGACGAGTCTCGAGAATTAGTCAATATATGTTTTGACTGAGAAATTAAAGTAGAGTTGTGCTTAACAACTTTAGAAAACCCTAACCCTAATTTTCGGATAGGGATTCAGTAGAAAATACAATTAAAATAATTGTATTGTTGATTATGTGTTTGGACTGTATAGAAATGTTGATCAATAATTGATCGGATAAGGTTTAATATTATTAAAACCCTAATGTGGTGTAGAAAACCCTAATGTGGTGTAGAAAACCCTAATGTGTTGTAGAAAACCCTAATTTTAAATATCGGAGATTGTAAACCTTAAATTAGGAACCCTAATCCTAATTGGTAGACTTAATGGATTCATTAAACATAAATATGAGATTAGAAATCCTAATCTCCGGATTAGAAACCCTAGCGTACTTTAGAAAACCCTAATTGTGCACAGGAAACCCTAATTTCAAAACCGGAATTGTAAACCCTAATTAGGCAACCCTAATTTTTATTAGCATGCCTAAAGTGTTTGTTAAAACATAAATATGATTAGAAATCACTAATTATATTTTTGTAATTTAAATTTCTATTTTAGAAACCCTAATTTTATTTTAGAAAATTTAGTTTTCTAATTAAACCCTAAATTTGCAAATTATGGGAATTAGAATTTTTAGACCTAAAGGGTACAAAACCTAAACCCTAGATTGTCCAAACCCTAAACCCTAAGGGTTTCATCAAATGAGAAATTCTAGAAAATTAAGGAAATGTCAAAAATGCCCTTTATGGATATTTTATTAGATTATTTGTATATTTTGCCAAATCATGAGTTGGTGAACAACTTTGTTGACTTGTGTGACCTAAAAATCTCGTAAATCACCTCCCCCATGACAAATAGCATTAGATCTTGCAACATATCATCATATATATAGATTTAGGAGTGAGAAAAAGTCATAAATTTGGCCATTTTTCTCTCTTGCTCTTACCAACTCTCTCTTCTTCCCAAACCTCCGAATTTGTTTAGTAAATCAGTCACCAAATACATCCTAGAAACACCAAAAAACAGATTGGAAAGATCAAGATCAAAGTTTGGTCAAGAAGGTATAAGACCTACTTTTATTTTTGATCCATGTTACTAAGACAGAGTTCATGTTTATGTGTTTAGATTAATGCTAGAGGATGTTTTATGTTGATCTATGATGATCAAACATATATCCATAGCATCAAAGTGCTTTAATATGGTGTTTTTCAAAAAGCATTAAGAACAAAATCGTGGTCCGACAACCTAATGTCAAAAAGCCACGATCGTTACTCGTTTGTTGTTTTTGTTATTTAAAAGCTTTAAGTTGTAGCACGGCATATGGTCTTTAATCTTCAAGTGGTAGAATATCAATTTGATAGCTAGATTTCAAGTTATTTTAGGTCAAATACAGCGTTGGCCAAGTTGACAGACGAAAATCTGGGCAACCTGTAAATTTAAAACGACTTTCCGACAAGATTTTGTAGTGTCCGGATCTCGATTACATTTAGTGTTTGATGTTGTTTATTGGTACATCTTGTATTTGGTCATGTGTACTATAAATGGAAGTCTTTATATCACCTATAAACTCAGCAGATCAAACAGAGAAAGTGGTCAAAGTAGACTACTCGCTCAGTTTGGCATTTTCTGGAAAATTTCCAGAAACTTAAGAACTTAGTTTCTGTCAACGTTTGACCGAATTAAAGGAGGTTGTTTTATTGTTGTTTATCTGATATGTTGTCTCATAATTGTACCTTGACATGAGGACTACAATTTTGAATCATAAAACCACTTAAAACATGACTGAAACATAGATTAAAATAATCTTGAAAGTGGCAACTCGAAACTGTCAGGGGCCAGAAAAACCCAGAATGGGTCTGACAACTTCTTTGAAGCTCTAGATCTTGCCGTATTGTTATTGTTTGAACAAGTTGTTGGTTTATACTTGTAGTATTACATATGAACTACATAAGAAATGTCTTAGTTTACGAGAACATGAATATCTTTGAGATTAAAGGTTTGGTCAAAGGTGGTCAAGGTGGATAAGTTTATCGTCGGTGTTCTTGAGCTCAAGAACACCAACAATGACGCTTTATGTGTCGCTAAAGGCTTTTAGCGACGAATTATTTATTTTTATTTTACGAATATTCCTAAATTAATAAAATTAGAAATAAATTCTAAAATTTCCAAAATGGTTTTAAAAATTATTTTAAATTATGGAAAATAATTTCGACCAATTGAATATTTTCTTTAATATTTATAATTATTTAAATATTAAAGGTATTTAATTTATTTAATTAGTGTATTAAATAAATTAGAGAAAAGTGATTTAATATTATGAAAAATCATTTTAAATAAGAAAATGTATTTAAAAATATTTTGAGTTATAAAATGTAACTTTTAATATTTTTGGAGAATTCTCATTAATACTTTAATATTAATGATATTTGATTTATTTAATTATGATATTAAATAAATGAATTAAAAATGATTTTATTGATTTAAAAATCATTTAACAATGAGAAAAATAGTTTAAAAATATTTTAAGTTATAATTAATGACTTTTAATATTTAGATGATAATTTCATTAATATTTTAATATTAATGGTGATGATTTAAAAATGATTTTAATTACTTTAAAAATCATTTAAGTAGAATATTGTTGATTTAAAATATTTTAAGTTATTAAAAATAACTTTAATATTTTGACAAGTATGTTATTAATATTTTAATATTATTAAATATTAATAATGATAAGATTATTTGAGAATTAAATCATTTAAAATGATTTTGATGTTTGAAAAATTATTATAAATTATAATAATTGCTTGATAATTATTAAAAGCTTCCTAAAAATATTATAATTGATAATTAACTTATCTAAATTAATATTGAAGCTTAGAGACCAAGTTTATTGGACAATCAATGTGTTAATTGTCGGATAGGGTGACCGAAACACAGAATGGAATAAGAAGTCAAACTGCATCGATATAGTTAGACTTGTTATGTGTTTATATAGGCTATAAACACTGATGTGGCTATGTGATAATGTGCCTAGAAGAAGTTTGACTGTAAAATACAGTGTTATGTGTTATAAATGATTGTGCTAATTGTAAGACCGATATTATTGATTATAGGTCTTTCAAAGCGAATAAGTATTTTGTGTAGCTGTAATCAGCGGAAGAGGCAAGTTCCCTAACTCAACCTTGAGTTATTTCATTCAAATTACTATTGGTGGATAATTATTGCTAATTATGTCACGTCCAGGGATTTATTGTTGAAATTAAATTATTGAATTAGAATATATATATATTCGTTGAATTCTTGTTGTTGGATATTCATATATGTAGAAGTTAGAATTATTGATCTGTATAATTCTTGTTTATTGTCAAATTATCTTTGAGAAATGTCTTAGCTAATTATTACGGCTGAGCGAATATTAGTTAGAACTTGATAAGTTCGAGAAGAGAATTCAATTATTATTGAGAGATCGATGCCAATTATTTGACTAAGATCGAGAAGTAAATAAATTTGAAATCACAGATATTTCGTTGTTAAATCAAAATCTTGATTACGACATCTTTGAGAAGAACAACCTTTTATAAAAGGGAATATCATTAAATCGTATATTCGATCATTCTTGCGACTTAAGTATTATGCATAATATAGGGTATAATAAGCTGATCACTTGTTATACTTGCAGAGGGGTATGATTTAATCTTTACGGTTATCTGATACACCTGGGTATATTAAAGTATAACTTTGATAGTTACTCGAGAAGAGAAGTTCAAGATCCAATGGATCGCTTCAAGATAAATCGAAAAACATTCCACTTTGATATTTCGTAGAATTGATTCTTGATTATTCATTAGAATATCGTAGAAACTTTGAAAGCGTTGTACTCTTTCATCATTGAATTATTGTGTTGATTAGAAAACGAGAAGACTTGTTATTGAATAACAATTTGTTCAGCTATTTCAAAGTTCCCCGAACTTTGGTTTCATTCTATCAAAATAGATAGTCTGGTGATTTGAATACTTATACATTTATTGTATGTATTAACTTGCGGGGCAAATTTGTTGCTCACCCTTGCTAAATAAAACATTTCATCTAGGGACGAAGTTGCAGGAGGTGCTGTGAAGCAGAACAAAGGCAAAGGCGTAGTTATAAATTAGTTATGTTAAACATATTTAATATGTTGTATTGTAAACCCTTTTTGTATATCTAAAGGGTATGTTTGTAATGTTAAGGTTAGAGAACCTGGGTAATGTATTATTAACCTCTGATAAAAACTTCTGTAAGTTACTATCTATATATTATGGGTAGTTAAATGTTATTTATATTTGGATCGTGAACACCAAACTCGGGGGTCAGGTAACCCGGATTTGGGGGTGTCACAGATTCATTGTAGTATAACACTGCATCGTTTATATTACACAACCTAAGCTGATTACATTACTTTCTCGCAATTGCTTTCCAAATATTGGGATTTACAAAAGACTACCCTTTGTTATACAAAAGAGGGTTTTACGTCACTACTAGATACAAAATATTTACATATCTAAACTACTCTAGTCACTACTAGATCACATCTGCCTTAAGGCATTCTCAAAATCCTCTTTGGCAAGACTGGCGATAATATCACGGCTGATAGTATGTCGTGTCTGCCCTGTTTCTACGGGATAACCAGCTACCTACAGCTGGAAGTCCGCATGAGAACTCCTATGGATGTAGGACATTCTCCCCATCTTCTGTTTCTTGGTGTTTAACTCATCCTTGAGCTCAAAGACCTCCTGTTTCAGCTCATGGACCTTGTCCTTGGCCAAAATCCTCTCATCATGCTCCTGCTCCCACATGGACTCCACATCCGTCTTATCTTCTATTACCGCCTGGAGCTCTGCTTTCAGCTCCTTAACCTCCTGTCAGTAATGGATTTTTCTATCCAATACTGACATAAAAAGTGACATCATTGAGTCCCCCGGAGCCATCTTTGCTGCTATAGCTACTGGGTTGAAGGACACCACCTCCACCTCATCTTCTAGCATGCCGTCAAACACAGACATGAGATCTAAACTCTCTAAGTCTCCAGACCCAACCACTACTATCTCGAGATCTACTGCTATTGGGTTCGATATAATCTCTATCTGATTCACCGACCTTTCATTGACTACATATACGTCTCTATTTTCTCCTGACATCTACAACAACACAAAAAGTTTGATTAGTACACGTTAGTAGGATAATAAAAACACATAACATATATAATGCATTTTTATAAGGTTAATTTACATCTTTTATTCTTTAACTTTTCTTAAGGTTATGACTTAAAGTTTAAATCCCCCCTTAAGTTTTATAACCTAATGCTTTGATACCAACATGTGACGGCCCCAAATCTGGGTATCTTCCGACCCGACAGATGGTGCTACACAGTGCTACAATTCACACAAACATTTAGTTGAAATACCTCAAAAGAACGAATATTTCTTATATATATTTGAAATAATATTTATATTCCCCCAGGTTCTTTATAACCGTTAAATTTGTCCTTGTCATAAGATATAATATTATCATTTCAAAACCTATACTATTACATAGGTAATCTATGGGTTCGCCTTAGCCTTCCCTTTCCTTCTTTGCCATCTGCTTCGATCTTAGTTTGCATTCATATGGTTCAAGCAAGAGTGAGCCTAACGAGCTCAATAAGTACAACAATTCTAGTAAATTAGCATTGTAAGACCCCGAATTTTATGAATGAAAGTATTCAATTTTCTTATAATTATTATTTTATTTCGTAAATGGTTAAATTGATAAAAGTTTAAAGTTAAGGGTGATATATGAATATTTTTTTTGGCAAAGTAAGCAAGTTGTTATATAATATTCGATTGGTTGGGAAATATTCGTTTTATCAGGGAATATTCGTATAACGGCACAATCATTGGTGGACCCCACAACAGAATTATTGTCGGAGTTAGAAAACGACAAAATTATCTTTTTATAAAAATAATGGCGGAAGTTTTACCGTTAACTGTTGAAACACCCGGTGTTAAAAGTACTATAATACGCGTGATTGCATAGTAGCACACAATATTGATTATTGATGCTTACGTAAGAAGTCACTCATTTTTGTTCAATTATTGCTACAGTAATTGCTGCATAGTATTTGCATAGTAAAATCTTTTAATATAAAATAGAATACTTTTATAAAGTTATTTGTTTTATTAGATTTTAAATATAATATATTTTATTTTATTATGCATAGTATTTGCATAGTGCCTGCATAGTATTTGCATAGTAAAATCTTTTTATATAAAACATAATACTTTTATAAAGTTATTTGTTTTATTAGATTTTAAATAAAATATATTATATTTTATTATGCATAGTGTTTGCATAGTGCACTGCATAGTATTTGCATAGTAAAATCTTTTTATATAAAACATAATATTTTTATAAAGTTATTTGTTTTATTAGATTTTAAATAAAATAAAATAAAATATATTTTGTTATGCATAGTGTTTGCATAGTACATGCATAGTATTTGCATAGTAAAAACTTTTTATATAAAACAGAATACTTTTTATAAAGTTTTATTTTATTTGATTATAAATAGAATGTATTATATTTTATTGCATAGTAGAGCATAGTATCCTTTCCATTCTCCTATAAATGGGATGCTTAGTTAGAATTGAAAATCACACCAGAAGTTTAGAGAAATCTTCTTCTATAATCTTGAGCGTATTTTTTAGAGTTTTGAGAAAGATTTGAGCGTAGAAAATAGTGCAAGTTTTCTTCAAGTATATCCCCGCCCTACCGTCAGAATACTCTTGTTTTTAAGGTAAGGGATATTATTATTATAGTAAGGGGTATTATTCTTTCATATTCATGAAGAGAGTTATTTTCTTTTAATACTCGTAAGGGGTATTATTCTTTCGTATTCATGAAGAGAGTTATTTTCTTTCAATACTCGTAAAGGGTATTATTCTTTCGTATTCATGAAGAGAGTTATTTTCTTTCAATACTCGTAAGGGTTGTTATTCCATTCTTTATTATTATGTTAGAATAACTTTTTTTGTCAGTATCGCATACATGGTGAAATTCTTCTGTTATTCCATTCTTTATTATTCTGTTGGAATAACCTATCTGTGCGGTCTATCGCATGCCTAGTAAATTCTGTTGTTATTTCATTCTTTATTATTCGGTTAGAACATCCTGTCTGTGCGCATTACGCATGACCTGGTTCCATTATTTATTATTTTGTTGGAGCATCCTGTTTGTGCGGATTACGCATGACCTGGTTCCATTCTTTATTATTCTGTTGGAATATCATGTCTATGCGGATTACGCATGACATAGTTCTGTTATTTATTATTATGTTGGAATAACCTGTCTATGCGAAGTACCGCATACATGGTGAAATTCTTCTATTATTCCATTCCTTATTATTCTGTTGAAATGATCTGTCTACGTGGATTACCGCATGGCGAGCGAAAATCCATTTGCAGTTTCATATATTCTATTATACTCAGTCGGTTAAAGTTTTGGCTTCTATACTCTATGAAATTATTGGAATATCCTTGATATTTGCGCTTCATCCAGTATCTTTTCATGGAAATATTCTTCTGAGCATTCTTGAATTTTATTCCACAAAGCAGTATCGTGTTGACAATTTGGACATTCTTGGTTCCTGGATAAATTAATTTATAAATCTTTAAAATTTATTCTTGAACTTGTTTTATTGAATTTTCATCATCCTCATGCTTATATTATGTTGAAAGTCATCTGTGACTTGTAGTGCATAGATGGACTTGGTATGATCATGACCAGGGATTATTCGGTATAATCATGACCGTAATGTTACAAATGATGTGGAAAAAGTCCTCATTGGCCCGTAGTTCATTGATGGACAGTTTTTGATATGATTATGGCTATGGATTCTCTTCGACCAAGGGTGCAAAGATGAATTGTTTTGTGACATGATCAGGACCGTTGATGAAAACACGATTATCTTTGGCCCGTAGTGCATGGATAATTCGTGGTCGTTATACTAAAGAATATCCTTGGCCTGTAGTGCAGGGATGATTCGATGATGTGGATTAATTATTGAGCCGAGTCTCAGCAATGAAATATTAATTCATGGATGTGATAATAATTAATATCCTTGGCCCGTAGTGCATGGATAATTCATGGATGTGATACTAACGAATATCCTTGGCCGTAGTGCATTGATAATTCGGTGATGTGGATTATTTATTGAGCTGAGTCTCAGCGATAAAATATTGATAATAGACTTTTAATTCGTAGAAGATAGTAGATATCATGCTCTACTTGACTCTTCTAAAATATAGTTGCATGTCGTTGGCCTGTAGTGCAAGAATGAACTGTTAATGAATATCTTTGGCCCATAGTGGAAATATGAATTTATTAGTATGATTATGGACATGAATTGTGATTCGGTATAACCATGGTCTTTGATATTTCAGGTAAAGACAGGTGATGAAAATTATCTTCGTCCTAGGTGCGAAGAGGAATTTAGAACCACAATTATGATTATTAGTTATTCACCTGATTGTGGACAGTTTTTGTTGACTGATGTTACGGGGATAAAACATTGTTGGTGGATTTTTAACGTGGAGAAGATAATAGACTTTATGGTCTATTTGACTCTTCTAATGGATTGCTCGTTCCGCTGCAACTATGGTTGAAAAGTTTTATCATCTGCCATATGTTCTAAATCTCTAATTCATTACTGACAAAGGCTATTGATAATTTAATTATATTTAGTCATGATATTTTTTTTCTTGGGCTAGTTCACAATTCCTTTCTGTTAATAAGAGTGTAGGCGGGGTGAAAGGGGGATAACAGGGGAATAGAACAGTGGTCTATAGTTGTTAAGGTTCTCCCTAAATAGTATGGAAATAATTATGTTGAGAACGTTAGATAATTTTGTCGTATTGTATACGTCATTTGATACTTAATTTTGGTGAACCGAATAGGGTGAGGTGAACCCAATTTTGGAAGGGTGTTTTGTCACTATCATACAAGATGTCTAATGACATACAACCTCGTGTTATCATAAGACATGGTTATTGTAACATCCAAGAATTTTGAATATTCAATGAATTAAATTTTTATTTGAATATGTGGATTAAATGAATTTAATTGAGTTATTATGTGAGTAAGATGTTCGAAGGTCGTTCTATGACCTAGAATGTGTAGATGTGGTTAGTATTCTGGCTTTGTGCTAGAATTAATTGTTGTGAATTATCAAGACGAGAATGAAAGTTTTTTGAGATTGTTTGCATAAAAATACTATTCATCCGATGACGTTTGGAGCTAAGGTTTGAAATTCCGAGAAACGCGTAATGTTAGAATATGACGATATTATGGAAAATCCAATAATATTACCGTTATGGCAAACGAAGTTTTCGCCTGCGGAATTAAAACCTAAGGGTTTGTGAAAGAGGTTTCCGAAAGGGAAATGTAATGCGTATAGTCATTTCTATTATTATACGTAATGAATATGAGTATTATACTAGTATGTATACAAGTATGATATGAAGAATAGTATGACATATAATACGAGTATTATATGTATATTATACGAAGAGAATACGTGAATAATACGCGTAGAATACGAATCATATTATTAGAGTATGAGTTAAGGATTTTATCCAATCCAATTGGACTTGGATTAATTATACAAGCCCAAGTCAAGGCCCAATATTAGATTGGTTAAAGCCCAATGTTTTTATGTCAAGCCCAATCCAAAAAGTAAACCGCGGGTCGAACCAGTGGGTCAAGGGATGGGTAAAACCCATGGGGCAACCCATGGGGATAACCCATATGCAAGGTGGGTCGGCCACTTGGTGTGCAAGCCAAGTGTATCACTTGGTCACCAAGTACTTTACTTGGTGACAAAGTGGTAAATAAGTGAGGAGGTGGAAAATTGGACATTTTTGCCCTCATTTAGTTTTCTATATATATACAAGGCTTAGGTTGGATTTTTGTGGTTTTACAAAGATGACCAATATATATTGAGAGAGAGAAAGAGCTAGAAACACTATATTCTTCTACTTCCAAACAAACCAATAGACGTTTATCAAGAACGTTAACTACTTCATAGGTAAATTCCTATAAACCGTAATCTTCATCCTTTTCGATTTCTTTCTCATAGAAGAATCGTAGATGAGTGGAGAGCGTTTATTGAGAAGGTATAAGAATGCCTATTAATGACCAAATCATGGATAGGACATGACCAAATAGAAATCGTAAGTATTTACGGAAGTAGAAAATGTAGAAAGTCTAGAACGTGAACTTAGTTATAATTGAACATTTTGGAAATCGTTGTAGCTAAGGTATGTGCATCTTGATTGGTTAGGATGTAGATATGAAGTCCATGGAGTATTCCATGAGATTTGGCTTAGAGAACATTAGTAACGAAGTTATGGCGAATTGTACGGAAATAGACGTTAAACATCGAAAACGTATAAAGTCCGGATTAAGGGTCAAAAGTTGTCGTGTGACTTAAAAACGTTGGATTCCAATGTCAACACGTGAGATAAAGTAATTAAGAGTCATTGGAAAAAGAATCGTCGCATTCCGACTTAGAACAAAGAAAACGAGTATTGAACGGATGAAAACGGTAAACGAACAATTAAAAATGAACTTAAAGGTGAATTCCGAGTTAACGAATTCGAAAATATGAAATTCTTACATGAACACGTAAAGGAAGTAATTCCTGACTTGTAGGAATTCGAACGGGTCAATTCGGATGTAAAAAGAACAAATTAGGAAGCCGGGAGTTTCGTTAAGAAACTAAAGCTATTTATGGCCAATCGGTGCACGAGTTAGGTGTGCCCATGACAAAAACCAATGTTATCTGTCGTCGTGCAGATGCGATTATGGCGGATGAAAATAAAATGTCTGGAGACTCATACTTGCTTGTGCGAGAGTTTGTATACATGGACTCATGCGCGTGCCGAGTCCAAGGCAAAACTCTCTGAGTAGTGGCCATGGCCTTATTTCATAGTGTAAGAGATGCTTAATGCCTTGTGTGCCGATGATGAAAAAAGGTTGACCAAGTTAGTTTTTATTCCATTTTGAATGAAGACTTAATGTAAGATATTGAAGGTACTTAATATACATTATAAGACTTACCTTAACTCACTTGTAAGGTGTTAATGTAAGAAGAACGGGTAAGGTTTAATAGTAATTAAATGAAGAACACAAATAAGTAATGAGAGAACCGTGAATGACGTTCAACGTTGGTAATTAACCATTTATGATTGAATGTCGGTTAAGGATGTAAGAACGTTAATAAAATTTAACGCGAAGATAGAAAATCGAATCGACATTAATAACGAAAGTTAAACCAAGTAAGACATAGAAGAGAAAGAAGTTGGTTAGAACCGTAAAGATAGTTTGTGTGATAACTAATTACGATTGTGCTATGTGAATATCTCATGTAGATCCCATAAAGGCTGAGAATAGTTGGAATATATATTCAAAAGGCGGCTTGAAGGCAAGTCTTTCTTAACTCTTGTCGACCTTCGTGTTAGTCAAGTTTTTACGTGATGCATGTTATCTGATGCATGAATGGTAAATAGAAAAGAGTCGATGCCTGTTTTATTCTGGCTAGACAAGTATTGAAGAGTTGATTGATTTGTTACAAGTCTGTTGATATAGAACTGTTAATGCTATCCTATGCCAAGTATTTGGTACGGATGAGAAGGTAAGTTTGTCTATGTACAAACAAAAGTATTTTCATCGATTATTCGATGGGCACGAGGGTTGCCAAATGTTAAACGTAAATACGCTAACGTAAGAGTGTTGATCAACATAGAGTACAATAAAATTTATCACCTAGAAGTGCTCGTAATTAAAGAATGAATGGATGGCCTTAGTGCGGATATCCTTTTCAAGTATGAAAATGAAAAGAGTATGTTCATGGTCTATTGACCGGTTCATCATTCTAAGCTATTATTTATACTATGGAATTCTTTGTATGAGAAGTATTAGTAAAATGTTAATAATGCTTCATAGATAATTGTTCGATATAGAATAAAAGCATGTGTTTGTTAACGTGATATTCATATGATTAGTTGTTAAGACTTACTTTGAGCTAGTTATGCTCATTCTTGCTTGAACCATATGTTTTGCAGACTAAAAGCCGAGAAAGCGAGCAGAGAATTCTAAGAGAGATAAAGGCAAGGCTAAGATGGACAATTAATCGTCCTGTAATAGACTAGTATATTCATATGTAATATACTTATGAAGAACAACGAATGTATTCGGTTATGAACCTTGGAAAGGATTTATTACAGATGTAATACAAAGATAGTAATTACACTCATTTTGTTGTTATTTCAATAGAATGATTGTATGAGATGTAGTATCGCGGAGCACCATCTGTCGGGTTGGAAGATACCCGGATTTGGGGGCGTTACAGGTTGGTATCAAAGCGTTAGGTTATAAAACTTAAGGGGGGGGGGGGAAGAACCTTAGGCGAATAACCTCCTAGGAAAGGAAAAGTCCGAAGAAAGTTAACTCGAGTTAAATGAGTTAATAAGGTATTGAGGAAACTCAGTACCAAAAGATTTAAAAGATGGAAAGTAACCCTAAATGGATTAAATATGATTTGTGCTTATATTATTGTGTATTATGTACTAATCAATTTGTTATGTGTTATTGTAGATGTCGGTTGATAGCTTGATGTATAGGGATATACATGTGATCAGCGAGGAGTCCGTGAACCGAGTTGAGGCAGATTACTATGCCTATAAGCGAGATATAATGTAGTGATTCTAGAAGAGTCGAGCACGAGGAATATTACTCGGAGGAGGATTATTGAGGAGGAGACCATGGGGATAACATCATATTTGAATATGATGATTGATTTGGAGGATGACATGGAGGTAACATCGATTAATACGGTGATGCCTGCCCTAGAGTCTACACCTACCGAGACTATGAGGGAAATGTACCTCTCGATTGCTTGGCCAAGTAATGTGCAATCGCATAATATGGTGCGGACACCATAAGGAAGAGATCGATGATCTCTATGGGGGTGAAAAGAGTCTGCAGAGTCGGGACTATGAGATAGAAACACGATGAGAAAGTGCTTATGGTGACAAGGCCCGGGACTATAAGAATGAGGTCATAGAACTTAAGGCTGGTTGAAAAAGACCCGGAAGATAGCACGAATGTCATATATAAATGACAGTGCGCACGAGGATTTCAAGCTTAAGATAGCTTGTTATTCTATTGAGTCGAGACAGACTCGACATACTATAAGTCGAGATATTGTGTCGATTTTGGCAAATTAGAAGCATGAGAATGTTGTTAGGCAGTATTAGGAGTAGTATGATAAATACTTTTTTGTAGTGACGTAAAACCCTCTTTAGTATAATTAAAGGGTAGTCTTTTTGTATATCTCAATTTTTGTAGAAGTCAATCACGGGATGTATATGTAATAGCTTTTGGGCTATGTAAAGCAACTTGTAAATAGTTTTAAACTATGAAGAAGCATTTTAATATAATGAAGTTTTATTTTAAATTCGCTTTGTTATGTATGAATTATTGTCTAATTGTTTGACGATTAATAACGAAGTAAGTAAATAAGTAATAACGGAACTTTATTTATTTAATCAGAAATGCCGCCAAGAAGAAGACAACGTAACCAAGAGGCGGAATCGCATAATGAGAACGAGGGGGGGGGGGTCCTAATAACCCAATGCAAGAGTTCGTTAATTTATTAACGGCTGCATTTAACCAAGCCGGGGGTAGAGCACCCGCAGGGCCTAGAGTAGCCCGAACGACTACTTTTAACGAATTTAAAAGTGTAGGTCCACCCTAATTTAAGGGAACAACGGACCCAATGGAGGCCCAGACATGGGTCAAGGAAATAGAGAAGGCGTTTGTTATTACAAACGTCACTGAGGTGAAAAGACCTCTTTTGCGACCTATATAATGAATGGGGAAGCCAACTACTGGTGGGAGGCTCACTAGGGTGGGGATGGAGTGGAAGCTATTACATGGGAACTGTTTAAGAAGGTATTCTTCGAGAACTATTTCCCTACTAGCATGCAAGGAAGAATGGAGATTAAGTTCTTGGAACTTAAGCAGGGGGACATGACTGTTCCCCAATACGCGACCAAATTCAATGAATTGGCAAGGTTCGCTCCACACCAAGTGGACACAGAGGAGAAGAAGGCTCGTAGGTTTGAGTAGGGCCTAACACCCTGGCTCTATAGTAGAATATCGGTGTTTCAGGGTGCTTTCTACGGGACCATTATGGAAAAGGCGATAATAGCAGAGGGTGGTAGCGAGGCGTTGACCTAGTACCATAAAGATAGGAAGAATAAAAGTAAGGGAGAGGGAGGAAATAAGGCAGAAGTTGCCACTGGAAGTGGCAATATGCCTAAGAGAAAGAATTTTAACCCTGAAAATATTGGGGCAAAACAAGGGGATCCTAAACGGAGGATGGAGGCATGTAAGACATGCGGTAAGACTTATCTGGGAGTCTGCCTGAAGGGGAAGTCTGGTTGTTATAACTATGGGCAGGAGGGTCATATATCTCCCAACTGTCCTAATCCTAAGAAAAGTCGGGGATGTTTTGTTTGTGGGTCGGTAGACCACATGTCAAGAAATTGCCCAAAGAAAGGGACGGAGGGTAGTAAGGGTTCTGGTAGTGGTAATTTAGTCATTACTGGACCAACACCATCAGTGGGTAGACCCTCAACCCGAACATTTAATATGACAGTCCAATATGCGGTTGCATCAACGGATGTAGTAGCAGGTATCATTCCAGTTAATGAAATAAATGCTTACGTGTTATTTGACTTTGGTGCTACTTGTTCTTTTATAGCATGTGGATTTGCTCAGCAATTGGGATTAAATCCTGAAAAGTTAGAAATACCTTTAGACGTTGAGGTTGCAAGCGAGGAGATAATTCCCATTGAACGCATACATAGGAATTGTTTCGTAGATATCAGGGGTAATAGATTATCGGTATATCTTTTAACGATAAGGTTAAGAGAATTCGATGTGATTCTCGGTATGGATTGGTTAATTAATCATAAAGCAATAATAGATTGTCATAGAAAGAGTGTGAACCTAAGGCTTCCTAAGAAACCGGGGGTGGTGTTTTATAGAAATAAATCACCGGGACGTTCTTGTTGTCTAACCATGACACAAGATAGGAAGATGCTGAAGAAGGGGTGTAAGGGTTATCTATGTCACGTGGTGGATACCCAGAGAATGGGAACATCATTGGAACAGATAGTGGTGGTTCAAGAATTTGCGGATGTATTTTCAGAGGAGTTACCTGGTATTCCTCCAGATAGGGATGTAGAATTTGTAATTGATTTGTTGTCGGGAACGACACCAGTTTCAAAGGCACCATATAGGATGGCACCAGTTGAGATGAAGGAGTTAATGGTTAAGTTACATGAACTATTAGATAGAAAGTATATTCAACCAAGTGTGTCACCGTTGGGAGCACCGGTGTTGTTTGTAAAGAAAAAAGACGGATCGTTACGACTTTGTATCGACTATCGGGAGTTGAACAAGTTAACGATTAAGAATAAATACCCGTTGCCCAGGATCGATGATCTATTTAATCAGTTGAAAGGGCAAAGTATTTTTCTAAGATAGATTTCTTGCGAGGTATCATCAATGAAGGTGAGGAAGGAAGAAGATATACCTAAGGCGGCGTTCGAACTTGTTATGGGCATTACGAGTTTTTGGTTATGTCGTTTGGGTTGTGAATCGCGGTACGCATTCATGGATATGATGAACAGTGTTTCAAATAATATTTGGACCCGGTTAAATCAGTAGTGTTCATTGATGATATTCTAGTCTGTTCCAAGACGCCAGAAGATCATGCTGAACATCTATGAATAGTGTTAGAAACCCTACGGAGGAGAAGTTGTATCTGAAATTCACTAAGTGTGAATTTTGGCTCGAAAAAAGTCAGATTTCTAGGACATGTTATAGACAAAGATGGCATATCAAGTAGATCTAGCGAAAGTAGAAGTGAATGAGTGGGAGCAACCAAAAATGCCAACCGAGGTTAGGAGTTTTACGGGGTTAGCGGGATACTATAGAAGGTTCATTCAGGACTTTTCTAAATTAGCTACTCATTTGACAAATCGACAAGGAAGTCGGTGAAGTATGAGTGGACAGAAAAGTGTGAGCATAATTTTCAAGAACTAAAACGGAGGTTGAGTGAGGCACCGGTATTATCCTTACCAGATAATACGGGGAATTTTGTAGTTTATAGCGATGCTTCGCATAGAGGACTAGGTTGCGTGCTTATGCAGCATGGCAAGCTCATTGCATATGCGTCACGCCAGTTAAAAGATTATGAGAAGGTCTATCCTATTCACGACCTAGAACTGGCAGCTGTGGTGTTTGCTTTAAAAATATGGAGACATCACTTATACGGGGAGAAGTGTAAGATATACACGGACCATAAAAGTCTAAAATATATCTTCACACAGAAGGAGTTGAACATGAGGCAGAGAAGGTTGTTAGAATTAATAAAAGATTATGATTGTGATATCTTATATCATCCGGGGAAGGCGAATGTAGTAGCATACGCGTTGAGTCGGAAGGGTAGAGAGAAACTGTCAATGTTAACGACTCAGAATGAGTTAATAACAGAGATGGCGAGGATGGAATTAGAAGTTAAGTTACCAATGGAAATGAGGGAGATGTTATTTATAATAGAAACTCGACCAACGATAATGGAACGGATTAAGGGAGTATAATTGAGTACTGAGGAATGCGAGCGGATGAAGAAGATAATGAAGGATGACGTGAAGACTAAGTATACCTTGATAAAGAAGGTTTACTTCGTTTTGAAGGAAGAATTTGGGTTCCAAATAATTCCGAGTTGAAGGAGGAGATTATGTGTGAGGCCCATAGTTCGAGGTACTCGATACATCCTGGTAGTACTAAGATGTATAAAGACCTTCGTCAAAACTTTTGGTGGCCGAACATGAAAAGGGAGGTTGCAGAATATGTTAGTAAGTGCTTAACTTGTCAGAAAGTTAAAATTTGAACATCAAAGACCAAGGTGGTGTGACACAACCTTTGGAAATTCCCAAATGGAAATGGGAGCATATCACCATGGACTTTGTGGTGGGACTTCCAATGACAAGAAAAGGATACGATGCTATTTGGGTAATAGTGGATCGGTTAACTAAATTGGCTCATTTTCTACCAATAGGAGTTAGGTATAACCTAGAACAGTTAGCTAAGCTTTATGTCAAAGAAATCATTTCTAGACATGGTGTACCTGTTTCGATTGTGTCCGATCGTGATCCACGATTCACGTCAAAATTTTAGAGGAGTTTGTAAGAGCAAATGGGAACACAGTTAAGATTAAGTACGGCTTATCATCCACAGACGGATGGGCAAAGCGAACAGACAATTCTAACGCTAGAAGATATGTTAAGATCTTGCGTTATGGATTTCAAAGGGAGTTGGGACGAACATCTACCGTTGGTAGAATTAAACACACAACAATAGTTTTCACGCTAGTATGGGCATGCCGCCTATACGAGCGTTGTATGGACGAAAGTGTAGAACACCAATTTGTTGGGACGAAGTAGGTGAATGTTGAATGTTGGGACTGAGATGGTACAACAAGCGGTAGATATAGTAAAATAAGCGATAAATTAGTAGCGGCTCAAGATGAACAAGTGGAAGTATCTGGATCCTCATCGAGAGAAGAGGGAATTTGAAGTAGGGTCTTATGTCTTTCTAAAAGTATCGCCTTGGAAAGGGAAGATACGTTTTGGAAAGAAAGGGAAGTTAAGTCCGAGGTTTGTAGGACCTTTTGAGGTTTTAAGAAGGATAGGGGAGGTAGCTTATGAAGTAGCCTTACCTCCAGAAATGGAAAGAATACACAATGTGTTCCACGTGTCTGTGTTGCGTCCTTATAAATTGGACTATAAGCATATAGTAGAGTATGAGTCTATTCAAGTAGAAAAAGACTTAACGTATGAAGAACTTCCGATTCAGATTATAGATAGGAAGGAACAAGTCTTGAGAAATAAAGTAATACCTTCCGTAAAGGTAATTTGGAGTAACCATGACACTGAAGAAGCAACGTGGGAGCTCGAAAGTAAAATGAAGGAAAAGTTTCCTCATTTGTTTATGTAAGAATAGCGAGATTCTGGGGACATAATCCTTATAAGGAGGGAAGAATGTAACGCCCAAGAATTTTGAATTTTCAATGAATTAAATTTTTATTTGATTATGTGGATTAAATGACTTTAATTGAGTTATTATGTGAGTAAGATGTTCGAAGGTCGTTCTATGACCTAGAATGTGTAGATGTGGTTAGTATTATGGCTTTGTCCTAGAATTAATTGTTGTGAATTATCAAGACGAGAATGAAAGTTTTCTGAGATTGTTTGCGTAAAAACACTATTCATCCGATGACGTTCGGAGCTAGGGTTTGAAATTCTGAGAAACGCGTAATGTTAGAATATGACGATATTATGGAAAATCCAATAATATTACCGTTATGGCAAACGAAGTTTTCGCCTGCGGACTTAAAACCTAAGGGTTTGTGAAAGAGGTTTTCGAAAGGGAAATGTAATGCGTATAGTCGTTTCGATTATTATACGTAATGAATATGAGTATTATACTAGTATATATACGAGTATGATATGAAGAATAGTATGACGTATAATACGAGTATTATATGTATATTATACGAAGAGAATACGTGAATAATATGCGTAGAATACGAATCGTATTATTAGATTATGAGTTAAGGATTTTATCCAATCCAATTGGACTTAGATTAATTATACAAGCCCAAGTCAAGGCCCAATATTAGATTGGTTAAAGCCCAATGTTTTTATGTCAAGCCCAATCCAAAAAATTAAACCGCGAATTCGAACCCAGAATGGGTCAAGGATGGGTAAAACCCATGGGGCAACCCATGGGGATAACCCATGTGCAAGGTGGGCCGACCACTTGGTGTGCAAGCCAAGTGTATCACTTGGTCACCAAGTACTTTACTTGGTGACAAAGTGGTAAATAAGTGAGGAGGTGGAAAATTGGAGATTTTTGCCCTCATTTGGTTTTCTATATATATACAAGGCTTAGGTTGGATTTTTGAGGTTTTACAAAGATTGACCAACATATATTGAGAGAGAGAAAGAGCTAGAAACACTATATTCTTCTACTTCCAAACAAACCAATAGACGTTTATCAAGAACGTTAACTACTTCAAAGGTAAATTCCTATAAACCGTAATCTTCATCCTTTTCGATTTCTTTCTCATAGAACAATCGTAGATGAGTGGAGAGCGTTTATTGAGAAGGTATAAGAATGCCTATCAATGACCAAATCATGGATAGGACATGACCAAATAGAAATCGTAAGTATTTACGGAAGTAGAAAATGTAGAAAGTCTAGAACGTGAACTTAGTTATAATTGAACATTTTGGAAATCGTTGTAGCTAAGGTATGTGCATCTTGATTGGTTAGGATGTAGATATGAAGTCCATGGAGTATTCCATGAGATTTGGCTTAGAGAACATTAGTAACGAAGTTATGGCGAATTGTACGAAAATAGACGTTAAGCGTGAAAAGCGATATAAAGTCCTGGATTAAAGTCAAAGTTGTCGTGTGACTTGAAAACGTTGGTTTCCAATGTCAACACGTGAGATAAATTAATTAAGAGTTGTTGGCAAAAGAATCGTCGCATTCTGACTTATAACGAAGAAAACGAGTATTGAACGGACGAAAACGGTAAACGAACGCTTAAAAATGAACTTAAAGGTGAATTCTGAGTTAACAAATTCGGAAATATAAAATTCTTATATGAACACGTAAAGGATGTAATTCCTGACTTGTAGGAATTCAAACGGGTCAATTCGGATATAAACGAACAAATTAGGAAGTCGGGAGTTTCGTTAAGAAACTAAAATTTGCTTTTAATGTTGGCATGCGAGGTTGGTCGTCCAAACCCTATGTTATCTGCCATTGTGATGATGCGGGTAGAATGAAAATAAAATGTATCTGGCAGCCGCCACAACGCCACTATAGTGTAAGAGATAAAACTGTATGCATGCAATATTATCCTTGAGCCAGCGAAAAAAGGTTGACCAAGTTAGTTTTTGTTCCATTTTGAATGAAGACTTAATGTAAGATATTGAAGGTACTTAATATACATTATAAGACTTACCTTAACTCACTTGTAAGGTGTTAATGTAAGAAGAACGGGTAAGGTTTAATAGTAATTAAACGAAGAACACAAATACGTAATGAGAGAACCGTGAATGACGTTCAACGTTGGTAATTAACCATTTATGATCGAATGTCGGTTAAGGATGTAAGAACGTTAATAAAATGTAACGTAGTATAGAAAGTCGAATTGACATTAATAACGAAGTTAAACCAAATAAGACATAGAAGAGAAAGAAGTTGGATAGAACCGTAAAGATAGTTTATGTGATAACTAATTACAGTGTGCTATGTGAATATCTCATGTAGATCCTGTAAAGACTGAGAATAGTTGGAATATATATTCAAAGACGCTTGAAGGCAAGTCTTTCTTAACTCTTGTCTGACCTTCGTGTTAGTCAAGTTTTTACGTGATGCATGTTATACAATACATGAATGGTAAATAGAAAAGAGTCGATGCCTGTTTTATTCTGGCTAGACAAGTATTGAAGAGTTGATTGATTTATTACAAGTCTGTTGATATAGAGCTGTTAATGCTATCATATGCCAAGTATTTGGTACAGATGAGAAGGTAAGTTTGTCTATGTACAAACAAAAGTATTTTCATCGATTATTCGATGGGCACGCGAGGTTGCCAAATGTTAAACGTAAATACGTTTAACGTAAGAGTGTTGATCAATATAGAGTACAATAGGCTGATCACCTAGAAGTGCTCGTAATTAAAGACGGGTGGATGGCCTTAGTGACGGATATCCTTTTCAAGTATGAAAATGAAAAGAGTATGTTCATGGTCTATTGACCGGTTCATGATTCCTAAGCTATTATTTATACTATGGAATTGATGTATGAGAAGTATTAGTAATATGTTAATAATGCTTCATAGATAATTGTTCAGATATAGAATAAAAGCATGTGTTTGTTAACGTGATATTCATATGATTCGTTGGTAAGACTTGCTGAGCTAGTTATGCTCATTCTTGCTTGAACCATATGTTTGCAGCTAAAGCCGAACGAACAGAGAATTCTAAGAGAGATAAAGGCAAGGCTAAGATGGACAATTAATCGTCCTGTATAGACTAGTATATTTGTATGTAATATACTTATGAAGAAAAACGAATGTATTTGGTTATGAACCTGGGAAAGGATTTATTACAGATGTAATACAAAGATAGTAATTACACTCATTTTGTTGTTATTTCAATGGAATGATTGTATGAGATGTAGTATCGTGGAGCACCATCTGTCGGGTTGGAAGATACCCGAATTTGGGGGCGTCACAGTTATGCACATCCACTTGCTGAGTATATCTACGAGCACTACCTCTATGATCTTGGAGTATATTTGAAATATAATTTTCACTTGGAGACAACGGAGATAATTATATGTCAAGAGAAGACTCACCATTGGAAATAATTAAGATGATAGTAATCTTCTTGTTTTTCTTTGGGGACTTTTGGGTTAACCAAGGAAAATTCTGTGGTCATATGATATCTATCATAACCTAAACGTATGGCCTCCCATGTACGAAGGTTTCCTTGAGCACTTCCTAAAGATTTTAATTTCTAAAATAGCAGGTTTTATTTGTACTTTTATGTAAAAAGTACCATTGTAAGGTTGTGGTCAAGCACCGGAGAGTTACATACATTTGTATTAAAACTCACGACTTATCTGTTGTTGTAAGTAATCGCATTTACAGCTTCAACAGATTAATATAAATGAAGTTCGTATTTGATTTTTATAGTGCAATATCTGGTGACTCAAGATGGGTGATGTATACCTATTTTGGGGGCGTCACAAATGGTATCAGAGCTTAGGGATATGGTCACTGGCGGAGATATGAGTCTAGAACTAGGAGGGGAGAGATGAGTAATATACTTCGCTAGTGTGTTACTTACCTAAGCTGAAATTCTTACTTGATAAGTTGACAATTTGTGATATGTCAATTGACCTTTATTTTGAAGATATATTCTAGAATGATATCTGAAATATAGGAGATGACCAATGGAAAAATCATGATACAGAGGATATAACCGGGAAGGTACAATCCAAAAACAAAATAAGGTATTCTCATCTCTTCGAATACCAGGTACGTACGTAAATTTCGAGGGCAAAATTTCATAAGGAGGGGAGATTTTAAGACCCCGAATTTTATGAAATGAAAGTATTCAATTTTCTTATAATTATTATTTTATTTCGTAAATGGTTAAATTGATAAAAGTTTAAAGTTAAGGGTGATATTTGAATTTTTTTAGCAAAGTAAGCAAGTTATATAATATTCGATTGGTCGGGAAATATTCGTTTTAACAGGGAATATTCGTACAACGGCATAATCATTGGTGGACCCCATAACAGAATTATTGTTGGAGTTAGAAAACGACAAAATTATCTTTTTATAAAAATAACGGCGGAAGTTTTACCGTTAACTGTTGAAACACTAGGTTAAAAAGTCTTTATAATATGCGTGGTTGCATAGTAGCACACAGTATTAATTATTGATGCTTACGTACGAAGTCACTCAGTTTTGTTCAATTATTGCTACAGTAATTGCTGCATAGTATTTTCATAATAAATTTTTTTATATTAAACATAATACTTTTATAAAGTTATTTGTTTTATTAGATTTTAAATAGAATATAATATATTTTATTATGCATAGTGTTTGCATAGTAAAATCTTTTATATAAAACATAATACTTTTATAAAGTTATTTGTTTTATTAGATTTTAAATATAATGCACTGCATAGTGTTTTGCATAGTAAATTTTTTTTATATAAAACATAATACTTTTATAAAGTTATTTATTTTATTAGATTTTAAATAAAATAAAATATATTTTGTTATGCATAGTGTTTGCATAGTACCTGCATAGTATTTGCATAGTAAAAACTTTTTATATAAAACATAATACTTTTTTATAAAGTTTTGTTTTATTTGATTATAAATATAATATATTATATTTTATTGCATATTAGAGCATAGTATCCTTTTCATTCTCCTATAAATAGGATGCTAAGTTAGAATTAAAAATCACACCAGAAGTTCAGAGAATTCTTCTTCTATAATCTTGAGCGTATTTCTTTAGAGTTTTAAGAAAACTTTGAACGTAGAAAATAGTGTAAGTTTTCTTCAAGTATATCCCCATCCTACCGTCAGAATACTCTTCTTTTTAATGTAAGGGATATTATTATTATAGTAAGTGGTATTATTCTTTCGTATTCATGAAAAGAGTTATTTTCTTTCAATACTCATAAGGGGTATTATTCTTTCGTATTCATAAAGAGAGTTATTTTCTTTCAATACTCGTAAGGGGTATTATTCTTTCATATTCATGAAGAGAGCTATTTTCTTTCAATACCCGTAAGGGTTGTTATTCCATTCTTTATTATTATATTGGAATAACCTGTCTATGCAAAGTACCGCATACATGGTAAAATTCTTCTGTTATTCCATTCTTTATTATTACATTGAATAATAACATATGCATGCGGATCTATCGCATGCACAGTGAATTCTGTTGTTCTTTAATTCTTTATTATTCATTTGGAACATCACATGCATGCGGATTATGCATGACTGGTTCCATTCTTTATTATTACATTGGAACATCCATGCATGCGGATTAACGCATGACACAGTTCCATTCTTTATTATTCTGTTAGAATATCCTGTCTATGCGTATTACGCATGACCTGGTTCCGTTATTTATTATTATGTTGGAATAACCTATCTATGCGAAGTACCGCATACATGGTGAAATTCTTTTGTTATTCCATTCTTTATTATTCTGTTGAAATGATCTGTCTACGTAGATTACCGCATGGTGGGCGAAAATCTATTTGTAGTTTCATATATTCTATTATACTCAGTTGGTTAAAGTTTTGGCTTATATACCCCATGAAATTAGTAGAATATCCTGGATATTTGCGTTTCATCCAGTATTTTTTCATGGAAATATTCTTCTGAGCATTCTTGAATTTTATTCCACAAAGCAGTATCATGTTGACAATTTGGACGTTCTTGGTTCCTGGATAAATTAATTTATAAATCTTTAAAATTTATTCTTGAACTTGTTTTATAGAATTTTCATCATCCTCATGCTTATATTATGTTGAAAGTCATCTGTGGCTTGTAGTGCATAGATGGACTTGGTATGATTATGACCAGGGATTATTCGGTATAATCATAACTGTAATGTTACAAATGGTGTGGAAAAAGTCCTCATTGGCCCGTAGTGCATTGATGGACAGTTTTTGGTATGATTATGGCTATGGATTCTCTTGACCAAGGGTACAAAGATGAATTATTTTATGACATGATCGGGATAGTTGATGAAAACACAATTATCTTTGGCACAGAAAGGTGCATGGATAATTAAATGGTCGTGATACTAAAGAATATCCTTGGCACAAGTGCGAGGATGATTCGATGATGTGGATTAATTATTGAGCTGAGTCTCAGCAATGAAATATTAATTCATGGATGTGATAATAATGAATATCCTTGGCCCGTAGTGCATGGATAATTCATGGATGTGATACTACCGAATATCCTTGGCCGTAGTGCATGAATAATTCGGTGATGTGGATTATTTATTGAGCTGAGTTTCAGCGATAAAATATTAACAATACACTTTTAATTCGTAGAATATAGTAGATATCATGCTCTACTTGACTCTTCTAAAATACAGTTGCATGTATTTGGACTGTAGTGCCAGAATGAACTGTTAATGAATATCTTTGGCCCGTAGTGGAAATATGAATTTATTAGTATGATTATAGACATGAATTGTGATTTGGTATAACCATGGTCTTTGATATTTCAGGTAAAGACAGGTGATGAAAATTATCTTCGTCCTAGGTGGGAAGAGGAATTTAGAACCACAATTATGGTTATGAGTTATTCACCTGATTGTGGACAGGAATTGTTGACTGATGTTACGGGGATAAAACATTGTTGGTGGATTTTTAACGTAGAGAAGATAATAGACTTTATGGTCTATTTAACTCTTCTAATGGATTGCTCGTTCCGCTGCAACTATGGTTGAAAAGTTTTATCATCTGCCATATGTTCTAAATCTCTGATTCATTACTGACAAAGGCTATTGATAATTTAATTATCTTTAGTCATGATATTCTTTACTGGGCTAGTTGTGCTCACCCTTCTTCTTCACAATTCCTTTCAGGTAATAAGAGTGTAGCTGGGTCGAGTGGGGATAACAGGGGAATGGAACGGTGGTCTATAGCTGTTGAGGTTCTCCCTAAATAGTATGGAAATAATTTTGTCGACAACTTTAGATAAGATTGTCGTATTGTATACGTCATTTGATATTTAATTTTGGTGAACCGAATAGGGTGAGGTGAACCCAACTTTAGAAGGGTGTTTGCCACTATTATACAAGATGGCTAATGACATACAACCTCGTGTTATCATAAGACATGGTTTTGCACATCCACTAGCTGAGTATATCTATGAGCACTACCTATACGATCTTGGAGTATATTTGAAATATAATTTTCACTTGGAGACAACGGAGATAATTATATGTCAAGAGAAGACAAACCATTGGAAAGAATTAAGATGATAGTAATCTTCTTGTTTTTCTTTGGGGACTTTTGGGTTAACCAAGGATAATTCTGTGGACATATGATATCTATCATAACCTAAACGCATGGCCTCCCATGTACGAAGGTTTCCTTGAGCATTTCTCAAATATTTTAATTTCTAAAACAGTTTTTGACTGTACTTTTATGTAAAGTACCATTGTAAGGTTGTGGTCAAGGCACCAGGAGAGTTACATACATTTGTATTAAAACTCATAACTTATCTGTTATCGTACTCTGCACGACAGTTCAACAGTTGTATAAATGAAGTTTGTATTTGATTTTTATAGTGCGATATCTGGCGACTCAAGATGGGTGATGTATACCTATTTTGGGGGCGTCACAAGCATGCTTGAGACATAGGAATAGTATATCTTCCATAACCGAGCAATAGTTACGAAGTACTATTGATAATTCAAATTAGCACTTCTTTTCATTCAAAACGTTTTACAACAATAATATTCAGTAAAACATCAATTCCCGGTCCAAGACCATGAGCATTTCATAAGTACTTTGAAAAGGACATCCCGACACGAAGTCCGTAAGTCTGGCATAGCTTACGAGCACGTCTAGGTGATCAGCCTATAGTACTCTATGTTGATCAACACTATATTCATTAAACGTGTATACGTTAAAGTTGTGGCAACCTCACGTGCCTGTCATTTGACGACAAAATAGTTTAGCAAACTCAGTCTCCTTTTGAAAACCACAACAATATTAGTTTGGTAAATCATTGCCTACACTTGAAAGATTAAAAGAAATTCACATATCACAAGTCTAGCCGAAGGAATTGGCGTTGACTTCATCAGACATTAACTTATGCAAAGAATACATGAATCACAAAGCTTTTCCAGATCGAACTGGAAAAAGGGTTAGAGTACTTGTCTTTGGCGTCTGCTTACAGATATAACACATGCACTTTAAGTCCTTAAGTCTCTACAGTAGATGATAACATCACATAGCATATTAGGTCATGAATCATCATACATGGTTCCTAAAGAATCTTACCCTTCTTCTCAATCTAATTACGTATTAGATTTGTTATTATTGGTTCCGAATTTCTGTTACGTCATTCTTACGTTCACATGTAATTGACTTTCTTGAACTCTAAGTGATCATACTTAAGGTTTAATCACGACTTGATAATGTTTTATAATTTCATTGATTAAGTGTTAATTATTTACTATTCATGCTAAACATGTAAACATTCTTTACTATCTAAGTTTTAAGGCTGGCGCTGCGGCTCTGGCTATTCCTCTTTGTGTCGCACTGCGGCGTCACACATTGGGCTAGAAGACCGGACTCGGCACTGCGACGCGATTCTCCTTTGTTACGGCTGCGCTGCGGCTCCACTCTCCAGTAGGTTATGGCTTTGCTCGGCCAAGCTCGGCACTGCGGCGTAACTTCTTCGTTATAAGTCCGAATTGGCTCGTTCAAGAGCCTATGGTTCACAAATCACATACTCTACGTGGTCATGCAAGAAAACGATAAACGTTTATGAACGTTCAACGCTTGTTTCTTAGTTCTAAGTCAGAATCCGGTCATTTTCAAGTCCGCAACTCTATAATGCCAAATACGATTTTTCTCCATCGAAAACCAACGTTTTCGAGTTCAAACACAAAATCCGACTTCGATTACGAGAATTTCATGAATTCGACGATTATCGTCCAATCGTTTGAATTCCGGAAAAAATTCATTACTAATGATTCGTTCATTATTCCAAATGCATTCATTTCATTAACTAGACATCTCAACCTATATATTACAATAACTTATATTCAAATTAGGTTATGGCTTATTTCTTATAAGTTCATAACTTAACAAATTCTTCAATACAAGATTTTCATTTCCTTATGACTTATTCGGCTTAAGTCCATTGATTATTCCATTCTCATAAGTTCTTAGCATACATGATCATTAAGTTACACTTCTCTTATCACCCTACAATGGTAGAGATAGAAGAGATAAGATCATTTACCTTTGAAGACTAACTTCTTCTTCTTTAGAAAATCTAACAATGGAAGTTATGCTTAATATTGCTTATGTTGTCTAACACTTAACTTACTTTTGTAAGGAAGTTGTTGGATGAAAAATAAACAAACAAATGAAGAATCCAAGCTTGGTATTTATGGACTTTCCAAAGTTAGGGCATAATGGTCATTAGGACATCCCACCTCCTCACCAACCTCCTTACAATTCACTACTTGCACACTAAGTAAAATTGGCCATCACACTTATTTCTTGCCCACCACATAAAATCCTTGGTCACTATTTCACCCATGGGTTACCCCATGGACCTTGCTTTACCCATTAGATCATTAAATGGGCCTTGGTCTTAAATTAACTAACTTATCTTTGGGCTTGTTTTACTTTGCTTTGGGCTTACACTAATAAACACTTGGCTTAACATTAATCCCACATAGGTTTACACCTTTATTCATATTGGAATTGTTCTTCATACAAAATCCACCATTCCATTTCCTTAGACTCTAATACCTAACATTCTAAAATTTAATCCACATGCGAAATATTGCATTTTCCATACTTAGATTATTATTACATAATCCATCTTGCCTCCATATTATAACGTTATGTATTTCTCGGAAGTTCAAAAATAATTCCCGAGCGATAAATGATGAATAATGTTTTTCAGAAAATTTCTCAGAAAAAGCTTTTATTTTCATCTTGGAAATTCAAACACTTTAATTCCCTCACGTAGTTAAAATACTACGATGTTCCGATGTTTCTAGGTTATAAAACGACATACTTCTTATTAACACATAATATTAACAAATAATATTATTTTATTCATTATTTAATTCTTTCCAGTATTTTACAAAGGATCCGAATTTCTTGGTCGTTACAATATTGACTGAATATCTTTGACCACTGCTTTTGGAAGCATGAAATGGGTACTCCAATAAGATTGAATAAAGAATAAAATAGATTTGATCAATTGTAGATGACCTGAATAAGATAGAGTTTTAGAAGTCCATGAAGAGGCTTTGTGAGTAATTCGGTGAATAGGGGGAATGCAGTCAAGGTATGAGAGTTTAGAAGAAAAAAGGGGAACCCTTAAGAATTTGGTGGGTAGCTGACCAGATTGGAATCCCAAGAGAGACACGATAATTTGGGAAGTAGAAGAGTTTGAGCGAGCAAGGAAGCAATGGCTTTTGTGAATGTTAGGAATCAAACTAGAGAATAAGGAGAAAGAATGGATGCAGGAATCGATGATGGATGTGGAAGGCTGTGACAACCCGAGAATTTGAATATTTATAAAATTTTAAAATATTGAATTAAGGTTAAATAATAAACCTAAACATAAAATAAGTGAATGGATTTGAGATTTCCAAGAAGGAATTCTACGGATTTAAAAATCTTTTGGTGAATTATTCACGATTAAGTATATAAGTGATTATGTTTTATGTATATGGTATTATATGTGGACATTATGTGGTTAGGGGTCAAGGGTTGACCAGATAAATGACATCTGTGACAAACCCTAGGTATATATTAAGAACGTCAATATTTGGTTAGAAAACCCTAGCGATTGATAAGAAACCTTAATGATAGGACCGAAAACCCTAATTTCAGTTCCGGGAATTCGAAACCCTGATTCGAAAGTTAAAAACCCTAATTTGGGGATTCAAATGCTAGTATAAGGCTTAAGTGTTATTAATTATAATTTAATTAGGGAAAACCCTAATGATTTTTAATTAGAAACTCTAATAATTAGAAACCCTAATTATTAGAAACCCTAATTACTATTTGGAAACCCTAATTGCTAAATTAGGAACCTTAATTGTTAATTAGGAAACATTAATCTTAATTACAAGCCATAAAATGATTAGAGAATTTTAATATAATTAGGAAACCCTAATTATAATTTAGAAATTCTAATTTTCTATTTTTACAACCCTAATTGGAAAATTTTAGAAATGTAATTACAAAACTTAAGGGTTAAACCCTAAACCCTAAGGGTTAAATTCTAAACCCTAAGGGTTGGATCAAATGACAACTTTAGAATTAAAATGGGAAATCAAAAGACATTAATACCCTCTTTACATTCTTTATTAGCTAACCCATGTGACTTATATCTCAGCCACCAGCCATTCATTCCAGCAAGATTCATTTAACCCATGAATTAAAAGTCAAAAAGTATGAAAAATCTCTTGCTTTATTTAGCAAAATTGTCCAAGCCTATTCTCTCTCTATATTTAGAAATGGAGAGTGGGAGAGAGTGAGAAACAAAGCTAAGTTAGCCTCTTAGTTATCCAATATCAGATCATCAAGATCAGAATCAAAATTTTTGTATTCATGAGGTATAAAACCCTAAACTTGTTATATCTTCAAGATTTGTGTTAATATTGTTAGTTGTTGTTTAGATCAGTGTTAGATGGTGTCTTTTAATGATCCGGGTTGTTGGATCATGGATCCATAACACTTAGATGCATGAAAATAGCATTTTTAGAAATCTGGAAAAAGTTGAAAAAGTGTCCTTAGATCCTTCTCTGTTTTTGATTTTTGTTGTTTTATGTTATCAATATGTTCTATGTCATGTAGACTGTGATCTAAAACTAGAAACACGACTAGATCATGAATATATTGAGAGATATGAGCGGTCTAACCTCGTTGACCGTTCACGGAAATCAAATTCTGGGCAGCCCAGATTTCCAGGAACTTCCTGACAACATTTTTGTGGCCTTCGATCTTGCTACTGTTAAGTTGTTTTGCCATGTTTATGCAATATATTGGTAGACTGACATGTACGCTATACATTAAAGCCATTATAACACCCATATCACAACCAGGATAAAATATAATCATGGTCAAACTAGCGTTTACCACCAGCCTGATGAAGAAATCTGGAAAACCCAGATTACTCAAGAACAGCTTATGACAAGCCTTTGACCGACCTTGTTATCTCACCTGTTATGTTGGTTGACTAATTTAGTGTTGTGTTTATGTTCCTTTACATATGAACTACATGTTTGAATCATTAGAACACCAAACATATTACCAGAACCCTAAGATTTGTGAGCCACAAAGTGAGCACACGAGGCTGTCTGGGTTTCTGGGTAACCCAGAAAACCTAGCAGGCCTCTGACAACAACTTTGCAAGCATGGATCTTGCAGATTGGATATGTTTGGGTTATAAAACTTGCTGGAGATTATAGTATTACATAAATACTACAAGATCAATGTCTTATATAGCCCAGAAACAATATAATCAAAAATGTATAAGTGGTCAAATGTAGCAACCTGATAACTGACATGAAGGCTCAAGAACGGCTCAAGAACACCTATAGCGACGGTTCTGTCTCTATAGGGCCCTATATTAATAATTAATTTCTGAAAATTAATATTTTAATTAAATAAATTAAAATAAATGGTTTTTAATTATTAAAAATACAAAATAAATTCCTAAAAATTATTTTAAAGTCTGAAAATTAATTTTTAACTATTTTGAGTATATTTCATAAATATTTAATATTTTTGGAATATAAATGGTATTTAATTTATTTAATTATAATATTAAATAAATTATTTAAAAATGATTTTAATACATGAAAAATCATAAAAATTATATTATGGTATAAGAAAATATTTGAAGTTATGTTTAATGACTTTTAATATTTTGTGATGAATTTTATTAATTAATTAATATTAATGATAATTAGTTTATTTATTAAATATATTAAATAAATTATGAAAAATAGAATTAATGATAATTAGTGATTTTAAAGTATTAAAAATACTTTGTGATATTGTAAATATATTATAATATTATGACATGTATTTCATTAATATTTGATAATAAATAGATATTAATGATAATAGAATATTGTGGTATTTATATTATATAAATACGATTTTATTGATTGAAAAATTATGATAAATAGTAATAATTATTTAAAAATAATTACGAACTTGTGAAAAATATTTTGACTGATAATATAATTATATAAGATAAATGGTTAAGTGTTTAGACATAGTTTAATTGAACTTAAATTCGATATATATCCAACTAGATCGTTGGGATGTCAGAATTTTACCGAACTCGACTCAGACTATAAAGTTTGACTTGAGGTTAAGTCTTTTATGTGTTATAGACTGGTAATGTTATGTGATAATGTGTTTAGATTATTTTAAATACTGTGATGATATTATTCTAATTTGTATATCGATATTATTTAATATTAGGTCTACAGACAAAGCTTATTAAAATGCGTAACGATAATCAACGGTTTAGGCAAGTTTTCCTTAACTCAACTTTGAGTTGTTTATTCAAATATAACTTGTGGTTAATCATTGCAGATTGCCATGTCTAAGAATTGTTAATTGCATTCTGTGCGAATTTCATGTGTTCATTAGGTATGAAAGGTTGATCACCTTCATTACCATTCGGTCCAGATATATTTGTTCATGTTAAATATATGTTCAGTCATAAAATTTGTTCATGCTAATTCATAACTATATTGTTGAATTATAGCCAGCTTATTATTCAAATTCTTTCAATCATGATATATCCTTAAATAAAATTATACTTGCTGGAAAAACTTATGCTCACCCTTGCTATATCATGATAAACATTACGGATTAAGACAAATACGTCGGATACAAAGAAAGGTCAAAGACAGTTCCAGCTTTAGTATACGTGTGCAGTTAGATTTGTAATAGTATTGTATGTTAATGTTATTGTAAGTCAAATAAGTTATGAATTGTGTATTAAGTGAAGGTTACTCGACCTTGGGAAAAAGTGTGTAAGTTTAATGTATAAACAATTAATGTTTATATCTTTCGTAATAGTTATAAAATGATTGTGCCATATCCGCGGTGATTTGGGACCCGAATTTGGGGCTGTCACAGTTGGTATCAAAGCTGTTGGTTATGAACCTTTGGTAGGAATACCTGAGACTAATAACCGCAATGATTAGGATAAGCACTAACTCAAATAGAGTTAGTCAGTCAGTAAGATTAAAGACGAATTTCGGCGGGGTATAAGATACGGAGTTCCCTAACTTTGAGAATAAAGTTGAACAGTAGTGGTGAATAGATAGAGTCTAAAAGACTAAAAGTACAGTGATAAGAGATCGTAAAACAAAACGATCAAGATATAGAAATGAATCGTAATATATACGATGAGATCACCCCGTGATCAGATAAGGTTATAGTATGGAGAAGGATCAAGCGAATGATTGAAAAGTTTACAGCAAGATTGTTGTGTGTCTATGAATTGGTACAGATTCGGGAAAGAATTATGAATACGAGTTGAATGAAATTCGTATTGAGAAGGAGTTAAGATTAGGTGGGGATTTCAATTGAGGACTCATGTCAGCAGCTAAGTTGTATGATTCTTCGTATGGGAGCTGAATTGTACTTGGTGTAACAACCACTTAGTTGCTTACACTGATAATCATTGAGATTTCTGTGTCGCGCTATTTGCTATATGCAGGTTAAGAGGGTGGTTCCCTTCTCATGTATATATCAGATAGATATGGTATAGGTAGAGAATAACAGGTTAAGTATGAGTTCGTAAAACTCATACTTATGGTACGTTCGTGACTCATGATTATATGAAATTTTTATAAACCCCTCAGCGAATGGACGCCAAAGGTCTGACTAGGACAAGTTCTTAAACTCATATGATTGTGGAAAGTTCCTGAACTCATGAGTGTGGTTTGACGAACTGGGTAGCACTATGTATAAACAGAATATTGAGGATTATAGGAACATATAGATTTCTAAGCGATTGATCATTAGTGGAGACATAAGTTTTCCAAATCTTCTAGCTACGCTAGACTCGCAATTTTTGACATCAAGTTAAATACGCACTATGTGCTTTTAAAAATAAATTTTTATTCTCTACTCCGGGTGACCATTGTGTAAAAGTGGACTTCGGGCCACCGACACAATCGTTACCTGTTGAGGTAATAAAATTAATTTGAAATGAATTTTTGAACAGTTTAAAGAATAGTCTATGCTACTTATTCAGCTAGACGATAATGATTTGAAATATCAAAATATTTTTATTTATCACTTCTGTACCATGTAACTTGGTGCAGAGATGATAAAAGTTGATGGAGTTGTAAATACAGGAATACTTAGTGTTGAATTTGATCTAAAATTGTTATTCCACTATTGTATGATGTTTTATGACAAAGTCACTCGATGACGACATCCTCAAACGGGTTGTTATTACAGTACGACATCATGGCGTCATTTTCAAACTATTTTAAAATTTTAATTTGGTAACGACGTTTGGTTACACACATTCGTATTTCGATTGAAGTTGATTATTGATATGAGTCTAAGCTATTTGATTCGGCTAGACAAACGTTTATGAAAATTCTAAGCGTTCTTTGAAAATTTTCCAGAACCAAATTATTTTGGTGCAAAATCTGATAAGACTGAGGTAAAATTTTTGTGCATATGGTAGTAATGAGAAACAAATTCGACCAGCAGTACTTAATAAGTACAGGGCATACCGGGATAATTACCCACTATGTCCGTAAGTTATGACGGTTTGCGGATAAACTTCCATAAAACCTTTGCGAAAATGACAGACAATAGTCTGTATAACCCCTCATCACAATTTCAAAATTTTTACTAATCTTGTGAAGAATGTATTGAGTAGCATGTGATGATGAGAATAAATGGTGTATGGTGTAAGGTATAAGGTAAATTTCGGGGACCAAATTTTAGAAGAAGGGGTGAATGTGACAACCCGAGAATTTGAATATTTATAAAATTTTCAAATATTGAATTAAGGTTAAATAATAAACTTATACATAAAATATATAAGTGAATGGATTTGAGATTTCTGAGAAGTAATTCTATGGATTTAAAAATCTTTTGGTGAATTATTCAGGATTAAGTATATAAGCGATTATGTTCTGTGTATATGGTATTATATGTGGACTGTATATGGTCAAGGGTCAAGGGTTGACCAGATAAACGATATCTGTGACAAACCTTAGGTATATATTAAGAACATTAACGTTCGATTAGAAAATCCTAGCGATTGATAAGAAACCCTAACGATAAGACCGGAAACCCTAATTTTAGATCCAGGAATTAGAAACCCTAATTCGGAAGTTGAAAACCCTAATTTAGGGATTCAAATGCTAGTATAAGGCTTAAGTGTTATTAATTATAATCTAATTAGGGAAAACCCTAATGATTTTTAATTAGAAACTCTAATAATTAGAAATCCTAATTATTAGAAACCCTAATTTCTATTTGGAAACCCTAATTGTTAAATTAGGAACCCTAAATTTTAATTAGGAAACATTAATCTTAATTACAAGACATAATATGATTAGAGAATTTTAATATAATTTGGAAACCCTAATTATAATTTAGAAATTCTAATTTTCTATTTTTACAACCCCAGTTGGAAAATTTTGGAAATGTAATTACAAAACCTAAGGGTTAAACCCTAAACCCTAAGGGTTGGATCAAATGACAACTTTAGAATTAAAATAGGAAATCAAATGACATTAATGCCCTTTTTACATTCTTTATTAGCTAACTTGAGAATCTAACCAAAACTTTAGTGGGTGAACTACCCTAGCTACCCCATGTGACTTATATCTCAGCCACCAGCCATTCATTCCAGCAAGATTCATTTAACCCAAGAATTAAAAGTCAAAAAGTAAGAAAAATCTCTTACTTTATTTAGCAAAATTATCCAAGCCTATTCTCTCTCTATATTTCAAACTGGAGAGTGGGAGAGACTGAGAAACAAAGCTAAGTTAGCCTCTTAGTTCTCCAATAGCAGATCATCAAGATCAGAATCAAAATTTTTGTATTCAAGAGGTATAAAACCCTAAACTTGTTAGATCTTCAAGATTTGTGTTAATATTATTACTGGTTGTTTAGATCAGTGTTAGATGGTGTCTTTTAATGATCTGGGTTGTTGGATCATAGATCCATAACTTTTAGATGCACGAAAATAGCATTTTTAGAAATCTGGAAAAAAGCTGAAAAAGTGGCCTGACAACAATATGTCGTAGGCCTTAGATCCTTCTCTGTTTTTGATTTTGGTTGTTTTATGTTATAAATATGTTCTATGTCATGTAGACTGTGATCTGAAACTAGAAACACGGCCAGATCATGAATAGATTGAGAGATATGAGCAGTCAAACCTCGTTGACCGTTCACTAAAATCAATTTCTAGGCAACCCAGATTTCCAGGAACTTCCTGACAACATTTTTGTGGCCTTCGATCTTGCTACTGTTAAGTTGTTTGGCCATGTTTATGCAATATATTGGTAGACTGACATGTATGCTATACATTAAATCCATTATAACACCCATATCACAACCAAAATAAAATATAATCATGGTCAAACTAGCGTTGACCACCAGCCTGATGAAGAAATCTGGAAAACCCAGATTTCTCAATAACAACTTCTGACAAGCCTTTGATCGACCTTGATCTCTCACCTGTTATGTTGGTTGACTAATTTAGTGTTGTTTTTATGTTCCTTGACATATGAACTACATGTTTGAATCATTAGAACACCAAACAAATTACCAGAACCCTAAGATTTGTTGTGACGCCCCCAAAATTAGATATACATCACCCATCTTGGGTCGTCAGATACATGGTACAGAATTCAAATACAATTTACTAATACAACTGTCGTGTATAATACGACAAAACATAACTGTGAGTTTGAATACAATTATTGTCTACTAGAGGTTATACAAACTCAAAAGGAGTCCTCATTACAATTATTATCACATTATTTCACAGAATAGTGAGGACTACTAAAGCACCATCTAGGACCATCACTCTGTTCCTCGACTAGTCCCATTACGTTCTCATTTCCGAAGAGAATAAAGGAAAGAAAGGGTGAGCTCAACTAGCCCGAAGAAGAAATATTATGACTAAGATAATGCGAGAATAAATTATCGTTAGCCTTCAACAGTGTTAAACTGATAAAATATAACAACATCAAGTTTAACTGCAGCGAAACAAGCAATCCATTAAAAGAGTCAAGAAGAGAATAATATCTACTATCTTTTATGATTTAAAAGGTTTTTCATCACTTTTATCGTTGGGACTCAGCTTAATAAATAATCCACATCATCGAATCACCCCTGAACTACGGCCAAGGTTATTCTTTAGTATCACGACTACAATTATCCATGCACTACGGGCCAAGAATATTTGTGTATTCATTAATGGTCATGATCATGCCAACAACTATCCATCAATGCACTACGGGCCAATGAGGACTTTTCCCACATCATTTGTAACATTACGGTCATGATTACACCGAATAATCCCTGGTTATAATCATACCAAGTCCATCTATGCACTACGGGCCACAGATGAATTTCAACATAATATAAACATGAGGATGATGACAATGATATAAGAATTTAATAAAACAAGTTCAAGAATTAATTTATCCATGAACTAATAACGTCCAAATTGTCAACACGATACTGCTTTGTAGAGTAAAATTCAAGAATGCTCAGAAGAATATTTCCATGAAAAGATACTAGATGAAGCGCAAATATCAAGGATATTCCACTAATTTCATGGAGTATAGAAGTCAAAACTTTAATCAACTGAGTATAATAACGAATAGAATCATAAAAGAAATCACCATGCATGCGGTATTGCATGAGCGAGTTATTCAACGAATAATAAATATCGGAACTGGTCAAAGTGAAATTAAGACCGACAAGATGTTCCAATGTAATAATACAGACGGAACCAGGTCCGACGTAAAAGCGCATGTGATGTGGATATTCCAATGAATAATAATAAAGACGGAACGGATCCGTAGTAAAAACGCATGATGTGGATATTCCAATGTAATAATAATAAAAAATGAAACCGTGTCCCACATGTAAAAGCGCAGCAGACGGGATATTCCAACGGAATAATAATAAAGATGGAATAATAGAAGAATGTCACCAAGTATAAGGTAGTCCGCGTATACTGGTTATTCCAGCAGAATAATAAAGAATAGAATAACAGAAGTTCTATTCATGAATAAAAGAAATAATAACCCTTACCGTAAAAGAAAACTGAATATAAGAGTAGGGAAGTAGCAGAATACTTTTCTATAGTTTCTCTATAATTTCTCTCTCTAGAGTTTCAGTGAATTCGTAAGAAATAATGAAGGAATGAGCTTCTATTTATAGGAGAATTGAAGGGGTACTGTTTAAGAAGAAAATCACGGATGAAATAATTCTCGCAGTCACAGACAAAAAAAATCTTCAGACGTCTAATTTTTCAAAGTATTAATATAATAATCAATAAAATATAATATATATATATATATATATATATATAAATTAGCACATGCTCGTTGAAAAAAAAACACTGGGTGCACTCATTGCTACCCCTTCTGCCAACTTTGTCAAACTTATATATATATATATATATATATATATATATATATATATATATATATATATATATATACAAAAACACACTTGTACCCACCCACACACACACATATATATATATAGTTTATAACATCCCACCGATTATTTTGAAAAATAGATAAATGGGGGTCCATAAAATAAGCAAAACTTCATAAAAAACACCTTAACAATTTTAACAACATTTATCATCATTATTATAATTCACAATATTAATCGAACAGGTCGTTTCCAGGAAAGAGGGGGGTTTCCAATAAGGATTTCTCCCTATTAGCGCGCAATTAGGTGACCAAACCTCTCCTTGACAGAATTTCTAGACATCGTTAATATTGCAAATAATAATATTAATAACTTTGTCATCTCAATTATTGATTTAATAATATATAAAATATTGACAATAATTGAATCAAATAAAGTGAGATACTATGCAGCAATTACTGTAGCAATAATTGAACAAACTTGAGTGACTTCTCACGTAAGCATCAATAATCAAAACCGTAAAGTCTTTGTAACCTACTCCAGATTCTCGTACTTTTAACAAACGGTGTTTCAATAGTTAACGGTAAAACTTCCGCCTTTATTTTCATAAAGTATTTTTGTCTTTTTCTCAATCCGACAATAATTCCGTTGTGGGGACCACCAATGATTGTGCCGTTGTACGAATATTCCCTGTTGAAATGAATATTCCCCGACCAATCGAATATTATATAACAACTTGCGTACTTTGAAAAATTTATAAATATTACCCACAATTATAATATTATATCAAATTTACTCCATAATATTCAAAAATAATATTTATAGAAAATTAATCTTTATTTATAAAAGTTGGGGTCTTACAACCTCCCCTTCTTATGAAATTTCACCCTCGAAATTAGGGTACGTACCTGGTATGTCGAAGAGGTAAGGATACCTTGATTTCATTTTAGATTCTAACTCCCAGGTCATTTCCTCAACATCGTGGTTTCTCCACAAAACTTTGACTTGAGGTATAACCTTGGAGCGTAAAATATGTTCCTTCTTATCCAAGATTTGAACAGGAACCTCTTCATACGTTAAATCTTCCGTTATTTCGTCTAGTTCTAACTCAATAATGTGGTTCGGGTCTTTCACATATTTACGTAACATGGATATATGAAAAATGTTATGAACACGAGACATACTTGGCGGTAAAGCGAGTCTATACGCCACAGTTCCTACTTGATCGAGGATTAAAAATGGGCCAATGAATCGAGGATTGAGCTTTCCACTCTTTCCAAATCTCGTAACTCCTTTCCATGGAGCAACACGTAACAACACATGATCTCCTACATCGAATTCCACGTCCTTTCGATGAAGATCAACATAACTCTTTTGTCGATCTTGTGAGGTTTTTATACGTTGTCGGATCATTTGAATCTTTTTCGTAGTCATACGTACCAACTCCGGTCCCAACAATGTTGCTTCACCCACCTCATCCCAAAGATCTTTGGAGAACGACACTTTCTTCCATACAATGCTTGAATGGAGCCATGCCAATACTTGTTTGATAACTGTTGTTGTAGGAAAACTCCACCAATGGTAAGAACTTGTCCCAACTTCCCTTGAAGTCAAGGACACAGAATCTTAATAGATCTTCAAGAGTTTGAATAGTCCTCTTCGACTGTCCGTCCGTCTGAGGATGATATGCCAAGCTAAATCGTAAATCCGTGCCCATAGCTTTTTGCAAACTAACCCAAAATCGTGAAGTGAATCTTGGGTCTTAATCAGACACTATGGATACTGACATACCATGCAATCTCACAACATCTTTTATGTACATACAAGCAAGACGTTCAAGTATATAAGTTTCTCGTATAGGTATGAAGTGAGCAGACTTGGTCAATCTATCAACAATGACCCAAATTGCATCTATGCCTTGAGAAATCTTGGGAAGACCAGTAACGAAATCTATGGTAATGTGCTCCCACTTCCATTCTGGAATTTCAAGTGGTTGCAATGGACCTTTTGGTACTTGATGCTCCGCTTTAACTCGTTGACAAGTTAAACACCTTGAGATAAACAACATTATCTCTCTCTTCATATTGCTCCACCAAAATTTGGGCCTTGACTTATGTCACATATGATCTCCATGTTTTGATGATGACTCGATTATTTCTTTCAATCAATGCTATATTATTTTGAGGAAAGATATGGAACTTGATAATTTCGGAAAAGATATCGAGGAAAGAAGTTACAAAGCCAAGACATCCTTGAAGAAAGAAAAGCAAATTTGAGTCCTAGGAATATATGTAAGATCTTAGCATTTATTTCTTTCCAAAATAAGGCTCTAGGACATGTGCATTACATAAATTGCATTCACACACTTAGTACCACGTGCTAAGTCACTTGCACTAATATACATGGGTCGGTATCCCATTGATTTTAGTAAATATCATACAATCATCTTGACATACCTTAAATCATGCAAACTGACTAAAGAAACAAGTTGATTGAATAATTTTCCACAAATTATATAGCAGTAATCATGCTCCATAAATCTCGCCCCATAAATTCTAGTGATTCACTTGGGCGAAAATATATGGTTAGATGTGGACACCGACCAGCAGGTATAAAAGGTAAGCATAAATCAATGACATTATAGATTCTCTATTAATTCACGCTGCACAGATCATGCTCATAAATTAAGCATCTTAATTTTAGGAAATTAATTTAGGTGCGTGTATCAACAGACTCTCTGCGAAATCATGGGTCATGATTTGAGAAATCAATTAGCCCAAATCTAACGGTCCAATGAATGCTCGATAATATGGGAACATGCCGGTGAATATTTATGGTAATCCTAGAAGTTGACTTAGGCATTTTAGAAATTGGATAGTAGAAATCACGCGCAAATAAAATCATTTAGCGAAAATCATTTGATAGCATGATATCTTAGAATCTCTGTGATGGAAAACAAATTAAGTATATCATGATTCACGAAGGACATTAAGATTCATGTAAAATGTTAGCAACGGAACTATTTGGGAGACGTCTATATAAACTGAGCTCTTTAACAAATACAGACACGAAAAACATACACAGAAACTGATAAGCTTACAATATACGAGATTATTTTTCATTTAGATAGACATTGATTAACAGAGTTGCTGCTGCTAAAATATTTCGGTAACATTCATCTTGCATATCATTTCATACTAAAGCCTTAAGTTGGTGAGTTATATATTGCTTGATCATTAGACCTCTAGTGTGTATTTTTCATTTCCTATCTCAGTAAATATTACATATAAATCTGTCTTTAATTGCTAATTTCTTACAATCAAGTATAAAGAAAGCATAGGTGCTTAAGTGTGCATAGGTGCACAGGGAACACAAGTGTTCAGGTTATTGGAACTTGTATTGTAATTGGAAGAGTTTAATAAAAGTGAGTCTCCAATACTAGTTGGTATTGGATGTGGACTAGACTACTATTCTAGAGGGTAGTAGTTGAACCACGTAAAAATTCCGGTGTTGGTGTGATTGCTTTCTGTGAGTCTATTTTGCTTTTCTATCCAGTTGCCTGCCTTAGTAAAATCAGCTAACTCAATAATATCCTAATTTGGTAATCCAGCTTGCTGCATTAAAAATAAAAATTGAACATAGTTTGTGCCTACACTTATTCAACCCCCCTTCTAAGTGTATCTATCTAAATTTCATTTGGTATCAGAGCTTGGTTCTACTTATCTTGGTCTTAAAGGTGACTTGTAGGGAAAGATTCTGACATGGCACAACTTGGAAGCGCTTATCACGAGGGACAATCAACAAACCGACCTCCACTACTCTTTGGGCCGAAAACTATAACTTCACGGAAATTTGGGATGAGGATCTATCTAAAAGCGAGACCCATGGGAATGGTGGGTGGTAGAGAATGGATAGGTAATCCCAAGGAAAGATGATGGTACTCCAAAAACTCTACTCGAGATGGACTCAATGCCAAACTTACATGGTGTCATATGATTCAAAGGCAATGAACACTCTCCTCGGTGACATGGTGCAATCCAAAATAGATAAAGTGTCATCATGTAACACATCAAAAGAGATTTGGGACACCTTAGTTGTAAGTCATGAAGGAGCGTCTAAAAAGTACGAGAAGTCAAGCTAAGTATGCTCATGCATGACTACTGATTGTTCAAAGCTGGAAAAAGAGAAAACGATCAAAATGGCCCAAGCTACGATTTCTAATCTTGATTAAATTCCTTAAAGCTACTTGACAAGACAATCCCACAAAGTGAAATCAATCAATAGCTACTTCGGGCCATGCCCAAAAGGTTTGCATCTAAAATTACCACTCTTCAAGATTCCCTCAATATTTCTTCTATGGATACATTAACTCTCTTTGGTGAACTAGAAGAATATGAACATCAATTGAAAATATATGATGACGAGGAAGAAGTTCCTCGAAAGAAAGTGTTAGCTCTAAATGCAGGAATTGAAGAAGAACTCGAAAATAACTCGGATGATGAAATAGCCATGATGTCAAGGAGACTTAAGGGGCTACTTCAAAGGAAGAATCAACGGAAAAATACTTTCAACACAAACAAATACAAACCAAAGCCAACCGAGGAAACATGTTTTGAGTGTGGACGACCAGGTCATTTCAAAAGGATTGCTTCCACTCAAAAACAAAGGAAAGCAAGGCAACAAGGAGTTCAAAAAAAGCACAAAGCATTTCTAACATGGAGTGATGATGAAGAATCAAAGTGGAAATAGATCTGAAACGATGAACTAGCGCAAATATGCTTTATGGGAATTGAAGGTGAATCTAGTAAGGTACCTCTTTATGATAGTATTACTTTGAAACAAGAAAATGAAAAATTAAAAGAAAAAACATGTACTTAAAAGATCTAGTAAACACACTAATGAGTGAAGTGGAGGCACTCATAGATGAAAAGAAAGATTTTGAAAAATCTACACACACGAATGAGGAAAAGATTTTATCAGCAAAAAATGATTATTTAGAAAATTTCAATAAAATATTGTTCAACAAGGTTAAACATCTAAATAATGAAGTTGAAAAATTAAAGAAGGAGATAGAGATGAGAGATGTGTGCATTGATGCTTTTGGCGATGAATCTAGTAATAAAACTCCTCCGACTAATAACCTACAAAAGGAAATAGAGTCTTTAAAAACCTCTCTAGCTAAATTTGTTCATGGGGAAGAAAACTTAAATGTTATGCTAGGAAAACAAAGACCCAGTTAGAATAAACAAGGCATAGGCTACAGTCCAACTCATAGGAGAGAAGTTGAAATGATAAAATCTAAATCATCATTCAAATTAAATTCTTTTTTTACTTTTATGTCTTGCAAAAATGTGGCATTAAAGGACACCTAGAGATAAAGCTGCTAAAGAAAGAAAAATTTAAGTAAAACCGTATGGATTAAGAAAAGTGATTTGATGTCAACTAACACAAGTGGACCCAAAAGATATGGGTACCAAAAATATAAATTGTATCTCTATCATACAGTTTGCCTTAAAAGCCAAAGTATCTTCTCAAAAGTGGATCCTTGATAGCGGATGTTCACGTCACATATATGACGGAGACAAATCTAAGTTAAATGAAACTAAATGTCAACAAGAAACATGGAACTATTACATTCGGTGATAATCGATCATGCGAAATAATTGGAAAAGGTAAAATCGGTAATGGTAAGGTCAACATTAATAATGTTCATCTTGTTAATGGTCTAGAATTCAATCTTATCAGTGTTAGTCAATTAATGGATAATGGTCATCAAGTAAAGTTTGAAAAAGATAAATGAACAATTTCAATGGTACTAACAAAGCTGCTCTAGTTTCCCAAAGGGAAGGGAATATATATACGCTTGATTTTGAGAAACAGGAAGAAGAGTTATGTCTTGCAACCATTCAAGATGAAGCAAATCTATGGCATAGAAGGATGGGACATGTTCATATGGATCTAATCAAGAAGTTGTCAACAAAGAACCTAGTAAGAGGATTACCCAAAATGAATTTCAAAAGAAAGGTATCTGCGAACCTTGTCAACTTGGAAAACAAGTAAGAGCGTCATTCATGACTAAAAACATGGTATCAACTTCTTCTCCCTTACAATTGCTTCACCTCGATTTATTTGGACTGAAAAGGCATGCTAGTCTAAATGGAAAATTCTATGCTTTTGTAATAGTCGATGATTTCTCTAGATATACATGGGTATTATTCCTTAGAACAAAAGATGAGGCATTTAAGGAGTTTGAAAAGCGATTAAAAATTTGGAGACCAAATATAGTCTTAATCTTATTAGAATCGAAGTGACCATGATGCAAATTTCAAAAAGACTTTATCACATTTTGTATTCAAAAGGAATATCCATGAATTTTCGACACCTAGAACTCCACAACAAAATGGAGTGGTAGAAAGGAAGAATCGAACAACTGCAAAAATAGCTAGAACTCTAATTCAAAAAGCAAACTTCTAAGAAATTTTGGGGAAAGGCATGAACCTGACATGTTATGTGCTAAATAGAGTATTAATTAATCCAATTATTCTAAAAACACCATATGAATTGTTAAATAATCGACTTCCTAACATAAGTTATTTCAAAGTGTTTGGATCTAAATGCTTTATTCTTAACACTAATGGAAATTTAGGCAAGTTTGATGCTAGATCATATGCGAGGAATATTCATTGGCTACTCACAAAATAGTAGAGCATATCGGTTTATAATGTGCAAAAGATGTGTATCGAAGAATCTATACACATTAAATTTAACGAATCTAACCATGATATTCCAAAGAAAAAGAAGAAGATGCAGGAGAATTAGAAAGCTACGCCAATCCCAGCCTACCAGATAAAGCAAAACAACAAGATCATGGAATCAATCCAGGAAGAGGAAATAGAAGAAGCGGCGGGACCTAGACTACATCCGACCAAAATGAATATGAGAATCAGGAGCATATCCAGCCAGCTGAAATGGATGAACAACAAGACCACAATTCTGAATCTACTGAAGAAGTCATACATGATATTCAACTTCCAAAATCGACAAGATATATCAAAAACCATCCACACGAGAACATTATTGGAAACATAAACAGCGAGTTATAACAAGAAGAAAAGCACAAAACATGTGTGCTTTCACACATTCTATCCCAAATTGAGCCAAAAAGCGCCAAAGAAGCCATACTAGATGAGAGGCGGCTTTTAGCTATCTGAAAGAGCTTCAACAATTTGAAAGATGTCAAGTATGGGAATTGATGCTGCTCCAAAAGATGTGTCCATTATCGGAACTAAATGGGTATTCAAAACAAGCTTGGCGAATCTGGAACAATTACGAGAAACAAAGCGAGATTAGTTGCTCAAGGATACAATCAACAAGAAGGAATAGACTATGAAGAAACATTTGCTCCGATGGCTAAGCTTGGAGTCTATTAAGTATCCTACTAGCATTACTTTGTTTGAAAAGTTCAAGCTACACCAAATGGACGTCAAAAGTGCTTTTCTCAATGGATACATAAATGAAGAAGTATATGTAAAACAGCCACCTGGATTTGAGCATGACAAGTTCCCACATTACGTATACAAACTTAAGAAGGCACTTTATGGACTCAAACAAGCCCCAAGGGCTTGGTACGAAAGATTAAGTAAGTTTCTCTTATCAAATGGGTTCATACGAGATAAAATCGACTCCACTCTGTTTATTAAACGTCAAAGTAAAGATATTATTATTGTACAAATATATGTAGATGATATAATATTTGGTGTTACTAATAATTCCCTTTGTGAGTAGATTTCCAAATGCATACATAAGGAATTTGACATGAGTTTGATGGGAGAACTCAACTACTTTACGGGCCTTCAAATTAAGCAAAATCATGAAGGATATTCATTCATCAAACCAAGTATACAAAAGAGTTACTAAAGAGATTGGTTTGACAATTCAAACACAAAGTCCACACCAATGAGTACATCAATAAAACTCACGGCGGATGAGAAAAGATACAGACGTAGAGGTAACAAAATACGGAGGTATGATTGGATCCTACTTTATTTAACTTTGCTTCTAGACACGATATAATGTACGATTATACATTTATGTGCTCGGTTTGAGCCCAAACCAAAAGAATCTCACTTACGGTACATTAAGCGAATTTTAAATATTTGAGTGGTACGACAAATTTAGGATTATTCTACCCAACATGCGATAATTTTGATCTAATGGGCTATTCGGATCTCTTGACTATGCGAGTTGTCAAATAGATAGAAAAAAGCACAAGCGGTGCATGTACATTTTTGGGACAAAGTCTTGTCTCATGGCATAGCAAAAGCAGGGCGTCGGTTGCTCTATCCACTTCTGGGAGGGAATACTTAGCGGCGGGAAGTTCTTGTTCCCAAATCTTATGGATCGTCGAACATTGTGTGACTTTGATATTACTTGTGAAAGTGTGCCCATATCTTTGTGATAATACCATCACCATAGATATTTCAAAAAATCGATTACTACATTCCGCACAAAAACACATAGAAATCGTCACCATTTTCTTAGAGACAATGTGTCCAAAGGTTTAATAAGATTAATATTCATTCCTCTTGAACATCAATTAGCGAGATATCTTTACAAAACCTTTAGGAGAAGACCGGGTTACATACATTAAGAAGAGAACTAGGGATGTATAAATATAAACACAATCTGCATGAGTTAAGGAAAGTAGAGCAGTCCGCGGCATATCTATAGGCCATAATGGCGTTCATTGAATCGCCCAAAATCTTCATTCCCAAGACCACGACATCAAGACTTCCCAAATCTACGGTAACACATGTCCTTTAAAAAGGTAAACTCTACTTTACTAATTCAAGCTATCCCTCTCTTGTAATACGCCTTATCATCACATTCTTTCCGTCTCCCTAACCCCAACCGCAAAGATGAAAACCACGAAGAACCGAGACAAATACATGACGACTCGAGAGGGCGAGATATCTCTCTGTCGTCGCTACCCCTTCATCCCACTACTTCTCGGCCTTTGAAAAGGCGACCATCGGTCCAAACCATCTCGGCGACTCCTCTCCAAATTTGAATATGAGGCTAGTCTACCTTCTCCTCCATCGATTGGGACCTCCACGGTCACTAAGCGAAGAATAATCAAGGATCCAATCCGTAGCTCTCCTCCTCGATGGTAAACCCTCTCCTGTCTCCTTTGCATGATATCCACGATGATTTTTTAGAGGTCACAACTTTGAACTTAGGTTTAAATCATCCATATGTCACAAAACCTTTGTCTATGAAAAATCAATAGACATGTTTTACTATCAAAACTCACCCCTGCTGCACCTCCTTTTTTGAGAGTCATGTGGTCTATCCTCTTTAAGCACTCCTCCTTGATTCGCTTATCCAAAATTAGTCCAGCGGTTTTATACAAATCTTGAGAACAATGGTGATTGCTACACCTCCTTTGTGAAAGGGAAATCTACATTTTTCTGACCATGGACTTAGGTAGTATTACATCCATTCCTTACACATTGTGCCCCTTACTCTCGAAGGACCAATCTCTACTCCTCTTGTCTCCCTTAGTCCGACTTAGCATTGTGTTGGATGACCCAGCAGTCTCTCTCTCATCACTCTTCCAAAAACCACCGAAGTGTCCCCCCTTGCCACTATCCTTCACAAACTCTTACACTACAATCTCCTCCCCCATCTCGGTGGTGGAGCAGACTTCACGTATCAAGATTTAGTCCTCGTGGCGTTAATAATGATTGGCCAGCCTTTTAACTTCTCCCTCATGATGCTAAAACACATGATCCATTGCGTTAAACACTCCAAAAAATGTATGCCTTACAGTTGTTTCCTTACCAAACTCTTCACTCATTTCCAAATCCCACTCGATGATGAAGGTTGTATCACCTTAACTGATTCCATAGACTCAAATTATCTCAGGGCTCATCTCACCTTGCTTAAGGGAAAATTCATCCGTCTGGTTCCTGATACACCTAAACCCATACCTCTTATCTCCCTGCCTCCTTCCCCTGAAATTTTGACTATCCTTCACACCATAGCAGATAATCAAGCCCAAATCACTTCGGATGTCAAAGATATCCAACTCCGTCTCTCGGTTCTTGAAAAAGGCAAACTGCCAATTCGGTGTAATGATCTTCAGGCCATGTTTCGCAATGTTGAAGATGAATTTATTGACCTCCAAGTGGTTTGAAGCTTGCACACCGGGCAATGGTTGAAGCCCTCAACCTTGAATGAATCGCAATGCTGTCGGTTTGAGCCTGAACTCAAGTTCATTAGCAACCAAATTGGGACTCTGGGTAGGTTCATAGAAGCGATGCATGAATGACTTTGAGTGAGAAGCGCAAGCGGACCAAGTCAATGCGCGCATGCAGAATGGCCCCAATGCAATTGGATGGTTTGAATATCAAGGTGACTTTACGGATCGCCATTACCTCCTCCCACCTTCATTGCTCGCCCACCCAGTTTTTCCAATACCATGTCCTGGAAGAGATCATGCCTGCCGAAACTTCACCGCCCCTACTTCACAGCTTCATGAGGCCAATCATGTCAACCTTGAGGAGGGACGACGCTTAGTTTCACTTTCCTTTTTTTTTTGGCATTCCAGACCCTCCTTTTTGATGGATGCCAAGGGAAAAAGACTTCGATTTAAAGTTTAAACCTTCCCCACCTTTAAAGATAATTGTTTTGATTAAGACTATGGTTTAAAAATTTTTGTTGTTAAGACTATTAGTTTTAAACTTGTTATTTGATGGATGATGGATGTTTTCATTCTGCATTTTTTTTACTATTAACATGTTGAGGCCTAACCAATTACTTGCGGGGTTGATCAAAATCTTGCACATATCACGATTACATGGTATGCATGAACTAAGGGGGAGCATAACTCTCTGAAGTGCATAGTCTTAGGGGAGCTATATTTATTATGTTGTCATCATCAAAAAGGGGAGAATGTTGACTTATGTCACACTCCATGTTTTGATGATGACTTTCGATATTTCTAATCAATGCTATATTATTTCAGGGAAAGATATGGAACTTCAGAAAATGTCAAGGAAGAAGTTACAAAGCCAAGACATCCTTGAAGAAAGAAAAGCAAATTTGAGTCCTAGGAATATATGTAAGATCTTAGCATTTATTGCTTTCCAAAATAAGGCTCTAGGACATGTGCATTACATAAATTGCATTCTCACACTTAGTACCACGTGCTAAGTCACTTGCACTAATATACATGGGCCGGTATCCCATTGATTTTAGTAAATATCATACAATCATCTTGACATATCTTAAATCATGCGAAACCCGACTAAAAGCGAGTTGATTGAATAATTTTCCATAAATTATATAGCAGTAATCATGCTCCATAAATCTACCCCCATAATTCTAGTGATTCACTTGGTAAAAATATATATGGTTAGATGTGGACACTTGGCCAAGCGGTATAATAAAAGGTAAGCATAAATCAATGACATTATAGATTCTCTATTAATTCATGCACTTGCCTGGATCATGCTCATAAATTAAGCATCTTAATTCTAGGAAATTAATTTAGGTGCGTGTATCAACAGACTACTGCGAAATCATGGGTCATGATTTGAGAAATCAATTAGCCAAATCTAACGGTCCAATGAATGCTCGATAATATGGGAACATGCCGGTGAATATTTATGGTAATCCTAGAAGTTGACTTAGGCATTTTAGAAATTGGACCATAGAAATATCGCAAATAGAAATCATTTAGCGAAAGTCATTGATAGCATGATATCTCAGAATCTCTGTGATGGAAAACAAATTAAGTATATCATGATTCACGAAGGACATTAAGATTCATGCAAAATGTTAGCAACGAAACTATTTGGGAGACGTCTATATAAACTGAGCTCTTTAACAAATACAAACACGAAAAATATACACAGAAACTGATAAGCTTACAAGATATGAGATTGTTTTTCATTGAGATAGACATTGATTAATAGAGTTGTTGCTGCTAAAATATTCCGGTAACATTCATCTTGCATATCATTTCATACTAGAGCGTTGAGTTGGTGAGTAATATATTGCTTGATCATTAGACCTCTGGTGTGTATTTTTCATTTCCTATCACAGTAAATATTACATATAAATATGTCTTGAATTGCTGATTTCTTACAATCAAGTATAAAGAAAGCATAGGTGCTTAAGTGTTCATAGGTGCACAGGGAACACAAGTGTTCATGTTATTGGAACTTGTATTGTAATTGGAAGAGTTTAATAAAAGTGAGTCTCCAATACTAGTTGGTATTGGGCGTGGACTAGAACTACTATTCTAGAGGGTAAGTAGTTGAACCACGTAAAAATTCCGATGTTGGTGTGATTGCTTTACGTGAGTCTATTTTGCTTTTCTATCCGATTTACTGCCTTAGTAAAATCGATTAACTCAATGGAGTAGCGATTATCTGGAACGAAGATCAATCTTTGAAAAGAATTTGGCTCCTTGCAATCGGTCAAACAGTCATCAATACGTGGCAATGGGTACCTATTTTTGATGGTGATATGATTCAACTCCCGATAACCAATACAAAGTCGCATACTCCCATCTTTCTTCTTCACGAGCGAGCAGGGAGCACCCCAGGAGAAGTACTAAGGCGAATAAAGCCAATGTCTAACAATTCCTGCGGTTGGGTCTTTAACTCCTGAAGTTCAATAGGAGCCATTCGATATGGGGCTTTGGAAATGGGTTTTGTCTGGGTTCAAGGTCGATACAAAATTCAATCTCACGTTAAGGGTAGGCGAGAAGTTCTTCGTGAATACGTCGAGAATTTATTAACAATAGAAATATCATTCAAAAGCGACGTATTTTTGTTTAGATCCGTGACATGAGCTAAGAAAGCTTGACATCCATTTTTCAATAAACGAATAGCTTTATGGCTTGAGATGACCGTGATTGATTTTAATGGTTTGGTCGCTTGAATTCACATAATCGGTTAATTAGGAATATGAAAGCTATCAACCTTACGAAAATAATCAATTTTTGCATGATGAGTAGTTAACCAATTAATCCCTAGAATCACATGAAATGCAAGTATTTTCAATGAAATAAGATCGATAGGTAATGTGAGGGTACCGATTTGAACCAAACAAGAATTATAAATTGTGCCTCCATCCTAGCTGAACTTGTCCTTGGTGAACGGAAAAATTGGACTAAGTGACCTTTTCTTCCACAATTATAACATGCTTTGGACTGCATCGCGCATTTTGGACTGATGTGTCCCTCCCCTCCGCATTTGAAGCATATGATAGGTGGTTGTTCTCCTTCCTTAACAACGATCTTGGTCTTTGGCGTCTTTCCATCATTGTTGAATCTCCTCTTATTGAAATGTCCATTCTTATTGTTTTGGCCGTTTATAACCCAAGTGGTTAGCATTTTCTGGCCCTGCTGATTCCCTCCACGCTTGTTGTCACCGCTTGATAACCGCTCTCCTGGTATTATCATTTTGCCGGCTGCTCTCTTTTGATTGCGTTGACTCATTATCGCGCTCTACTAACTGAGCCCTATTTACCACATCTGAATACAAACACAGTTTATGAGAAATAAGATGTTGACATATCTCAGGTTTCAAACCTAGCAAAAACATTCGCGTCATTCGTTCTTCATTATCCACCAAGTGGGACGCAAACCGGGATAACTCAGCAAATTTAGCCTCATACTGCGACACGGTCATATTATTTTGCTTCAGCTTGATAAAGTCCACCTCTTTCATGTGACGAATACTTTCGGGAAAGTATTTGTCGTTGAATAGCTCTTAGAACTTCTCCCAAGACATCTTTAGTGCGGCAGGTTGAGTATGTTTACCGATTTCCACCATTAATCTGCCTCTCCTCGCAACATAAAGGCGGTAAAGGGAACCTCTTGCTCAACGGAGCATCCCAAGACATCAAATATCTTGGTGATCTACTTTATCCATGCTTCCGCCTTTAGTGGTTTTGGCTCTCCAATAAACTCCGGTGGTCCCAGCTCCTTGAACTGTTTAGCGGTGACCATCCGAGAGTTTCCAGTTTTTCCACCTACGTTTTGGACGGGAGCCGCTCTCGCCTGCTGTTGCATGAATTGCATAAAGCCTCTGAACAATCCATCATTCATCATTTGGTCAGTGTTATTGTTTGCATGAGTATTATCGCCTTCCTAATGCACATTATCCTGATTATGTGGTGAGTCAACGGTCGCCTGTGCTCCATTGCTATTCTAAACATTCTCGGATGTCATTTTCAGATACTGCCACAAAATAAAAGGTTAATTGACATGTAACATATTATCCCTATATCCTGACCGACCAATTAAATACTAAATAAAACTTAGGTAGGTCATACTAGTGAAGGAATTCCCCGTCTCTCCCCTCCTAGTTCTATTCTCACATCTTTGCCAAGGATCATATCCCTAAGCTTTGATACCAACTATGACGCCCCCAAAATTAGGTATACATCACCCATCTTGGGTCGCCAGATACATGGTACAGAATTCAAATACAATTTACTAATACAACTGTCGTGTATAATACGACAAAACATAATTGTGAGTTTGAATACAATTATTGTCTACTAGAGATTATACAAACTCAAAAGGAGTCCTCATTATAATTATTATCACACTATTTCACAGAATAGTGAGGACTACTAAAGCACCATCTAGGACCATCACTCCGTTCCCTGACTAGTCCCAGCTACGTTCTCATTTCCTGAAGAGAACAGTGAAAGAAAGGGTGAGCTCAACTAGCCCAGTAAGAAATATTATGATTAAGATAATGCAGAATAAATTATCGTTAGCCTTCAACAGTGTTAAACTGATAAAATATAACAACATCAAGTTTAAGCTGCGGTGAACAAGCAATCCATTAAAAGAGTTAAGTAGAGAATAAAATCTAATATCTTTTATGATTTAAAAGGTTTTCATCACTTTTATTCTTTGGGACTCGACAATAAATAATCCACATCATCGAATCACCCTCTTGCACTCTGACCAAGGATATTCTTTAGTATCACGACCACAATTATCCATGCACTACGGGCCAAGAATATTTGTGTATTCATTAATGGTCATGATCATGCCAACAATTATCCATCAATGCACTACGGGCCAATGAGGACTTTTTCCACATCATTTGTAACATTACAGTCATGATTGCACCGAATAATCCCTGGTTATAATCATACCAAGTCCATCTATGCACTACGGGCCACAGATGAATTTCAACATAATATAAACATGAGGATGATGACAATGATATAAGAATTTAATAAAACATGTTCAAAAATTAATTTATCCATGAACCAATAACGTCCAAATTGTCAACGCGATACTGCTTTGTAGAGTAAAATTCAAGAATGCTCAGAAGAATATTTCCATGAAAAGATACTAGATGAAGCGCAAATATCAAGGATATTCCACTAATTTCATGGAGTATAGAAGTCAAAACATTAATCAACTGAGTATAATAACGAATAGAATAACAAAAGAAATCACCATGCATGCGGTACTTCGAATAGACAGGTTATTCCAACGTAATAATAAATAATCTAACCGTGTCGAAGCGAAATTATTGCAAGCGGGATGTTCCAATAGAATAATACAGACGGAACCAGGTCCGGCGTAAAAAACGCATTGCATGTGATATATTCCAATGTAATAATAAAAAGACGGAACAAGGTCCGATGTAAAACGCATGCACTTTGATATTCAATGAGAATAATAATAAAGATTTTAACCGTCCCAACGTAAAAGCATTGCATGTGAGGATATTCAAATGTAAATAATAATAAAGATGGAATAATAGAAGAATGTCACCAAGTATAGGGTAGTCGCGATATCTTTGGTTATTCCAAAGATATAATAAAGAATAGAATAACGAAGTTCTCTTCATGAATAAAAGAAATAATAACCCTTTAGTAAAAAGAAACCAATATAAGAGTAGGGAAGTAGCGAGAATACTTTTCTATAGTTTCTCTATAATTTCTCTCTCTAGAGTTTCATTGAATTAAATAAAAATAATGAAGGAATGAGCTTCTATTTATAGGAGAATTGAAGGGGTACTGTTTAAGAAGAAAATCACGGATGAAATAATTCTCGCAGTCACAGACAGAAAAAAAATCTTCAAACGTCTGATTTTTCAAAGTATTAATATAATAATCAATAAAATATAATATATATATATATATATATATATATATATATATATATATATATATATATAAATTAGCACATGCTCGTTGAAAAAAAAACAATGGGTGCACTCATTGCTACCCCTACACGCCAACTTTGTAAAACTTATATATATATATATATATATATATATATATATATATATATATATATATATATGAATAAATAATAATACTCTTTCACTTTTACCATTATCCCCCCCCACCATTTCCCACTTGGATGCTTTATATATATATATATATATATATATATATATATATATATATATATATATATATATATATATATATATATTGTGTGTGTGTGTGTGTGTGTGTGTGTGTGTGTGTGGGGTGGGTGGGTACAAGTGTGTTTATATATATATATATATATATATATATATATATATATATATATACACTTTACAACATCCCACCGATTATTTTGAAAAATGGATAAATGGGGTTCCATAAAATAAGCAAAACTTCATAAAAATCACCTTAACAATTTTAACAACATTTATCATCATTATTATAATTCACAATATTAATTGACCAGGTCGTTCCCAGGAAAGAGGGGGCTTTTCAATAAGGATTTCTCCCTATTGGCGTGCAATTAGGTGACCAAACCTCTCCTTGACAGAACTTCTAGACATCGTTAATATTGCAAATAATAATATTAATAACTTTGTCATCTCAATTATTGATTTAATAATATATAAAATATTGACAATAATTGAATCAAATAACGTGAGATACTATGCAGCAATTGCTGTAGCAATAATTGAACAAACTTGAGTGACTTCTCACGTAAGCATCAATAATCAAAACCGTAAAGCTCTTCATGCAACTATATCGTATTCTCGTACTTTTAACACCGGGTGTTTCAATAGTTAACGGTAAAACTTCCGCCGTTATTTTCATAAATTATTTTTGTCGTTTTCTCAATCAACAATATAATTCCGTTGGGGACCACCAATGTTTGTCTTGGTTGTACGAATATTCCTGTTAAAGCGAATATTCCCAGACCAATCGAATATTATATAACAATTTATGTACTTTTGCAAAATTTATAAATATTACCCACAACTATAATATTATATCAAATTTACTCCATAATATTCAAAAATGATATTTATAGAGAATTCATCTTTATTTATAAAAGTTGGGGTCTTACATTTGTGAGCCACAAAGTGAGCACACGAGACTGTCTGGGTTTTTGGGTAACCCAGAAACCCAGCAGGCCTCTGACAACAACTTTGCAAGCCTGGATCTTGCAGATTGGATATGTTTGTGTTATAAAACTTGCTGGAGATTATAGTATTACGTAAATACTACAAGATCAATGTCTTATATAGCCTAGAAACAATATAATCAAGAATGTATAAGTGGTCAAATGTATCAACCTGATAACTGACATGAAGGCTCAAGAACAGCTCAAGAACACGTATAGCGACGGTTCTGTCGTTATAGGTCCCTTTGTTAATAATTAATTTTTGAAAATTGATATTTTAATTAAATAAATCGAAATAAATAGTTTTTAATTATTACAAATACAAAATAAATTCCTAAAAATTATTTTAAAGTCTGAAAATTAGTTTTAACTATTTTGAGTATATTTCATAAATATTTAATATTTTTGGAATATAAGTGGTATTTAATTATAATATTAAATACATTATTTAAAAACAATTTTAATACATGAAAAATTATATTATGGTATAAGAAAATATTTTTAGTTATGTTTAATGACTTTTAATATTTTATGATGAATTTCATTAATTAATTAATATTAATGATAATTAGTTTATTTATTAAATATATTAAATAAATTATGGAAAAATAGAATTAATGATTTAAAAATCATATAAAAATGATTTAAGTGTTATAAAAATATTTGAAGTTATGATATATAACTTTTGATATTTTGTCATAAAAATATTATTATTTTAATATTAATAGCAATTATCGGATAATAAATTTAATTGTTTAACAATCATATAAAGCGATTTTAAAGTATTAAAAATACTTTGTGATATTATAAATATATTATAATATTATGACATGTATTTCTTTAATATTTGATAATAAATAGATATTAATGATAATAGAATATTGTGGTATTTATATTATATAAATACGATTTTAATGATTGAGAAATTATGATAAATCGTAATAATTTTTTAAAAATTATTACGAGCTTACGAAAAATATTTGGACTGATAATATAATTATCTAAGATAAATGGTTAAGTGTTTAGACATAGTTTAATTGAACTTAAACTCGATATATATCCGACTAGACCGTCGGGATGTCAGAATTGTACCGAACTCGAGTCAGACTGTAAAAGTTTGACTTGAGGTTAAGTCTTATGTTTGTTATAGACTGGTAGGGTTATGTGATAATGTGTTTAGATTATTTTAAATATTGTGATGATATTATTCTAATTTGTATATCGATATTATTTAATATTAGGTCTACAAACAAAGCTTATTAAAATGCGTAACGATAATCAACGGTTCAGGCAAGTTTCCCTTAACTCAACTTTGAGTTGTTTATTCAAATATAACTTGTGGTTAATCATTGCTGATTGCCATGTTTAAGAATTTTTTAATTGCACTCTGTGCGAATTGCATGTGTTCATTAGGTATGAAAGGCTGATCACCTTCATTACCATTCGGTCCAGATATATTTGTTCATGTTAAATACTTGTTCAGTCATAAAATTTGTCCATGCTAATTCATGACTATATTATTGAATTATAGCCAGCTTATTATTCAAATTCTTTCAATCATGATATATCCTTAAATAAACTTATACTTGCTGGGCAAATTTATGCTCACCCTTGCTATATCATGATAAACATTGTAGATTAAGACGAATACGTCGGATACAAGGAAAGGTCAAAGACAGTTCCAGCTTTAGTATACGTGTGCAGTTTGATTTGTAACAGTATTGTATGTTAATGTTATTGTAAGTTAAACAAGTTATGAATTGTGTATAAAGTGAAGGTTACTCGACCTTGGGGAAAAGTGTGTAAGTAATGTGACAACCCGAGAATTTTAATATTTTTAAAATTTTTATTAATTTATTTAAGGTTCAAAATTAGAACCTAGACAGAAAATTAGTGTATGCGTTTAATATTTTTTTTTATGGAATTTTGAGGATTTCAAAATTTTGTGAATGATTTAGGTGAATTATTCAAGATTAAGGAATACGTGAATATGTTCTGTGTATATGTATGCAATATGTGGTTAAGGGTCGAGGTTGACGGATAAACGATATCTGTAACAAACCCTAGGTATATATTAAGAACGTCAACGTTCGGTTAGAAAATCCTAGCGATTAATAAGAAACCCTAAAAATCGGTTCTAGAAACCTTAATTTCAGTTCAGAGAATCCGAAACCCTAATTCGGTGCATGAAATCCTAAATTGGGAACGTAATGGCGTAAGTGTAAATAATTATAAGATTAATTAGGGTAAAGCTTAAGTAATTAGAAAACCCTAATCTAATTACGAAATCTAATATCTAAATTAGAAAATTTATTTTTTTATTAGAAACCTTAATTAATGGTTTATAAACCCTAATCCGTGATTTTGACCCTAATTGCGTAATTAGCAATTTTAATTAGGAATTATTAATCCTAATTAGCAAGATTTAAAGTATGATTAAGAAATTATAATATAATTAGTAAATACTAATTATAAGTTAGAAATATTAATTTTTATTTTTAGAAACCTAAATTGGAAATTTTAGAAATTTAATTTGGAAGTTAAGGGTTAAACCCTAAACCCTAAGATAACCAAACCCTAAACCCTAAGGGTTGGATAATATCCATTATGCCATTAAATTAGCAAGGAAAAAGACTATTTTGCCCTTTAGCAATTCTTTAATAGTTAGCTTACAAATCTTGCTAAGATATGGAGTTGGTGAACAACTCTAATTGTCCCATGTGATTTATATCTAGCAAATCAGCTAACTTGTGCCACCTAGCCACATTTGGTGCAATGAATCAAGATATATAAAAGATTATTGCACACTTTATTTTTCATTTCTCCAAGTCCCTTATCTCTCTTCATTTTCGAAATTCTAGAGTGAGAGAGAGTGAAATAGTAAGACATGATCGATCATAGCTACCCATAACAGGAACAAAGTCAGATTCATGGATCAAAGCTCAAAAGGTATAAGAACCCTAAATTTTGAAAATCAGTGATCTTGTGTTAGATGTTATAATTTGTTGGTTAAAGTTGTGTATTAGGGTGTTAGTAAGTGATCTGGGTTGTTAGATCAAGGATCTATAACACTTAGATGCACGAATCAAGTATTTTTACAAATTTGGAAAAACTGGAAAAATATCGACTGATAGCCTAATGTCAGACGCCATAAATCCTTATCTGTTTTTGATATTTGTTGTTTAATGTTATGAATCTATTCTATGTCATGTGGTCCACCATCTGAAACTGGAAATAAGGTCATATCAGGTCTAGATCTCTTGTTATTTGCAGTCAAACATCGTTGACCGTTCACGTTTTCTGGAATTCTGGGCAGCCTAGAAACCCAGAAGGAGTCTGACAACTTGTTCATGGCCTCTGATCTTCCTTCTGTTAAATGATCTTGCCATGGTTATGTAATATAATTGTAGACTGACATTTAGGATTCATGCTCATGCTTTTAGAACTCTCAGATCATGTATATAATCAAAGATACAAAGGGTCAAAGTAGGGTTGACAGGTTTTTTTTTGCAGATTTCTGGAAAACCCAGAAATCTTCATGAGCGAATTTTCTGACATGGTTTGACCATGCCAGATCTTGTGATTCGGATGTTGTTATGTTAATTTGATGTTATAAAATTGTACACTAATAGTAGTACTATAATAACGAACCTTTATATTGTACAAAGTAAGCCCAGATTGAGCATTGTAAGGATTGGACAGTGGTCACCTCAACTGTTCTTCAAATCTAGAAAACCAAGAATTTGAAGAACAAATCTGACATGAACTTTTGAAGCCTATATCTCACTGACTTGTTGTTGGATGGCTATGAAACGGATTTATAATGATAATATTACAAATCATTACCATAACAAGCCTAGAAAACATTTTTGATTTAAGATCAAACGTTGGTCAAACAAGCCTCTAATGAATTTACAAGACATTTTTGGTTTGACCATAACAACTCAAGAACACCTATAGCGACTAGTTACTGACAGCTTTAATTTCTAATTTCCAAAATTATTAAATAAATTGAAATAAATAGATTTTAATTATTAAAAATACTTAATAAATTTTGAAAAATTATTTTAAATTCTAAAAATAGTTTTAATTATTTTAAGTATATTTCATAAATATTTAATATTTTTGGAATATAATTGGTATTTAATTTATTTAATTATAATATTAAATAAATGATTTAAAAATGATTTTAATACATGAAAAATCATGAAAAATAATATTATGATATTAAGAAAATATTTTAAGTTATTTTTAGCGACTTTTAATATTTTGTGATGAAATTCATTAATTAATTAATATTAATGATAATTAGTTTATTTAATAAATATATTAAATAAATTATGGAAAAATAGAATAAATGATTTAAAAATCATATAAAAATGATTTAAGTGTTATAAAAATATTTTAAGTTATAAAATATAACTTTTGATATTTTTCATGAAAATATTAATATTTTAATATTAATAGCAATTATCGATAATGAATTTAAGTGTTTAAAAATCATATTTAAATGATTTTAAAGTATTAAAAATACTTTGATATATTATAAATATATTATAATATTATGATATGTATTTCATTAATATTTGATATTAAATAAATATTAATGATAAAAGAATTATGTGGTATTTAATTCATTTAAATATGTTATTAATGATTAAAAATATGCGATAAATGATAATAATTATTTAAAAATTATTATAAGTCTTTGAAAAATATTTCACTAATATTAAAATTATCTTAAGATAATTTGTTAAGTCTTAAGTCGAGTTTAATTGAACTTAGACTCGATAAAAGTCCCACTAGATCATCGGGATGTTAGAATTTTATGGGTTTAACTCAAGATCAATTTATAAAGTTTGACTTGATACCAAGTCATATGTGTGTTATAGACTGATAGAGTTATGTGTTATATGTTTAGGTTATTCTATGTATATCTATATATATAATAATATTATATTATGATGATATTATTCTAATATTGGAGATTTATATTACTAATATTAGGTCTTCGGATAAAGCGATATAAATTGCGTAGCGGTAATCAACGGTTCATGCAAGTTTGTATTTACTTAACTCTACTAAGAGTTGTTTCATTCGGATAAGGTTATGGTTAATCATTGTTGATTGCCATGTATAATTGTACTCTGTACATATTGCATGTATAAGTCAGGTATGAAAGGCTGATCACCTTCATTACCAGTTGGTTCAGATATATTTGTTCATGTATAATACTTGTTCAGTCATAAATTTGTTCATGCTAGTTCACAATTATATTGTTGAATTATAGCCAGCAAATTATTCAAATCATTTCAATCATGATATATCATTATATTGTTGAATTTTAACTTGCTGGGCAACTTTTATGCTCACCCTTGCTATATCATGCTAAAACATTGCAGATTAAGACGAACGCGTCGGATACAGGAAAAGATTAAAGAAAGTTCCAGCTTTAGTTTATGTATGCGATAAGAATGTAAAGTAGTGTAGTTTGATAATAAAGTTATGTGTTAGATAAGTTATGAAAATGTGTATTAGGTTAAGGTTACTCGACCTTGGGGAATAGCGTGTAATGTATTGTATAAACAATTTATGTTTATATCTTCTGCAAATAGTAATAGTTCTATAGAATGATCGAACCGGATCCGAGGTGATTTGGGACCTGGGTTCGGGGCCGTCATAGTTGGTATCAGAGCTGTTGGTTATAAAGCTTAGGTAAGAATACATGAGACCAATAACTGCAGTGATTAGGATAAGTACTAACTCACATAGAGTTAGTTGGTTAGTAATATTCAAAGATGAATCTCGGCGAGTATAAAGATACGGAGTTCCTTAACTCTGATAATAAAGTTGAACAGTAGTGGTGAATAGATAGAGTCTAAAAGACTAAAAGTGCAGTGATAGAAGATCGTAAAACAAAACGATCATAGTATAGAAATAAATCGTAATATATACGATAAAGATCACCCCGTGATCCGATAAAGTGATAGAATGGATAAGAATCAATCTAATGATTGAAAAGTTTAAACAAAGTTTGCTTTTTGGGTTGTACTATGAAATTGTACTATAAAACTCAAGAAAGAGTTATGGATTATGAATACTGAATTAAATGAAATTACGATTGAAAAGGGGGTTAGTGTTAGGTGGGGATTCAATTGAGGACTCGTGTCACCATTGAGTTGTATGATTCTTCGTATGGGAGCCGAATTGTATATGGTGTAAAAACCACTTAGTTTACGCAATGATAATCATTGAAATGTTTGTGTCGCGCTATTTAATATATATGCGTGTTAAGAGGGTGATTCCTTTCTCATGTGTATAATGAATAGATAGGTCATATGTAGAGATATAAGGTTAAGTACGAGTTCTTAAAACTCATACTTATGTGACATACTTGATTCATAGTTATATGAAATGTTTATGAACCCCTCAGCAAACGGACGCCAAAGGTCTGGCTAGGACAAGTTCTTAAACTCATATGATTGTGGTAATTTATGGACTCATAAGTGTGGTTTTACGAATTAGGTATAGTTGTGTGTAAATGAAGTATTGAGGATAATAGGAACAGATAGATTGTTAAGTGAATGATTATTAGTGAAGACATAAGTTTCCAAAAATCCTAGCTATGCTAGACTTTGAAATTTTAACATCAAGCTAAATACGCACTATGTGCCTTTTAAAAAAACAATATATAGACTCGTAATCATTTTTGAAACGGTTTAAAGTATAGTCTATGCTACTTATTTCAGCTAGATGCAAATGATTTGAAATATCAAAAAAAAATTTATTTATCACTCATGTACCATGTAACCTGGTGCAGAGATGATATAAATTTGATGGAGTTGTAAATACAGGAATACTTAGTGCGAATTTGATCTAAAATCTTTGTTTCCACTATTGTATGATGTGTTATGACAAAGTCATACAATGACGCGACATCCTCAAACGCGATCTATTAATACTGAGATGACATCATGACGTCATTCTCGAAAATATTTTCAAAATTTTAATTTGCCAATCTGGTTTTGCTACACTTAAATAATTCGATTGAATTGAATTATTGATATGAGTCTATGCTATTCGATTCACTAGACTAAAGTTTATAAAACTCTAAGTGTTCATTGAAAAATTTCCCGAACCAAATTGTTTTGGTGCGAATCTAATAAGACCGAGGTAAAAGTTATGCTTGAGGCGGATAAGAGAAACAAATTGTTCAACCAGATATTCTTATGGCGATCCACAGGCATATCTGGGCTAATCACCCTTTGTGTCTTGTAAGTAATGACGGTTTTGAATGAATTTCCATAAAACCTTTATGAAATGATGATGATAATAGTCCAGAAACCCCTCAAAACAATTTGAAAACTTTTACTCTTGTGAGTGGTGTATTGGGTAGCATGCATGAATGTGTGTGAATGTGTGAATGATGAATGGTGAATGGTTCAAGGTGTAAGGTGTAAGATGTAAGGTAAATTTCTGGGGACAAAATTTTTAGAAGAAGGGGGAAATGTGACAACCCGAGAATTTGAATATTTTTAAAATTTTATTAATTGATTTAAGGTTCAAAATTAGAACCTAGATGTAGAAAAATTAGTGTATGCGTTTAATATTTTTTTAAGATGGAATTTTGAGATTTCAAAATTTTGTGAATGATTTAGGTGAATTATTCAAGATTAAGGAATACGTGAATATGTTCGTATGTATATGTGTACAATATGTGTGTTAAGGGTCCGAGGGTTGACCAGATAAACGATATATCAGAATAAACCCTAGGTATATATGAAAAACGTCAACGTCCGCTTAGAAAAATTTTAGTCCTAAAACCTAATTAATAAGAAACCCTAAAAATCAATTTAGTGTAAATAACCCCAATTTAAGCTTTGAGAATTAGCAAACCCTAATTCACATTTTATAAAACCCTAAATTGGGAACATAAATTAGGGACGTAAGTATAAATAATTATAAGATTAATTAGGATATAAAATTTAAGTAATTAGAAAACCCTAATCTAATTACAAATCTAATTTCTCTAAATTAGAAAATTATTTTTTATTAAAACCCTAATTAATGGTTTATAAACCCTAATCATCATTTTTGACCCTAATTGCTAAATTAGCAATTTTAATTAGAAATATTAATCCTAATTAGCAAGATTTAAAGTATGATTAAGAAATTTTAATATAATTAGAAAATTCTAATTATAATTTAAGAAATATTAATTTTATTTTTAAAACCTAAATTGGAAATTTTAGAAATTTAAATTTGGAAATTTAAAATGCTCTAAACCCTAAAACCCTAAGATAACCCCAAACCCTAAACCCTAAGGGTTTGGGACAATGTCCATTATGCCATTAAATTAGCAAGGAAAAAAGACTATTTTGCCCTTTAGCAATTCTTTAATAGGTAGCTTACAAATCTTGCTAAGATATTGAGTTGGTGAACAACTCTAATTGTCCCATGTGATTTATATCTAGCAAATCGACCCAACTTGTGCCACCTAGCCACATTTGGTGCAATGAATCAAGATTATAAAAAGATTATTGCACACTTTATTTTTCATTTCTCCAAGTCCCTTATCTCTCTTCATTTTCAAAAATCTAGAGTGAGAGAAAGAAAAGATGAAGCATGATCATATCATAGCTACTTAAGAAAGTAATCAAAGTCGAATTCATGAATCAAAGCTAAAAAGGTAAAGAACCCTAAATTTCAAAAAATCGGTGATCTTGTTTAGATGTTATAATTTGTTGGTTAAAGTTGTGTATTAGGGTGTTAGTAAGTGATCTGGGTTGTTAGATCAAGGATCTATAACATCTAGATGCACGAATCAAACATTTTTAAATCTGAAAATCGGAAAAATATCGATCGATGATCTAATGTCGACGCCATAAATCCTTATCTGTGCTTTTTGTTTTATTGTTTAATGTTATGAATCTATTCTATGCCATGTGGTCCACCATCTCAAACTATGAAACAAGGTCATATCAGTCTAGATCTCTTGTTATTTGCGATCAAACATCGTTAACCTTTCACGCTTTTACGGAATTACAGGCGACCTGAAACCCGTAAGAGTCTCGACAACTTGTTCATGGCCTCGATCTTCCTTACATTAAATGATCTTGCCATGGTTGTGTAATATAATTGTAGACCGACATTTAGGCTTCATACTCATTCTTTTAGAACTCTCTCAAATCATGTATATAATCAAAGATACAAAGGGTCAAAGTAGGGTTGATAAATTTTTTTGATTTACGAAAACCCGAAATCTTCATGAGCGAATTTTCTGACATGGTTTGACCATGCCAGATCTTGTGATTCGGATGTTTTTATGTTAATTTGATGTTATATAATTGTACACTGATATTAGTACTATAATAATGAACCTTTATATCATACAAAGTAAGCCCAGATTGAAAGGTTGTAAGGATTGAAAAGTGGTCACCTCAATCGTTTCTTCAAATCTGGAAAACCGAAATTTGAAGAAACAGATCCTGACATGAACTTTTGAAGCCTATATCTCACTGACTTGTTGTTGGATGGCAATGAAACGGATTTATAATGATAATATTACAGTTATACTACAATCTGAATACCATAACAAGCCCAGAAAACATCTATATCTAAGGTCAAATGTTGGTCAAACTAAGCCTCTCGGCAACTGACAAGGATTTCTGGGTTTGGCCAAGAACAGCTCAAGAACACCTATAGTGGCGGTTCTGTCGCTATAGCGCCCTTTAGTGACAGTTTTAATTTCTAATTTTTGAAAATTATTAAATAAATTGAAATAAATAGATTTTAATTATTAAAAATACTTAATAAATTTTGAAAAATTATTTTAAATTCTAAAAATAGTTTTTAATTATTTTAAGTATATTTCATAAATATTTAATATTTTTGAAATATAAATGGTATTTAATTTATTTAATTATAATATTAAATAAATGATTTAAAAATGATTTTAATACATGAAAAATCATGAAAAATAATATTATGATATTAGAAAATATTTTAAGTTATTTTAAGTGACTTTTAATATTTTATGATGAAATTCATTAATTAATTAATATTAATGATAATTAGTTTATTTAATAAATATATTAAATAAATTATGGAAAAATAGAATAAATGATTTAAAAATCATATAAAAATTTTTAAGTGTTAGAAAAATATTTTAAGTTATAAAATATAACTTTTGATATTTTGTCATGAAAATATTAATATTTTAATATTAATAGCAAGTATCGAATAATGAATTTAAGTGTTTAAAAATCATATTTAAATGATTTTAAAGTATTAAAAATACTTTGATATATTATAAAATATATTATAATATTATGACATGTATTTCATTAATATTTGATATTAAATAAATATTAATGATAAAAGAATTATACGATATTTAATTCATTTAAATACGTTATTAATGATTAAAAATACGCGATAAATGATAATAATTATTTAAAAATTATTATAAGTCTTTGAAAAATATTTCGACCGTTATTAAAATTATCTAAGATAATTGTTAAGTCTTAGGCAGAGTTTAATGGAACTTAGACTCGATAAAAGTCCGACTAGACCGTCGGGATGTCAGAATTTTGTCGGGTTCAACTCAGACTGCAATAGTTTGACTTGATACCAAGTCATATGTGTGTTATAGACTGATAGAGTTATGTGTTATGTGTTTATATTATTCCATGTATATCTATATATATAATAGTATTATATTGTGATGATATTATTCTAATATTGGAGATCTATATTACTGATATTAGGTCTTCGGATAAAGCGATATAAATTTCGTAGCGGTAATCAACGGTTCATGCAAGTTTGTATTTACTTAACTCTACTAAGAGTTGTTTCATTCGTATAAGCTTATGGTTAATCATTGTTGATTGCCATGTATAATTGTACTCTGTACATATTGCATGTATAAGTCAGGTATGAAAGGCTGATCACCTTCATTACCAGTTGGTTCAGATATATTTGTTCATGTATAATACTTGTTCAGTCATAAATTTGTTCCTGCTAGTTCACAATTATATTGTTGAATTATAGCCAGCCAATTATTTAAATCATTTTAATCATGATATATCGTTATATTGTTGAATTTTAACTTGCTGGGCAACTTTTATGCTCACCCTTGCTATATCATGATAAAACATTGCAGATTAAGACGAACGCGTCGGATACAGGAAAAGATTAAAGAAAGTTCCAGCTTTAGTTTATGTATGCGATAAGAATGTAATAGTGTAGTTTGATAATAAAGTTATGTGTTAGTAAGTTATGAAATGTGTATTAGGTTAAGGTTACTCGACCTTGGGGAAAAGCGTGTAATGTATTGTATAAACAATTTATGTTTATATCTTCCGCAAATAGTAATAGTTGTATACAATACATAATCCATCTCGCCTCGATATTCTAACGTTACGTATTTCTCAAAAGTTCAAAAATAATTCCCGAGCGATAATTGGTGAATAGTGTTTTTCATAAACTTTCTCGAAAAACATTTATTTTCGTCTTGGAAATTCAAACACTTTAATTCATTCACGTGGTTCAAATACTACGATCTTCTGACATTTCTAGGTTATAGAACGACATACATCTTATTAACACATATAATAATAAATAATATTATTTTATTCATTATTAAATTCTTTCAAATCTTTTACAAAGTATCCGAATTTCTCGGGCGTTTCATTCTCCCCTCCTTATAAAGATTCTATCCCCAGAATCTCGCCCTATCTCACTCAAACAAAAGAGGATAATTCTTTGTCATCTTTTCTTCAAGTTCCCACGTTGCTTCCTCCACATCGTGGTTCTTCCATAACACCTTTACTGATGGTATTACCTTGTTTCGCATAACTTGCTCTTTTCTATCGATAATTTGAATCGATATCTCTTCATATGTTAGATCCTTCTCAATTTGTATAGGCTCAAATTCTATCACATGCTTGTAATCTGGTTTGTAAGGACGTAGCACTGAAACGTGAAATACATTATGTATTCGCTCTAGGTCTGGAGGTAACGCAACCCTATAAGCTACCTCACCTACCCGTTCTAATACCTCAAAAGGTCCTATAAACCTTGGGCTTAGTTTTCCCTTCTTTCCAAAGCTTATCTTTCCTTTCCAGGGAGATACCTTTAGAAATACGTACGAGCCTACCCAAACTCTTTGTTATCTCGATCTAAGTCCTCATATTTGTTCTGTCTGTCTTGAGCTGCGACGAGACGCATACGTATCAACTTCACCACCTTCGCTGTTTGCTACACCAATTCTGGTCCTAGCATTCGGCGTTCTCCCACTTAAACCCAATACAACGGCGTTCTGTATTTCCTTCCATACAAAGCTTTATACAACAGCATACCTATACTTGCATGATAACTATTGTTATACGCAAATTCTACTAATGGTAGATGATCATCCCAACTACCCTTGAAATCCATAACGCAAGATCTCAACATATCTTCTAACGTCTGAATTGTCCTCTCGCTCTGTCCATCTGTTTGTGGATGATATGCCGTACTCAACTTCAACTGCGTCCCCAACTTTTCTTGAAGACTTCTCCAGAAGTTCGATGTGAATCGTGGGTCACGATCTGACACTATCGAAACAGGTGCTCCATGTCTTGAAATAATTTCCTTAACATAGAGTGTAGCCAACTAATCTAAGTTATACTTAATTCGAATTGGCAAAAAGTGAGCCGACTTCGTCAGCCGGTCCACTATTACCCAAATTGAATCATACCCCTTCTGAGTCATCGGAAGTCCCACCATAAAGTCCATCGTGATATGCTCCCATTTCCACTCCGGAATCTCCAATAACTATAACAAGCCACTTGGTCGTTGATGTTCGACTTTAACTCTTTGACAAGTCAAACATTTACTCACATACTCGGCTATTTCTCTCTTCATGTTCGGCCACTAAAAACTTTGTCGAAGGTCTTGATACATCTTAGTGCTACCAGGATGAATCGAGTACCTCGAACTATGAGCCTCTTGTAAAACTTGCTCCTTTAATTCCATCTCATTCGGAACCCAAATTCTTCCCTTAAATCTTAATAATCCCTCATTATCAAGACTAAACCTAATATCTTTTTCAGTGGTTAACCGCTCCTTCATCTGGTCACACTCATCAGTATTGAGCTGCACCTCTTTAACTCTCTCTACGATGGTAGACTAAATCTCCGTCGCAAAAAGTCTCTGTTATCTCGATCTAAGTCCTCATATTTGTTCTGTTCATCTTGAGTCATGACGGAGACGATACGTGATCAACTTCACCACCTTCACTGCTTGCTTACACCAATTACGGTCCTAGCATTCTGCTGCTTCTCCCACTTAAACCCAATACAACTAGCGTTTCAGATTTCCTTCCATACAAAGCTTTATACGACAAAGATACCTATACTTGCATGATAACTATTGTTATCACTTAAATTCTACTAATGGTAGATGATCATCCCAACTACCCTTGAAATCCATAACGCAAGATCTCAACATATCTTCTAACGTCTGAATTGTCCTCTCGCTCTGTCCATCTGTTTGTGGATGATATGCCGTACTCAACTTCAACTGCGTCCCCAACTTTTCTTGAAGACTTCTCCGAGTTCGATGTGAATCGTGGGTCACGATCTGACACTATCGAAACAGGTGCTCCATGTCTTGAAATAATTTCCTTAACATAGAGTGTAGCCAACTAATCTAAGTTATACTTAATTCGAATTGGCAAAAAGTGAGCCGACTTCGTTAGCCGGTCCACTATTACCCAAATTGAATCATACCCCTTCTGAGTCATCGGAAGTCCCACCATAAAGTCCATCGTGATATGCTCCCATTTCCACTCCGGAATCTCCAATAACTATAACAAGCCACTTGGTCGTTGATGTTCGACTTTAACTCTTTGACAAGTCAAACATTTACTCACATACTCGGCTATTTCTCTCTTCATGTTCGGCCACTAAAAACTTTGTCGAAGGTCTTGATACATCTTAGTGCTACCAGGATGAATCGAGTACCTCGAACTATGAGCCTCTTGTAAAACTTGCTCCTTTAATTCCATCTCATTCTAACCCAAATTCTTCCTTAAATCTTAATAATCCCTCATTATCAAGACTAAACCTAATATCTTTTTCAAAGGTTAACCGCTCCTTCATCTGGTCACACTCATCAGTATTGAGCTGCACCTCTTTAACTCTCTCTACGATGGTAGACTAAATCTCCGTCGCAAAAAGTCTCTGCTCCGCCTCACTTGGCAACTTCACCTCCAACTCCATCCTAGCCATCTCTGTTATTAACTCAGTTTGAGCTGTTAAGAAAGATAACTTCTCCCGACCCTTTCTACTCAAGGCGTCGGCCACTACATTGGCTTTTCCAAGGTGATACAGGATTTCACAGTTATAATCCTTTATCAACTCTAGCCACCTCCTCTGTCTCATATTCAACTCCTTCTGTGTGAAGATATATTTCAGACTCTTATGGTCCATGTATATCTCACACTTTTCCCCATAAAGATAATGTCACCATATCTTTAAGACAAACACCACCGCGGCCAGTTCCAAATCATGAGTAGGGTAAACTTTCTCATAATCCTTCAACTGCCTAGATGCATACGCAATGACCTTGCCATCTTGCGCATTAGCACGCAACCCAGTCCCTTTATGCTGGCATCGCTATAAACTACTGAAATTTCCCGTGTCATCTGGGTAATGACAAAACAAAGCTTCACTCAACTTCTTCTTCATTCTTGAAAACTATCTTCGCATTTCTCAGTCCATACGTACTTCACCGTCTTCCTCGTCAAGTTAGTCAGCGGAGTAGCTATCTTTGAAAAGTCCTGAATGAACCTTCGATAATAACCTGCTAACCCTAAGAAACTCTGCACCCTAGTCGGCATTTTCGGTTGTTCCCAATTCTTCACAGCTTCCACCTTTGTTGGATCTACTGAAATCCCCTTATGGTCAATAACATGACCTAAAAACTGTACCCTCTCTAACCAAAATTTACACTTAGTGAACTTTGCATATAACTTCTCATTTCTTAATGTCTCCAACACTATTCGTAGGTGTTCAGCATGATCTTCTGGCGTCTTAGAGTAGGCTAGAATATCATCGATAAACACCACGATGAACTTGTCCAAATATTGTTTGTACACTCTATTCATCATGTCCATAAATGCAAAGAAATTGTCAACCCAAATGACATCACCGAAACTCAGAATGACCATAACGAGTCCTTTAATCTTTGTCTTTGGCACATCTTCATTCCTAACCTTCACCGATGATACCCCATCCTTAAATCTATTTTGGAAAATATTTTGCCCCCTTCAATCGATCAAACAGATCATCGATCCTGGGCAACGGATACTTATTCTTTATCGTTAACTTATTCAATTCTCTGTAGTCGTTACAAAGTCTCAACGATCCGTCCTTCTTCTTGACAAACAGTACTGGTGCTCCCCATAGTGAAACACTCGGTTGAATGTACTTCCTGTCCAACAATTCTTTCAGCTGTACCATCAACTCCTTCATCTCCACTGGCGCCATACGATACGGTGCCCTGGAAACTGGTGTCGCTCCTGGCACAATGTCTATTATGAACTCGGTATCCCTATCCGACAGAAGACCCGGTAACTCACTTGGAAATACATCCACGAACTCACTCACTATAGGTATTTGTTCCATGGTCGCTCCCACTCTCTGGGTATCCACCACATGACACAAATGCCCCTTCCTCAATAATTTCCTAGTTTGTGTCATGGTAAGACAACACGAATGTCCCGGTGATTTATTCCCATAAAATATTACATGAGATTGAATTGATGTTTTAATACTAACGCATTTCTTTTGACAATATATAATTACCCCATGATTTATCAACCAATCCATTCTGAATATAATTACCCCATGATTTATCAACCAAAAATTTACAACCTCGAATGTCTACGCAACAACTCCTATGAATATCTTCAACGGGAATTATCTCTTCGTTTGCTACCTTAATGTTCAAAGGTATAAGCAACTTTTTGGGAAGTAATCCTAGTCGTCTAGCAAAATCACATGCGATAAACGAACAAGTAGCACCCGAGTCAAACAATACGTATGCATTTAAGTCGTTTATCTAATAATACTCGACTATGTCCCCGAGGCCATCGCGTCTTGGGCGGTCATATTAAAGGTATGGGCCATCTACCTACCCCGGCCTTATACTGGACCCCAATAGTTAACTTACCACTATTGGCGCCCTTACTCCCGTCTGTCCCTTTCTTTGGGCAGTTCTTTGCCATGTGGTCCGTAGACCCACATACAAAGCACCCATGATTCTTCTTCGGGCTTGGACAGTTTGGCGCAATATGCCCCTCTTTTCTGCAATTATAACACACGGCCTTACCCTTGAGACAGACTCCTAGGTGAGTCTTCCCACAGGTCTTGCAGGCCTCCGTCCTCCTCTTAGGGTCTCCTTGTTTCACTCCGGTATTCCCCAAGCTAACTACCTTCCTTTTATACCCTTCGCCACTCTCCATTTGGCACCTTCAACCTTCACTCCTCCATCCACCTTCCCTTGCTTTTCTTATCCTTGTGGTATTGGCTCAGGCGCCTCTCTACCCACCTTCTAATTATTGCCTTCTCTAACACAATTCCAAAGGAAGTACTTTGGAACACAGAGATACGATTATAGAGCTAGGGTTTCAAGCCCTGCTCGAACCGTCGAGCTTTCCTCACCTTGGTATCCACTTGATGTGGAGCGAACCTTGCCAGTTCATTAAACTTGGCAGCGTATTGGGGAACCGTCATGTCCCCTTATTTTAAATCTAGAAATCGCATCTCCACCCTTCCTTGCATGCTCGTGGGAAAGTAGTTCTCGTAGAATATTTCCTTGAACCTCTCCCACGTTAAACATCTATTCCGGCCCTCGCCTGATTGGCCTCCCACCAAAAGTTGGCCTCTCCCTTCATCATGTAGGTTGCAAAGGCAACCTTTTGGGCCTCGTCGACATTTGCTATTACAAATGCCTTCTCAATTTCCCTAACCCACGTTTGGGCTTCGATAGGGTCCGTAGTTCCTTTGAACTCCAGCGGACCCACACTCTTAAAGTCCTTAAATGTAGTAGCTCGTACTATACCAGGATTTACGGGGATATTATCCCCAGTTTGGCTAAACGCTGCGGTTAAAAGGTTCAAAAATTCTTACATGGGGTTAACCGGACCTCCCTTCTATTGATTCGTGTTCGCACCTTGGTTACGTGGTACTCTTCTTGGCGGCATTTTGCTGTTACAATAAATACATATTTCGTTATTATGCATTTCCTGTCAGTTAGTTATTATTCAATGCTAAACAATAACTTAAACATTCGTTACTCAACATTTTTTGAAAATGAAAACTTATATTAATTTATTGTAGTATAATACTACATCGGTTACACAGCCCAAGCTGGATACATTACTTTCCCGCTATTACTTTCCAAAAATTGGGAATTACAAAAGACTACACTTGATTATACAAAAGAGGGCTTTACGTCACTACTATATATACACAAATATGTACATACCAAACTACTCTAACAACTACTCGATCATATCTGCCTTAAGGCATTCTCAAAATATGCCTTGGCAAGACCGAATAATAATATTACGGTGATAGTATCTGGCGTCGCCTGCCTCTCTCTGATACCCAAATTACCGCAGAATCGAAATCCTCATGAGAACTCTTATGAATATAAGACATTCTCCTTATCTTCTGTTTCTTAGTCTTTAGCTCGCTCCTAAGCTCAAAGACCTCTTGTTTTAGCTCATAGACCTTGTCCTTAGCCAAAACTCTCTCGTTATGTTCCTGTTCCCACATGGACTCCACGTCCGTCTTGTCCTCTATAACCGCTTGGAGCTCCGCCTTCAGCTTCTTGATCTCCTGACAGTAATGTACATTCCTATCTATCACTGACATGAACAGTGACATCATCGACTCCCCTGGAGTTATTTCTGCTACTATAGCCACTGGATTGAAGGATACTACCTCCACTTCTTCTTCCAACAATGTCGTCAAATACATACATGAGGTCTAAGCTTTCGGAGTCTCCAGACTCCACCACAACTATCTCAGGATCTGCTGCTATAGGGTTCAGTATGATTTCTATCTGGTTTACCGACCCTTCGCTGACTACCTGTACATCTCTATTTTCACCTGACATCTATAACAACACAAAAAGTTGATTATTAAACGTCAGTATAATAAAACACATAACATATATGATGCATTTTTATAAGGTTAACTTCCATCTTTTATTCTTTGACTTTTCTTAAGGTTATGACTTAAGGTTTTTATTTCCCCCCTTAAGTTTTATAACCTAATACTTTGATACCAATCTGTGACGCCCCCAAATCCGGGTATCTTTCAACCCGACAGATGGTGCTACATGGCGCTATTGTTCACATAAACATTCAATTGAAATGCCTCAAAAGAACGGATATGTCATATATATATATATATATATATATCAAAAGAATATTTACATTCCCTAGGTTCTTTACAACCAATACATTGACTTTGTCATAATATCAATATTATTCCGTACAAAAATCTATACTATTACATATGCAATCTACGGGTTCGCTTTCACCTTCCCTTTATCCTTGCCGGATCCATCGGTCTGTTCTGTCTTAGCTGCATTCATATAGTTCAAGCAAGAATGAGCCTAACTAGCTCAGCAAGTACTATAATTCTAGGAAAATAGCATGCTTGAAACATAGGAATCGTATATCTTCGATAACTGAACAATAGTTACGAAATACTATTAATAATTCAAAATAGCACTTCTTTTCATTCAAAACGTTTTACAACAATAATATTCAGTAAAACATCAATTTCGATTCAAGACCGTAAGCATTTCATAAGTACTTTAAAAGGGACATCCCGACACGAAGTCCGTAAGTCCGGTATAGCTTACGAGCACTTCTAGGTGATCAACCTATAGTACTCTATGTTGATCAACACTAAATTCATTAAACGTGTATACGTTTAAGTTGTGGCAACTTCACGTGCCTGTCGTTTGACGACAAAACAATTTGTGCATACACAATCTACTTTTGAAAACGACAACAATATTAGTTCGGTAAATCCTTATCAACACTTGATAGAATAACATAGCATACGTCTAGCCGAAAGGATTGGCTTTGACATTCCTCAAATACTAACTCATTCGAAGAATATATGAATCAAAAAGACTTGCCCAGATCGAACTAGAACAAGGGTTAGAGTACTTGCCTTTAGCGTCTGCTACAATTTATAACACGTGCACTTTACGTCTTTAAGGTCTCTACATTAGACGATAGCATAACATAGAATATTAGGTCATGAATGATCATACATGGTTCCTAAAGATTCTTACCCTACTTCTCAATCTAATTACGTATTAGATTTGTTATTATAGGTTTCGGCTTTCCGTTAAGTCAATCTTACATTTATTTGCAATTGATTTAACTAAACCCTAAGTGTTCATACTTAAGGCTTAATAATGTCTTAACAATGTTTCATTATAAACCTTATTCAAATGCTTATCAATTATTAATCATGCTCTAATTGTAAGCATTCATTATTGTCTTGGTCTTGAGGTCATGCATGCTGGTACTGACTTTTACACACTTGGTTCACAACATCATCACCTATTGTCACGCTAAAACCTGGACTCATAGGCTGGTATGAGTCTCAATGTTAATAATTCGAAATCATGCGCACGCTCTCCAGAAGGTTAGGGCTTTGCGAGGCCAAGCTTTCGCATTGGCCATGCAAGCTAAATGGCCTTTCAATTTGGCTAAGCCTGGCCATTTCTGGCACCGTAAAAATTTTACAGACTTATTATTTTTTGAGATTCTTGGACTCTTAACTTCTTCGTTATAAGTCCGAATTGGCTCATTCAAGAGCCTACGGTTCACAAATCACGTACTCTATGTATTCATTCAAGAATTTTATCTATTCGACTTCGTTTGCTAAAATTTCACTTATTAGTTCAATTTTAATGAAAACGATAAACGTTCATGAACGTTCAACGCTCGTTTCTTCGCTCTAAGTTGGAATCCGGCCATTTTCGAGTTCGCAACTCTATAATACCAAATATGACTTGCCTCCATCGAAAACCCACGTTTCCAATGTCAAACACAAAATACGACTTCCATTCCGAGAATTTCACGAATTCGATGATTATCGTCCAATCGTGTAAATTCCGGCGAAACCTCAATACTAATCATTCTAAGTGGATTTTAATCAACATGTAGACATTACAAGTTACTTATTACACCAACTTATTATCAAAGTGGGTTTTGACTTATTCTTATAAATCAATGACTTATTTAACTTATGAACTCCAATGCTCATGCTTATGACTTATTTAACTTAAGTCCATCAATCAATGTTCTCATACCATAATGAACATACTAACATCATATGACAAACATAGGACAAGTTTTGTACAAGTTTATCCACTTATTTAGGTTCAAGTTGTTTATTCATCTTATTTGGTTTAAGTCCATTGCTTATCCACTTCCCTTATGTTCTTAGCATCTAAGTTCATTAGATTACACTTCTCTTATCAACCTACCATGATAGAGATAGAAGAGACAAGATCAATTACCTTTAAAGATTACTTCTCTTGCTTTGGAAATCTACAAATGATAAGTTAAGCTCAAAGTGCTTATTTGCTCTAACAATTAAGTTGTTTATGAGAGAGTTTGTTGGATGAAATAATAAGCAACAAATGAAAAATGACTTAGCTATTTATAGAAGTCTCTAAGCTAGGGTATAATGGTCATTAAGCATCCACCTCCTTAAATAACCTCCTTACTATTCATTACTTGTTGCCCACAACTCTTATCCATTCATTGGTCATTACTTAAAGTTCTTGCTCATCACTCAAAGTGCTTGGTTACCACTTCACCCATGGGTTGCCCCATGGATCTTGCTTTACCCATTGGATCATCCTTTGGGCTTAGTAGTTAACTATTATGGGCTTCATGTCATTACTACATGGGCTTAAGAATAATCTCACATAGGTTTACACCTTAATCTTATTGGACTTATATTTCATACAAAGTTAACTTAATTCATTTCATTAGGTTTTAATACCTGTATTCCCAAATTAAGTCCGCATGCGAATTATTGTGTTTTCCATACTTAGAGTATTATTACATAATCCATCTCGTCTCGATATTCTAACGTTACGTATTTCTCGGAAGTTCAAAAATAATTTCCGAGCAATAATTGGTGAATAGTGTTTTTCGTTAACTTTCTCGGAAAACATTTATTTTCATCTTGGAAATTCAAACACTTTAATTCATTCACGTGGTTCAAATACTACGATCTTCTGACATTTCTAGGTTATAGAACGATATACATCTTATTAACACATATAATAACAAATAATATTATTTTATTCATTATTAAATTCTTTCAAATATTTTACAAAGGATCTGAATTTCTCGGGCGTTACACAAGTACTTATGCAACACAAATTCTATTCAAATAAGATATTATGGATCATGACTTAGTTCTCATTTTTCATCAACCAATTTGTAGAAACATATTCTGAAATTTAAGATTAATGTTCAATATGTGATTTTAACCTTTGAAAACTTAGCCACATAAAATCATATAACCAAAGCCAAAAAATTTCAAAGCCATCAATTTTTTAGAATCCTTACCAAAAATGGATTGATTACTAAAACAAAACCTTAAATGTCTCCCCCCTAACACTCAAACATTACATTTCCCTAATATAAGAAAATCATGCGAAGAAGAAATTAATTACTATCTAACATTCAACTATCAAACTAAAAAGTAAAAGGATAGAAAAATCAAATCTGAATCTTGGGTTGCCTCCCAAGCAACTACCCTTGTTTATTGTTATTGGCTTGGCCTTAATCTTCTCATTTTATGTAATTGGACTTATGTACTTCAAATGAATTGGTAACAGTTTTAATTCTACATTAGGAGTATCCTTCACTTCATGATTCTGCTCCAATCCAGCCATCAAATCCTCTATGTATATTTGCATTCGATCAACAGATTCCTACACTGAATAGTCCACAACATTAATAGCAAAAACAGAGTCAATATTAAAATGATACTTCTTAGCCTCATATGTGCTGAACTGGACCTTTGCATCATCTAATTCCATGTGTAAGGTCCCATGATGTTTATCATTCAATGTAGTTTATATTTACATAGTTGGAGATGTATCCATATCTTCCTTGTAAATATCTCCAGAACTTATCCAATCATTCTCCTCTTCCTCTTGTTCCTCCTCTTTTTGTCATACTTCTTCATCACATCTCAAAGTAATCGCACTTACATTCTCTTTTTTTTTGCTAAATTTGTTTGTATATTAAAAAAGTAAAAACTATGGTAGCAAGCTGAGCTATCTGATTTCTCAAATCTTTAACTGAAATTCTTGTCTCATGTTGAAACTGTTGTGTTTGATTCATGAATTGTTTTGTCTGGCTCATGAATGATTTAAATATATCCTCCATAGTTGTTCCAAAATTAAGAGGTGCTCCTTGTCTAGGTTTGTATTGATGTTAAGCCTATTCAAAATCTTGTTGCTCAGTTTGAAAAACACTTTGCATTGGTGACATGTTGGAATAAACATAATATCATCCTTTCGAATTTCATCATCTAAGCCACGAAAAATAAATCAAATGGCTTGATTAAACGTTTTCATTCGTTCTTCGTTTTTAACAATGATTTCTCATCTTTTATAAATTAACAGTGATTTATAGTCCACTAATTCATCCTTATTACTATGGGTTAACATATGATTCATCATGAATCATCCAACCACCAACATGCACTTCATTAACATACTACAAAGTTTTAAATAATTAAAAGGATTGAGTTTACAGTTATTACCTATTTGAATTCTTCATTTCTTAATTTATTAACGACTTTCGGTAGCATTGCCACGTCTTTCCCGTATAATACCCAAGCTCTCACTTCCTCTTTTATATATTGTAGAGTTTTTCTTTATAACTTGGTGAAGAAAAATGAAAAAGAAATCTTGGTATTTATAGGATTGCAATAGTGGGGGTAATTTAGTCATTTCCTAGCCCTAGTTGATTAATTACAAAAAAAAACCCTGGCATATGCTTAGAATATGCCATATGAAACTTTCAAAATAGAATATGCTAAGCATATTCCATTTTGAATAAGTCCTTTGGAATATGCTTTGGCATAATCCTCTTTTATCTTTTTACTTTTTTTATCTTTTCGTTAATTTCCCCGAATCCGTTACATAGGCGAAAAACTGCATTTTTCGTTTTCAAATTTTATTTGACATTTTGTCTCTCCTTATCATATTAACTTTGGTGCGTTCTTCGAAAAATCGAAAAAAATGCTTTTACGTTTTTGGATGAATAATGATTTTTCGTTTTTTTCTTGGAAAAAAATTATTTTCTCATACGATCCTAAAACTCATAAATTCTATCATATAATTTTGTTCCACCTCAAAAATTCATCTTTTAACACATAAAACAGAGTAATATTCACAAAATTATATTTTATTCAATACTATTCCAAAATTATTTAATTACAAGCTAAATAAAATTTCTCGATCGTTACAAATATCCTGGGTTTCAATGCATGTGAACCCATAGGTTGATAAAGAGGGGTACTTACTTCAAAGGCTTGAAAACTTTCAAGCTCAATGCCTTCGTTTAAACTGATCAATGACATCTCTCCTTGTGTGTGAATTGGATATTCTGGCTCAGCGTTGATGGTGACCAAGTTGCCATTAATAATATATTTTAACTGCAGGTGGATAGTGGAGGGAATAGCCCCAGCTATGTCCATGGTCGTTGCAACAACAAGTTGTATCCGGTGATGATATTTAATACTTGGAATGACACATTGAATGTGTATCAGCTGATCTCCATGGGAAGCTCGATTTCGCCCCACTATGTCCCTTCGTGATCCGTCAAAAGCTCAAACCACGACTTGACTAGTCGGGATCCTGTTGGAGTTGTTCTTCGTCCTTTCAAAGGTATCATATGGGCATATATTCAACGTTGAGCCACCATCGATCATTATCCCTTCTATCACATACACGATGATATAACCGCGATGCGCAATGGTTTGTAGTGACCAGTTCCCTCAGTCGGTATATCGTCATTGGTGAATGATATCACATTGTTGTCAAGTACGTGATCGATCAAGTGGTGAAACTTCTTAGTGTCGAATATTTTGGGCAGGTGTGCCTCTTCTAACACTCATATCAGAATCTAGCAATGGTCCTCGGTGGCTAGCACCAGATCTAGTATAGAGATTTGGGGTGGTGCCTCTTTTAGCTGTCTTACCGTCCTCGCTTCATTGTGTCCCATTTTATTGAGGAACTCCACAATCTTTCCCTTAGGTACTTTTCCTGTAGCTTTGGTTATCGACTTCATCATTTACCCAGGGAGGTACAGTGGATTATCTTTCGGTTAGATCGCTATACAGTTGGTTGCTGCTCTCATATCTTCTCCGTAGTTCCATAGAACCTCTTTCAAGCTGGAGATGGGGATTTGTGGCCGAGGAGTTAATATCAGTGGCATTGGAGCGACTATTATTGTTGGAGCCTTTTCCCTCTCGTCGGTAGTACCTCGGATTACTCTGGATACATCGAAGATTTCCTCTATATAAGTGATAACTACCACTATCTCTTCCGAGCTTCCTATCCTTGGAGGGTTTATTTCTTCATCGTGGATGATCTCACCATTACTTATCATCTCCAATTCACCAGATTCGATCAAATTTTGGATTAGATGACGTATAGCCCAACATTCCACTGTGGCATGGCCATGGGTACTTGAATGATAGAGGCATGTTTTAGTAGGCTCAAATCATTTTTACCGAGGATTCATGGGTTATAGCGCTCCATGATATTTCCTTCACTAATTAACATGTGTAGGATCTCTTCCCTAGACTGTCCTAGAGGGGTAAACTTTTGCTTAGCTGTAAATTCTCATCGGAGTTGAAACCTTGATTCCCTATCTATCTTTCTTGTTCATTTGCCTTATTCCCAGAGGTGAATCTAATCACTTCTTGGAATCAAGATTACCTTGGAGGAAGTGGTAGTTCTTTGCCTTTGGAGGACTTGGTCAAGTTGCTGTCACGTTACTTGATACTGGTATATAATTAACTCTTCTGGTTGGTTTACTTGTACCTTGATTAAGGTCACTTCTTGTTCCAACGTATACCTTTCCTCCGCATACCCCTATATATAGGGATTAACCCTAGCGAGTGGTGGAGCTTCTTCCAGCTTCCTAAGGTGTTTGCAATTTTCTTTGTTTCCCGTGCTGATCATGTTTACTCCTTCTGCGTTATGCTAAGGTAGGGGATTGTTATTGACATTGGGCTTCTCCAGAGCTTTGACCACAATCTCCCCATTGTCATATTTTGGATTTTATGTTTTAATGTCCAACAATCCTGAGTATGGTGTCTCGGGGTTCTGGAGTGATAAACACATTTTTTAATACGGTCACATTGTCTCCCTTAGGATCAGCAGGGCGAACTTGCTCGGTGATCTTCTTCAACGTAACTAATAATGCCAACACATTTTCCAAGGAGTCTCCTAGGGGAGTAAACACCCTTCTTCGCCTATTTTCACAGGCCTTTGTGCAGTGGGGTTTCGGGAATTTGCAGGTGAGTGGAATTGAGGGTAATTGCCCTGCTTCTGAATAGGTGGACTGTTGTTGTTATGTGCGGGCTATCCTTACAGTATCAAGGAGACATTTTCTTCCTTCCTCTTATGCACTCTCTTGGGAGCACTTGCATAGTTTCTAGACTTTATGTGTTCTACAACTGCTTCCATGGCTGTGAGGTCTTTAATTTTGCCAGATTTTAGGCCCATTTATGTAATCTCCCAATATTTTATCATTTCGGAGAACGATTTGCCTATCCTTGTGATGGAATCTACGACACACTTGCGTGAGGTGGTCGTCGTTCGGATCATTTCTAGCACAGTTGATAGAGTGGAACTCTCTCGACACCTCAACCCAATGTCTATATTGAGACAAAAAGCTTGGTACAATCGATCAAAAAATGAAATATGCATTGAATGGAACACCAAAGACGTCTAAACCCCTTGTTTATATTGAAACAAGAATCTCGACACAAATGACAATTGATACGGTAGAAGATGCCACACAGAACTATGTATTGTCATATGATAAGTCAAATTCAATCTCAAAGAATAAACTAAGAAATTACTTAGGAATTCTTCAAAGAACCAAAAGTAGAGAATAATTCTCACAAGAGTTGATAAACTGAATATTATTGAATGTATTATTAATGTTTACATCCATGTAGCCTATTTATACTAATAACAATAACCCTAATTAATAACATCCTGACCAGACTTGCATCAAAGAACAATGACTCAACTCAAGTTCGAAGGGTTCAATGAACGATTGAGAGTAGTTGGGCTGAATTCAACCCGAGGATGCTTACATCGGAGTTCAAGTCAATTGGTGTCGTGTACGTTGCATGGATAAGGGCTTATAATCTACCACACGATAACACAAGGTTGGAATGCATGAAACAAAGAATAAGGGCTCAAGCGTCAAGGCAATGTGTTCATCATGTAATCGAGATCAAAGCTTGGCATATTCAGCTTGCCAAATACATACCAACCACTTTAAGCTCAATTTCGACCTTGATCCAGCTAGAATATTTTGATCCTGAAAGAATTAAAGTTGTAGAGCTATTCGTTCTCTTTCCGTAGCCTCTTAAATCACCTCAATCGGAGTTCAGACGAGAAAGTTATGGCCATTTTACGGAAGGAGAAAGGTATCGTAGAAGCAAACATGTGTTCATGTGCTAATTATGAGATCATAGTACCTAAGGAGGATGGGACAACGAGTTTGTTCATCGATTTTGAATTGGTAAATACGTATCGTTATTCTTTTCTTTGTTTAGATAATATGCTTAATAGTTTGCATAGTACCTATGTTTTATCTACATGTGATAATGATCATGTGATGACAATGCCTAATCAAATTAGCATGAGAGATTGTGATAAATGAGAAATTATTTTAACATGTGATTTGTATAGATGGTTAGTTATTTCTGTTAGATTAACTGATGCATTTAGTGTTTTTATGAGTTATTTAAAACATGTTTTGCATACTTCCATTGGGAAATTTGTTGTTAGATATTTTGAGGGTAGAATCGTCTTTATCATAAACTATGGTGGATATTTGATATTTGTTGAGTTAGTTTATAATTATGATATATATTCTCATTTTTGATGTTCGTACTTGCATGAAATCCATTCTAGGTTTTCTCATCCATATGTTGAGTTAAGGTTTCATGTTAGTCAATCTTTACATGAGTTGTCATTAGTTGACAATGATAGTAATCATGTTTGTCCGTTCGAGCAATCTTCATTACATGATTTGCTATCATATGATATTGTTTTGAAAAGTGTTTATCATTAGATTGGATTAAGATATGATTTAAATGCATGTTTAGTTAGATCACTTGGATTAGCTAAGGCATTACATACTTTCATGAGGTTGTTGAATCATATTTTACATTCATTCATGGAAAAACTTGTTATTATCTGTTTTGATGATATTCTAGTTTGTGTCAAGAATTTGGAAAATTTTATAGCATGTGAAGAACTTATTTGTGATCAATGTCAATATGCTATTAAGTTTTCATCTTGTGATTGTGACCTTTTTGCTCCATTGATGCTATTACTTGATCTTGAAATTATTAATGTCAATGGAAAGAGGAAGGTTGTTTTTGTTTTGCAGATTCGTGAGAGGATCATATTCATCAAAGGAATCATGGATCGTATAATTCAATTTGATCAATGTATTAAGAGTCAACATGGAAGTGTTTTGAATATTATTCTAGTAGACTGTGCATGTGGTTTTGGTTTATTTGATTTCATTGTGATTAGATAAAAAGAACTTGTTGATTTGTTTTGTTTTATGTTTAATCCAGTAATTCAGCTATATGGGCTTATGCGATGTGATAAGTTTCAAAAGTTGAAATTTGACCCAAGAACATTGAATTGGTTTTGCTTGAAAAGGACCGAGATCATTAGATTGACTTTTGATCCGGGGATTCGTCATTGGGAGAATCTACCACATGAAGAGTTTTGCATGATGATTTTTGACCCAAGGGGATATAAGATTTTTCAGATTCTTTCTTACTTTGAATTAATGATTAGTTTAGTAGATAGTAGATTAGTTTATATAGTTAGTGTTTTGGGAGTAACTGGACTACAAATTGTCAATTCGGGAGAGAAGTCCGACTTTGCTATGTTATTAGTGAGAGTTGGAGATTTTGATGCTTATATATGGAATTTGCAAGTTGAGTTTTGGCATTATGATGTGTTTGATGCTACTAACTTAGTTTGTTTTTTTATGTACGGACAAGTTTGTGGATAACTCCTTTTCAAGAGGAGGGGATGCTAGATTTAAGGACAAATCTTTTCCAAGAGGACGGGAATTATAACATTCTGACCAAGCTTGCATCAAAGAACAACGACTTCACTCGAATTCCAAGGGTTTAACGAATGATTGAGAGTAGTTGGGTTAAATTCAACCCGAGGATACTTACGAGTTCAAGTCAATTGGTGCCGTGTACGTTGCATGTATAGGAGCTTACAATCTATCATGCAACAACACAAGGTTGGAATGCATGGAACGAAGAATAAGGGTTCAAGCGTCAAGGTAATGTGTTCATCATGTAACCGAGATCAAAGTTTGGCATATTTAGCTTGCCAAATACATACCAACCACTTTAACCTCAATTCCAACCTTGATCCAACAAGAATCTTTTGGTCCTCAAAGAATGCAAGTTGTAGAGCTATTTGTTCTCTTTCCGGAACCTCTTGAATCACCTCAATTAGAGTTCAGACAAAAATGTTATGGTCATTTTACCGAAGGACATTGTAGCAGGAAAACCATTCTCGCCCGATGGGTTTTCAAAGCATAGAGCCCACCCCGACGGGCTTGTCTTTGCCCAATACCTCCCCAGCGCATTCTGGCTCCGCCCCAGTGCGTTCCTCTTTGCCCAATGTCGCCTCGGCGGGCCTCCTAGGCCTAAAAAGCCGCCCCGTCGGGTGTGTTGATTTCCAGCAAGATTTTTATGCATTTTGACAAATTTGGGACGCGAATTTACTTCCTTAATTATTGATTTTGTATATACCCCAATCGCCCACCTCCCACCCCCCACCATCCCCAAAAAAATAATATTCAGTGATTATATATATACACCTCACCACCCACCCCCTCCCCACCACCCAAAAAAAGAATAATATTTAGTATTTGTACTACTAAGATTTAAGTTGTCAATAATAATAATAATAGAAATTGCAGGATATTATGATCATTTTAGAAAAAGGTTGAGGTTAATTTTGTCTAGCAATTTTTAATCCCAAATGGTAGAGATTATAATACCAGGTAGAACATGGTATTAAATAATCCCACATCTTAAGCTATTTTATAATCCCAGAACTAATAGTCCCAAGCTCAAATTGAAAAATAAACAAGACACTTGGGAATAATAGTCATATCCCAAGTGTAATCTTTGCAAACAAACATAGCCTAGAAGAAAAAGGTTTCAAGGTTGAAACAAGTTTTTCATGTTTAGAATAAACGTTATTACTTTGTAAATTATTGCAACTTTTAAGCCCCATAATATTGGGGACGATGTCATGGATTCTCGAATATCAATGAAACTAGAGTAGTTGAATATGATGAAAAATTTATGTTGATGGTAAGTAACAACTTACATGGATACCTGAGATGTGAGGGAACTAAGAATGGTCTCACGTTAACTTGTTCTATCTTTATTTCTTAGAGTTAAATGTAAGTCGTAATCCATTTTCTTCATAAATTTGTTAACATATAAATCATTTCACTTGAAACTACTCTTTCTTTTATTCATTTCTCTGTTACTTGTTTGGGTTGGTATAATGAACAAAGAAGTTGAACATGCAATACACACCATTTTATTTGCAAATGTGTTGTAAAAAGAACTAGATTCCATGAGGTCTCTTGTGTAACTGCTTTTAGCCAGGACTGATGAAAGTAACTTTCTTCCAAAAAAAGGCTTAAATAAATTTTTAACTTAGTTTTTTTATATTAAACTTAAACGTTAATGTTTCAACTTTGTTGAACATTGATATTCATATTCGTCTATAAATTAAACATTTTGGCCATCCTATTTAGTAATTTCTTGTCAAAATAAATCACGGAACTCAAAATGAAAATTTAGCTAAAAAAATAGAACTCGAAATGAAAGGGCAATTTAGTCTTTTTAGTGTAAAATTTAACAACCTAGCTCTACATAGAAAGTATGAGAAAAATTTGTTTGTGTATAAGAAATTAAGTTACTAACAATAGTACTTTTAGTCATGACTTTTTGGGTGAACCTATGGTTCGTGTGTTAAGATGATTCAAGAAAATACTATTGGGCCAGTGCTTTAAGACCTTAATTGGATGGATTTGATTCGGTTTGGACTTAGGATTTGATCCGAGATTTATTTCGGACTCAAAATTTGATTTGATTGTTTCAATATTATTATTTTTATTATTTTGGCTATATTTTTTCTTCACTATTTCCCTTTTTTCTTCACACACTAAGCACATGTCTATAACTTCCTATCTGTTCAAATATATTTAGGAGTTAAATCACCTAATATATTCACTCTAGTTAATTAATGCAAACCTGTTGGCAGAATGTTTGAAGGTATGCATTAGAGCGGTATGTGAGCGGTTTTATATGATAGTAGCATTACACATACACTAACATAAATATTGGTATGACCCACTTGACTTTATCTGCACGTGGGCTATACCAATATGCACGTGAGTGTATGTTTAAAGTATGTAAGCGGTTTTTATGTGATAATAGACTTATTGATGTTTAAAAATTGAAACATTAGGTTTTATGTTTTAAAATGCGAAAAAAATATATTAAGAACTTAATATTTAATCTCCAATTTCGAAACAACATAACTAATTTGGATTTGGAATTTAAAAGCTAGCACATGTATTATTTCTATTCTTGAAAAAGCGTTATTTAAATGATTACTGCAGATGCAGTCATGCAGTGCGTGAGCACTTGGCTAATGTCCAGGCAGGTGTTAAGTTGCCTGCCCATCAATGCTTTTCATGTTTGGTGATAAAATTAATGTTTTGGCCTTTACGTATGGGGATAATGATAGTTTAATTTGATGTTTTCAAAGGGTGAAGTTGTTACTATTAGTTATTGTAGTGTTTCGAAAACTTTTTGCATTATTATCATAAACATATTTATCTTAGAGCAGGGATTGCCAATTGACCGTCATTAATTTTTTTTTTTTTATTAGTATATTGATATTAATATTTATATTTATATTGATATAGATATATATTCCATCACTTTCAAAATTTTTGGAAGCATTGGTTAAGTTAGGAATGATGGTGCACTGCTTGATTGGCCGGAACTCGGAGCTAAACATCCAGCTCCACGACGCTGAGAACCGCGCTCAGCTGTATGAGGTAAATGCTCATGACCTTCACATGGAGAAGCAGATGATAAACGCCTATTGGGAGGAGGAGATCATCAACCGATAGAGGGCGCATGATTAGGTGCATGATCTTCTTGAACTGGAGGTAAGAATGCACAAGTGAAAGGCTGACAAGATGCACTACACGTACAAGACTTCTATAGACCGTATCACGGATAGGGTGGTCTTTGTAACGCCCCCGGAACCCGGTGTACCACGGTGCTACCCACCTAGTACATTCTTATGACATAAATGTAATTAATATATTATTACAACATATCATTGCTAATCCCAGGTTCTAAGACCTTTACATTTTCAAATTATAATATTAATAAGTATTACATCATAGAAATATTACAATTACAACAACTATTACAATTCAATGTGTAACCTCTAAGCCTTATTCTTTAAATAATTCCTTTCGCTTAATATCACCTGACTAATCAAGTCCATTCGCTTTAGATGCAAAAGTTTTAGAGTTTTGCAAGAGTGATCATTTAATTGTCCAGCAAGTTATAGCAGTTGAATAAACAACAAAATCAAGAATCAATTCAATATTGTTTGAAAACTCCAATTACCAACAATAGTTATTAAGTAGCTTGAATAAATAGGAATTAAATCGGATTCCTACCACCTAACACCTTCCTTACCATTTTAAGAGAAAACACTCTCTAATCCTTCTAAGATTCAACCCATCCTAACAAAAACATATGTGAAAAGAATCACCTTCCCAACATATATATAAGAACAACACAACACAAGTGTTCAACAATTATTAGTATAGTGAACTAAGTGGTCACATATCCCTTACCCATACAAAGGTTTGTTTAACTCAGCTACCACGCGTTAACGATAAAAAAAATATGTGACTGTACTCACACTTAACCTTAGTTAACATTGTAACATCTAACTAGTTGAAATTATTCATATCAACTCACATTAACACCAATTTGTCTATGTTCTTCTCTAATACTCAACATGTGTCCAATGAAAATAATTAGCATGAACTTAATCATAACGTAATTCATGCATCAATAGCTCAACAACTTGTACAAATGCAATCTATTTGCACAAAAACATAAAACTTGTATTCATTTCAACAAAGTGAATGAAGTTAGAAAACTTGCTCAACAAAATTAGAGTAAGTTTAAGAAACTTGTCTTTCACGCGATTTACCGGAATGCTATCCAATCACTCCTCAAACGACCTATATATTGAAGGTCAATTATACCAATTAGTTACATATATACGTCACTTTTGGTTTACTCTAAATCTATTCCACATTTTATAATGTCCGTTTCAAAAGAATCAGAACACTATTTAAGTTCATTAACATTAGACTCGGCGTTTCAACGTTCGTACGCCGTATGCCTGACTTGTTTAACCTTAACTCTTAACCGACACACCATTGCATACGATTAACACGTCCAATACCTCTACCATTCCTTGGTTAACATTCCTCTAGACTATATTTCCAAAGTCCAATAGAACTCAGAAATACTAGTAAAACTTGGCTTGGCGCTCTGGTGTTCTAAAGAAACAACTATGGTTTGCCTCAAATTGCACAATAGTCCTAAAAATGCTCATTTGAAGTCTTGATCCCGACCTCAACTCTCAAAAATTAAAGCGTGAAAGTTGTAGGTTTACTTATATCTTTCCGGATCATCTTGAATCACCTTAATCTGAGTTCGTGTAGGATTGCGAAAACATAATCAACGCATATAATCTAATTGTAAACGCAAGGGAAGCATTCAAAGTAGCAATTTAAATTTTTTTCAGCAATCCCAATGTATAGCCTTAATAAACATCATTAATTGAGGGAGGGTAAAGATATACTTTTGAAGCGTGTCAACCTTTGATGAAGACTTCAAATTTCAATCCATGATCCTTCACGATCTCTCAAATCCTTGGATCACACATTCGCTACACAAATCGCGCAACGCCTAAGAGGTAACCACTAAGAGGAACAGATTGAAGATGTGATTTTAGATTCTACTAGATCTTGAGTGGCTAACCCTAATTCTCTCTATCCTAACTCTTTAGGGTTTTGAGAATGCTTGCAAGAGAGATGCAAGTTATAAAAGTTGCATTAGTTTTTCCCACAATAAGACTCATCTTATTTAAAGATTAACCCTAATCCTTAACCCTTAAGGAATTGGGTTTTAATTTAATTCCCAATCTTATTATGAACTAAATAAAATAATAATAATAATAATAATAATAATAAGACTCCTCTTATTTATTTATAATCTAGTATTTCTCCAAATACACAATTATAAATATTAGTATTTTCCAAATATAATATTATTATTTTTAGTCAATTTAATAATAATAATAATAAGAAGACGACTAATCTTATTAATTTATAATATTAGTATTTCTCCAAATAATTAATTATAAATCTTAAGCTATTTAATTTATTTCACTAATAAATTAAATACGATTAATTATTATTATTAAGTCAATCACTTCTAAAATCATATTTCTCCCTTTTGTGGTGTGACCTTCTAGGTTCAATATTAAACTGGTAGTAGAATAAATAAATTAGAACAATTCTAATATTATCTATAATGAATTAAACTCCTTTAATTTAAATGTAAATAAATAATATTTATTCTACATCATGAGTGACACCCTATAAATAATGTATCATGACTATCCGGATAATATGAATTCAATGTAAATCACAAAGATTATCATAAAGAACACAAAGAACATATTCCGTGAATATGTACCGTATAATTCAATCCTTCTACCATACAATGTCCCGATTAAACATAAGAAATGGAATTATTGACAAGTCTTATTTACTTAATCATATGCATTTTGTTTCTTAAAATACACAACTCTGATTAATGTAAATTAGAAACTCCTTTTAATTTTCATTCCACCTTGGCCAAGGATTTCAGAGTTATCATTCATCGAATCGCATAGGACATTCTCTCCCTTTATTGGAAGTGGTAGATCCTTTATTAATCATTTACCTATCTGCATATTTACTTTATTATGTTTGAGCATACCTTACGACAAACTCAAGAGTATTAAGGAATAGGTCAAAACATAATTCAGTATATACAAGATACTATTATGATCTCAAGTCCAAGGATCACTTGTACAAGTATAACTATAGGAACTCCTATTGTCAGGCAAATAAAACTCCGTTACGGTTCCTTTAAGAGAATCACGTTCAGTGAACTTATTCTCCAATAAGCACCTACATACTTGCTTTAGCGTCTCCACACAAATGATTATGAGATCAATCATCCTCTTCAACAAAGCAAGCATAGTATATACTAATCTATCAGGAATCATTAACCCCGTATTAGTGATCTAACGATTAGGAACATTTTAAAAATATCATTAGCATGATCATCATCATGATTCTAAAAGCATTGCTCAATAACTATTGGTTTATCTGATTTATTAATTCTACTAATTAACATGGATAAAGAAGCCTTTTATAAAATAAAGTCTCTTATTAATAAATGATAAAGATTACAAAGTAAATGCTTATCACAACTAATATGATCTTATCTAGAACATGGCTGATCAACATCAGGTCTCGTACATTTCATTGCATACATGATAGTTACTAATGCGATCTCTCTTTTAGGTGTCATTGGGGACAATTTCTCAGAGAGATACACTCCATGACTCATTATCATGAGACATCTCTTGGACTTGGAGTTTTCCATGCTAAACTCCTTTAGCATCGAATGAAAGTACATTCCTTGGGTCAAGCCAAACATCCTTTTAAATCTATCAATATAGATCTTTATCCCAAAAATTAGATGTTTCTCCCAAATAATTCATGGAGGAATTTTTAGACAATTTTATCTTTACTGATTGGAGCATTGGTATGTCATTCTTTTTCCGTAGTATATCAACATATAATACTAGGAATATCACGTGCTCCCACTAACATTCTTGTACACACTTGGTTCATCCTCGTTTTTTATAAAATTAAACTCTTTAATTATTTTATCAAAACGGATGTTCATCTGTGATAAGCTTACTTCAATCCATAAATGGATCATTGTAGCTTATACACTTAATTTGTTCCAACCTTTGAAACAAATCCATCTGGTTGTATTATACATACATTTTCCTCTAATCACTATTGAGGAAGGGCATCTCTATATCCATTTTTCCAGATCTTGTAATAAGCTGCATTCACAAGTTAAATCTGAATGGACTTGAGAATTACTACCATTAAAAAGGTTCTATCATAGTCAACTCCTTGACTTTGTTGGAAACCTTTTGTAGCCATTCTGGCCTTACAGGTTTCTACCTTGCCATTTTCTCTAGTCTTTCTCTTAAAGACCCATATACACTCTTTAGGCTTTGTGCCTACTGGAGGGTTAACCAAAGTCCACACTTAGTTTTCATACATGGAGTTCATTTCAGATTTTATGGTCATTTGCCATTTCTCTGAGTGTCTACAACTCTTAGCTTCATCGTATATAACTGGATCATCATCCTCTATGATGTGTACCTCATCATCATCATCTATGATGAATCTATACCTACTAGGTATCTTTGGTATTATTCCAAATTTAAGATTCAGTTGTGGTACAATAGGTTTATCTATAAGTTTCTCTAGCTAACTTATAGTTCTTTGTGGTTCTTGAACTTCTTCAAGATCTATTACCCTTCCACTATCCCTTCAATGATAAACAAATTTTTCCAAGAAGACATCGTGTTTTGCATTAAACACCTTTTGCTCAGTAGAATTATAGAACATATACCCTGAACTTACTTTAGGATGCCCCACAAATTTGCACTTGTCAGATCTTGTCCTAAGCCTATCCTTTTGAAACCTTTTTAACATAAGTGGACAATCCCTTATCTTAACATTCTTAAGATTAGGAATCCTCCATGTCCATAACTCATATGGAGTCTTGGGGTCGAATTTTGAGGTTACCTAATTAAGTAGATATGCAACCATTTCTAGGGTATTACTGCAGAAGGATACTGGAATATTGGTAAAAATTATTATGGACCACACCATAATTTTCTTCTAGTTGTTGGGTCCGCAGATGGTTGTGTGTACTGATCACTTGTTCTCTGTTTGTGCATGGCGAGGCTGCGATTGGGCATCTTTGGTCTATGCAAAGTGATGTAGATCGGTAGGTCATTTCTGCTGCGATCGACGATATCTACTGCAGATTAAGTGATGTATGTTCTATACTTCATGTTTGGTCTAGTGCTTTTATTGTAGTCTACAGTTTGAGGTCCGGGGATATGGTTGTTTACTGCTGGAATTCTAGGTCTGCTCCATGATTGGCCTGGTGTTGCAGTTGGCTGGTGCATCAGTTGATTATTTGCAATTGCTATTGCTAGGAAGGTGTAAAGACTTGGTGTCAATTAGCTGGTCTAAGGCTTCCTTTGATTTTACTATGGGCCTTGCCGAAATTATTTATCTTCAGCTTTGGTTCTGCTATGGTGCTGGGCTTCTTGAGTATGATGCCATTATTGCAGGACTGGTTAAATGTTTCAATCCAGGATAGGTCATTTTTGGGATTCTTAAGGCTGCAGGGCTTCTATCTATTTGTTAAGTAGGGTTTTTTTTCAGGTGGCTTATCTAGGCTGGGTTGGTGCCTGCTGCAGAAAGGGGTGTATTGGGCTGCTATATGTTTCTATACCTACTTCTGCTGTTCAGGGGCATTGCTACTGGTTTTGTAGATGCTTCTTTCTTTTTTTATTGATTTTATGTTTCAACATTGTCCGTGGCTATTTGTTTTAATGGTCCCTTTGGTTGATTCTTTCTTATGTGTAAAATGCTTCTCTGTTACTGTTGATGCGTTGATGTACTATTGATGCTTTGTTTTGATGTTTTTATCTTCTGGTCAGTACGACAGTTTCTTTGTTGGGCACTTGACCTTGTAATCTTTTATAGTCATGGCATCATGGGGCGTGTCCTGTGATGTTCTTGCTATATTCTGATTGGGGTCCTCAGGATGTTTATAAATCCTTCTTTCTTTTAATACAGTTTAAATTTAGCAAAAAAATAATATTAATTGAACTAACTAGATATAGAAACATACCTTACCTTGTCTTAGGCGATTTGACGTTTCTGTTCAAGGATGGATCCAGATAGGCCTAGAAGCTCTACCTCCCACAGGGCTTCATCGGGTATTCGTAGGAAACCTTCAACCATTCTTATAGACTCCATGACACGTTTACGTGAGTTGGTTGTCGCCCTGATCGTTTCTAGAAAAGTTATAAGATGGATTTCTTGTAACACCTTAACCCCTCATTTATATTGAGACAGTAATCTTTGTTAGTTTTGTAAGATTCATGAACGCAATCAAATTGCTCAAAGTAAGCGAAAACGTGGTAAAATAGAGTTTTAAAATTTTACAAACCATATACCCGGATCATCCTTTATGCACAATTATTAATTAAATGAAAAGAAGAAGAATAAGAATTATACCCTTGAAGATTTGAGCTTCCTTAGGTACAAGTTCACCTCCAAATCCTTTTCGCGTTCAACTTGAATCCACTGGGTTTGATTCCTTCCTTTGATCAACATTAGCCACCCATGTGTTTGGTTTCTAGAGGTGATCAACCAAGGAAGAAGAAATATTCAAGAGGATGGGTGTTTGGCTAAAACCCTAGTTTTTCTATCTTTGAAGAAAAAGGGCGTACTCACCGATAATTGGAATCACGTCTCTTGATATCTGATATAAGACTCCTCTTATAAAGATATCAGTTAACCCTTCTAATCTAATTAGAAATTAGGGTATTATTTAATTAATTAAATTCTTTTAATTAATTAAGCTTCCTAATCTTATTAGGAATAGTTAATTAAACTTTTTTAATTAATTTAACCTCCTAATCTTATTAGGAATATATGAGAGTACTTTTATTAATTAATTCCCAAACTCCTTTAGAAATTAAATAATAATAGTAATAATAAAAATAAGACTCCTCTTATTAATTTATATTTAATATTTTCAAAATATTAAATAATAAATATTAAGCTATTTTATTTTATTCTATCACCATAGATTAAATTAAATACACTTAACTTATTATTACGATTATGCCATTTAATTCTTAAATAAATATTATTCCTTTTATGGTGCGACCTTTAGGTTCTCCATATTAAACCGGTTTTGAATAAATCAATTAGAACAATTTTAATCTTATTTAAGTAAATAAATTAAACTATTTATTTATTTAAATAAATAATATTTATTCTATAATAGGGATAAGCCTCCCCAGAGATTAGCGATTTTCCAGATAATATAGATTTCAGCATTAATCATAAAAGAACCTTTGAGTAAATAGTTACCGTACAATTCAATCCTTCCACCATACAATATCCTAATTAAATGTAACGCCCGAGAAAAATTCGATCTTTATGTGAATTAAATTTTATTTGATTAATTGAATTAAATGAATTTAATTGATTATTTATGTGAGTAAGATGTTTGAAGGTCGTTCTATGACCTAGAATGTGCGGATATTATTAGTATTCTGGCTATGTGCTAGTATTAATTGTTTTGAATTTCCAAGACGAAAAATAAATATTTTTTGAGAAATTTTCGTAAAAACACTATTCTTCTGTTTCTGCTTGGAGATTTAGTTTGAATTTCTGAGAAACGCGTAATGATAGAATGCTAAGACGTAATTAATGGAATATCTAATAATATTTCAGTTATGGCAAACAAAATTTTGGCATGCGGACTTAAAACCTAAGGGTTAGGAAAAGCGAGTTCTGCGAATTAAGCGTCTACGTATACTGATTAGGGTATGTAAGGAATACGAGTATGATACTAGTTATTATACGAGTATAGTACGAAGATTATTATAACGTACGAACTATATACGAAGAGAATACGAGGATTGTACGAGTAGAATACGATTAGTTCTTAATGGACTTTGAGTTCATGGACTTTTTAGATTCCAATTGGACTTAGATTATGTCAAGCCCAATGTGTAAGAAAATCAAACCCAAGTTAGGTCCAATATGAATTAATGTTAAGGCCCAAACTAAGAAAATGAACCGCGGATCGAACTGATGTGTCACCGGATGGGTAAAACCCATGGGGTGGGGGACCTATGAAGCATGTGGGCCGACCACTTGGTCACTAAGTAAAGTGGTTACTTGGTGGCTAAGCCATGAATAGTAAGGAGGTTGGACACAATGACCATTTTACCCTCCATTTGGTTTTTTTATATAAGAAAGGCTAAGTTGGTTCATTAGTTATTTTATAAACATTGAATAACATATATTGAGAGAGAGACAAGTGTGATAACAAGTAATCAAGTGAGTTCAAAGCAAAACATCAAGTTTATTCAAGAACACGATGAACGTTAAGGTAATATTTCGTAAACATTAGTCTTCGATCTTTTTCGATTTCTTTTTCGTAGAGAAGTAAGAATTGGTGGAGCATGTCTCTTCGGGAGTAATAAGGATGGCTAGTAGTGGATTCAACCATTATAAGTCATGTATGATTAGTAATCATAAGAGGTTAAGTAAGTTTTAAATCAAAGAAAATCGTAAAGCGTTTATTTGGTTGTTGATGGATAAATTGAAAACCATCATAGGGTATATGCATCTTGTTTGGTTAGGATGTAGATGATGAATCAATGGAGTTGTTCCATTTGATTTGGCATATAGAACTCGAGTAACGAAGTTATGGTGAAATTTATGAAATTAGACGTTAAACATTGAAAATGTAAAAATCTCGGATTAGTAATCAAAAGTTTCCATTTGGCTTGGAAACCTTGGTTTTCAATGGCATAACGTATGATAAGGTATTCAAGAGTCATGGACTCAAGAATCGTCGAATTCTGACTTTGAACGAAGAAATGAGCTATGAACGCTCACGAGCGTTAAACGAATGTGTAATAGGATGTTAGAAAGTGAATTCATTGTTAACGAATATAAAAAAACTACGTTTATTCGAATGTAATCGAAGTACATGAGTTATGTGAGATAACGGCTTTTGAACGAGCCAATTCTGACTTATAACGACCAAGTTAGGAGTCCGGGAAGAATTGAACTAAGAAAAAGACTTAGAAATCCAGGGCTCAGGGTCGGCGCTACAGCGCCACCCCAAGCTATAATCACTCGCACCGCAGCATCGGGTCGAGGGAATAGATACTGCAGAGTGGCGCCGCCATGACGACTCAGAAGTAAAGTCTCATGTAAGCAATGCCAGAGAGACGAGGATTAATCTCTTATATAGTTGGTATTTGTAGCACCAATGGTAGGCATGAGGACGACGCCATAGCGTCGAGCCAGGGGAAAAGTTGGACTAGTTATTTTTGAACCCAAATATTGCAAGACCATTACGGGGCAAGTGTATATACTTTAATAATTAAATGTTGTTTAACTAGTAATTAAACGAAGAATGTAGAGTGTAAGAAAGTAAACCGTAATCAATTACTATGGTAATTAACCAATGGTTATGAAAGGTTGGTTTAGTGACGTAAGAACATTAATAAGCCGCAAAGAAAGATAAGTAACTGTAAACGAGTTTTATTAATGAAATAAATTCGGTTAAGTTATAGAAGAGAAAGAAGTTGGAAGTAACAATGTGATTAGATTGTTGAGTAGCTAATTACAATATGCTATGTGAATATATCATGTAGATACTGTAAAGACTGAGAACTATTGAATATTAATTGAAGACGCTTGAAGGCAAGTTTTCTTAACGCTTGTCTAACCTTCGTGTTAACCAAGTTATATGTGTTTTATGTTATAAGATGCATGAATTGTTTTAACGAAAGGGTCGATGCCAAATTTAATTCGGCTAGACTAATCTTAAAGAGTTGATTTGTAAGATCCCAACTTTTTAATGAATAAAATTGAATTTCCTCTATTCATTATCTTGAAATAATAAGGTTTTAATTTGATATAATGCTTTGGTTATGGGTGAAATGTGCAAATTTTGCAAAATAAGCAAGTGGTTATAAAATATTCATTGTTGTCGGGGAATATTCGTTTGGTGGTGGAATATTCTTTACGTCAGGAATATTAAATGCTGACGGGCGCAACCATTTGTGGGCCCCATAATGGATAACTGTTGGATGAAGAAAATGACAAGTTTGAGTTTTTATAAATAATAGTGTAATGATTACCGTTAATACTGTTGGAATACCCGGTGGTTATAATACAGTAATATGCGTGGTTGCATAGTAGCACACGGTATTGCACATTATTTTTGAATTATTGATTCTTACGTAAGAAGGCACTACTCAATAATTGTTATTGTAATTACTGTTCAATATTTTATTTTATTGATTTAATAATTGCTACGTTGATATTTTATATTATTGTTGTTTCAATAATTGTCACTGCACAGTATCTCCATTATCAGATCAATAATTCATATTATTTGAATAATATTGTTAGATAGCATTATTGGCAATGTCTAAGGAAGTTATGTCTAGGAAAGGGGTTTGGTCACCTAATTGTGTGCCAATAAGGAGAAATCTTTATCAGAATTCTCTACAACTTTGTAAGTCTATGTTTTTCCAAATTCCAAACGAAAAATGACTGAAATCCATATACGGACGATAAAGAGGGGGCTTTCCAATAAGGATTTCTCTCTATTGGCGCGCAATTAGGTGACCAAACCTCTCATTGGCAGAACTTCTAGACATCGTTAATATTACAAATAATAATATTAATAACTTAGTCGTCTCAATTATTGATTTAATAATATATAAAATATCGACAATAATTGAATCAAATAACGTGAGATACTATGCAACAATTACTGTAGCAATAATTGAACAAAATTGGGTAACTTCTCACGTAAGCATCAATAACCAATATTGTGTGCTACTATGCAACCACGCGTATTACTATACTTTTACTACCGAGTAGTTCAACAGTTTTAACGGTAAAACTTCCGCCGTTATTTTCATAAAATATTTTTGTCATTTTCTCAATCCGACAATAATTCTGTTGTGGGGTCCACCAATGATTGTGCCGTTGTACGAATATTCCCTACTAAAACAAATATTCCCCGACCAATCGAATATTATATAACAACTTGCGTACTTTGCAAAATTTATAAATATTACCCACAACTATAACATTATATCAAATCCAAACCATAATATTAAAAAAAATATTTCGAGAAATTTAAATCTTTATTCATAAAATTTGGGGTCTCATAATCTCCCCTCCTTATGGAATTTCGCCCTCAAAATTTATGTACGTACCTGGTATGATGAGGATACCTTGACTTCATTTCAGATTCTAACTCTTGAGGTATAACCTTTGAGTGTTGAATACGATCCTTTTTATCCAAGATTTTAACATGTATATCCTCATACGTTAAATCTTCTGCTATCTCGTCTAGTTCTAATTTAATAATCTGGTTCGGGTCGTCCACATAATTACGTAGCATCGATACGTGAAAAACGTTATGAACACGCGACATACTTGGCGATAAAACGAGTCTATAGGCCACAGTTCCTACTCGATCGAGGATTTCAAATCAAGGGTTGAGATTTCCTCTCTTCCTCGAGTCTTGCTTCTAGAATAACGCCCTCTTGAACCTTCTTCTTCACATTCATCTGCTCCAAGTGTGTAGCTTGAGCGGCCTTTAACTTTATCGATTAAAGTCGATTCTACTCGTATATTTGATATCACCACGTGGGTCCCTAGAGTCTTTAACTCTATCTTCATCATTTGTATGTAATACAAAATGGGTCTTTGTGTTAACAACATCGCACTCGTAAATGGATACGATCTTCTACTCAACGCGTCAGCTACCACGTTCGCTTTTCCCCTGATGATATTGAATGGTACGATCGAAATCTTCAACAGCTCGAGCCAACGTCTTTCGCACATTACACGTTCGTTTTGGGTGAAGTAAATATTTGAGGATTTTAGAAATGGGTTTTGTACTAGGGTCAATACAAAATTCGATTTCACGCTCTAGGGGTAGACTAAGAAGTCTTCAAGAATACGTCAGGAAATTTATTAACAAATAGAAATATCATTCAAAACTGTGACTCTCATCCAAGACTTGGATAACACGTCACATTGATGCCTATCAACTTGTCATCGTCATTCACAACGTCGCGTATAGAAAGTCTGGTTTCGGTGCATTCCACACAAGGAAGTCACCAGCGAAAGGCTCGGGGCTCTTTACTTATGGCTTGATATAACAGTGATTGACTTTAGTGGTTTGGTTGCTTGAATTCGTATAACAGGTTGGTTAGGAATATGAAAGCTAACAACCTTACGAGAAGCATGATGCGTAGTTAACCAATCGATTCCTAAAATGACATCAAAGGCAAGTATTTTCAAAGAGATAAGATCGACAGGTAACGTGAAAGTGTCAATTTGAATCAACAAGATTTATAAAGAGTGGAGGTAACGAAGGTTTCTACTAACGAAGTTTCAACCAATAAGTCAAAGTCTAACTTCTCCGGAGTTAAATTTAAACGTTGAGCGCAAGCAAGAGAGATAAAAGAATGGTAGAACCGGTATCTAATAAAGTATAGACTTCGCAAGAATTAACTAACCCGTGCTAACTTCATTTGGGTTCCTCGACAAACGCCCTCACTTATACTACTGGCTTTGACTTGTCTGGGACATCCTTTGGCATTACTATCCCAGTTGCACTTGACTTTACCATACAATAAAATCGAGCTAGGTGACCTTCTCTTCCATAATTAAAACACGCTTTGGATTGATGCGTACAGTTTGGATGGATGTGTCCCTCCTGTCCGCATTTGAAACATACGAACGGTGGTCGTTCTTCTTCCTTGAAAACGGGTGTTGGTGTTGCTGTCTTTCCATCGTTGTTGAACCTTCTCTTCTTAAAATTTCCACTCCTATTATCTTGGCCATGATTACCACCGAAGTGGTTACCATTCTTGGCATGATAATTTCCCCCACGATGGTTATCATTGTTCCGATGGTCGTTGCCACTGGTACGATTATTATCGTGTTGTTGGTCATTGCCTTTTGGTTGGGTTGGCTCATTATCGCGTTCCAATAACTGAGACCTATTCATAACATCACAATATAAATAAAGTTTGTGAGAAATGAGGTATTGACGTATATCGGGTTTCAAACCTCTTAGAAACATTCGCATCATTTGCTCCTTATTATTGACCAAATGGGATGCAAACCGGGATAACTCCGCAAATTTAGCCTCGTATTGCAACACGGTCATATTATTTTACTCCATTATTTATCTCAACATTTTTAGATGCCATTCTCAAACACTGTCACAAAACAATGATTAATTGACATGCAACATATTATCCTTATACTCTGACCGACCAATTAAATACCAAATAAACTTAGGTAGGTCATACTAGCGAAGGAATTCCCTGTCTCTCCCCTCCTAGTTCTTGTATCACATCTCAGCCAGGGATCATATCCCTAAGCTTTGATACCAACTGTGATGCCCCCAAAATAGGTATACATCACCCATCTTGGGTCGCCAGATACATGGTACAAAATTCAAATACAAACTTAATTATACAACTGTCGTGTAAAGTACGACAAGATATAAGCTGGGAGTTTCTGTGACACCCCCAAATCCGGGTACTTAAATTCCACGGGATTTGGTGTTCACTGTACAAATATCATCTATCTATCTACCTATAATAAATGCAAACCATGCAATAGATAGAAATAAAATCCTCCTATTATGGGGTTACAACATCCGAATAATAAATACAATCCCAAGTTAAACTAACCTTAAACATCTGTGCGGAAACATAAACAACTAATAAGTCTTAACAACATTAAGTCTTAACACATAAATTCAACATCTCAGAAATACAAGTCTTCAACATTTGTTAATCTTGCCCTTGCCTTTGCTAGTAGAAGGCTCGTCGGACCTTTCGTTCTTAACTGCAATGTTATTATTACGCAAGAGTGAGCACTATTGCCCACAAGTAAAATAATGAAATAATAATGTATAATAACATGAGAGTGAATCAAAGACTTCTGAAATAAAAGCTCAACTTTTGAATCAAGAATGCATAACAAGAATCAAAAGATTTCTGATGGTCATAAGACCTTGAACTATGTCCTGGGTTATCAAGGGTTATACTTGAAACCTTTAACAGTTATAAGACTATGGACCTTTCTACTCGTACTTAGGGGGATCAACCCTTAGTACCATCATCATGCACAATATCTTAACGCTAACGCATAAGTAAATCCCTTTGCGGGGTTTTTCATCTCAGTTTGACATTCGAGTCCGCACCAAAAGAAGTTTGGTTTGGATAATTCAATAAGGGTTCTGAAATTTAGAATGTTCATCAACTATGGACTTGTCGAATCAATAAGGTTCACTAGTCTAACAAGGTTCAACAATAATGATATTCAAATTGAATAATAATCTCAAGAAGTATACAATAGAACAAATATTGTATAACAAATTCATACTTTGAAAGGATAATCAATCTTTAATATAACAATTCGAACTTGAATAATAGTAATGAGAATTTACTCAAGGTAAATAATAAACTTGAACAATGATAACAAGTATGGGTAGGAAACTTGCCTCGTGCGTAGATTACACTTTAACTAAACTCGTTCTTTGATTTAACTCCTACATATCAATTACGTTCACAATACCAATCAATAATAACGTACTAAACATCATAAGTTTACTCTTTGTCTAACTCGAATTCATGACTATACTTAGTCAATTACTACACTTATTGTCAAAAATTAAGACTTCACGAACAATAAGTTAACCATGCATTCAATCAATTAATTCACACGTAATTGTGTTATGGAATTGTTAAGAATTTATTTTAACACCTCATTATATGTCCAACAACTTTTTATGATCATTAGACTAAGTTGCTATCACATTTCTATACTTGAATACTTAAAAAAACTTTTCTGGACGTTACGCAAAGTGGCTTTGCATTTCACTTTTATCTTGGGTCTTAGCGTTATTGGCGGCATAGTAAGTATGACTTGGTTAAGATTAAAGGCTGTGAAGAGTACTAAGGCATGGAGTCGCGCCGCGGCGCGAGACTCCAGTTTTAGTTCTGTAATTCGCGAAAATTGCAGAACATGGCCAAAAGCCTCCAATTAAATTTATTTTTACACGAATTTAGACATACTCAAACATAATAATGCACAAATAACTAATATTCAACCCCTCTAACATGTTTTTTACAAGTTTAAACACATAATTTTCAAAAATCAAACATGTAATTTTCACTGTTCTTGATGTTCTTGAAGTTCTTGAACAAAAACATGGAATTTAATACTACGAATTCGTTATAAGGCCAAATCCAACCATTCAAGTTTCGTTTACTTTGTTTTAACATGCATAAATATATTTAAGTGTAAAATTTAGGGATAATATATGATCAACGCATTAAATTTTTGCGTAAGGGCCATATGGCCATAATTCAACACTCTGTAATTTTGAAGCAATTATATACGACCTATTTTCATGAATTTGCTGTTATGAAAAGATACAATAGATAGTAAAACATGTTATGATGACATATTACCAAATATATACAAATAATCGCTACTCTTTTTCAATTACAGAGGATTAACAGAGGTTTGAAAGCCATTATTTATAAAAACTAAATGACGTAAATAAAAATGGGTTGAAGAGAATTACCTAGAGCGTAGAGTGTAATGTAGGAGATGAATTGAAACCCTTCTCAAACTCTTCTTCAATCACACACTCAAAATTCTTAACTTTTCTCTCTGAATTCTCTATGAGCTCTCAACTTAGCATACATGAAACAACATAGTACGCTAGAGGCGTATAAAAACTGACGTGATGATGGTGGCTTACCCGGTCAAATGGGTAATCTCATTATTAACTTCTCTTAGGGCCTTGTTTGGCTAGCATCATAGATTTCAAAACTCCTTTAATTTAATAAAACTTATCATATAGTTTGAAAATGTCACACTCCTTATAAAATAAATCCAATATTTTATTTAATTTACTTTAAATAAAATGTAATAATTTCTCATAAATTCACATAGTCACATAATTAAATTTCTCATTAATAAATAATGTCAAATTATTAACTCTCTAATTAATAATTAAATTAATTAAAATACCAATAGACTTATTAAATATTTTTTTTTAATACAATAAGCTCACATAATCACATACTTGATAATAAAAATTCTCCACATTAATTTAATAAATGTAACACATATAATTAAATTAATCTACCACAATTTCATCAATTAATTATTTAATCTAATAATTAATCAAAAAAAATATTTATTCAATCCAATAAATATTAAAATTAAATTACAAAATCTCGGTTGTCACAGTTTCAACACGAATATTGTCTTCTAAAAAATATACAAACTCAAATTCAGTCCTTATTACAATTATTATCACACTATTTCACAGAATAGTGAGCACTACTAAAGTCATTTATCATGGACAATCATTCCAGTCCCCGACTCGTCCCAGCTACGTTCTCATTTCCTGAAGAGAACAGTGAAAGAAAGGGTGAGCTCAACTAGCCCAGTAAGAAATATTATGACTAAGATAGTGCAGAATAATTTATCGTTAGCCTTCAACAGTGTTAAACTGATAAAATATAACAAACATCAAGTTTAACTGCAGTGGAACAAGCAATCTATTAGAAGAGTCAAGTAGAGAATAAAATCTACTATCTTCTATGATTTAAAAGGTTTTTCATCACTTTTATCACTGAGACTCAGCTTAATAAATAAACCACATCATCCCTGCACTACGGCCAAGAATATTCATTACTCATTAGTATCATGACCACAAATTATTCATGAACTACGGGCCAAGGATATTCGTGTATTCATCAATGATCATGATCATGCCAACAACTGTCCATCAATGCACTACGACCAATGAGGATTTTTACCACATCATTTGTAACATTACGGTCATGATTATATCAAATAATCCCTGGTCATAATCATACCAAGTCCATCTATGCACTACAAGCCACATATGACTTTCAACATATTATAAACATGAGGGTGATGACAATGATATAAGAATTCAATAAAATAAGTTTAAGAATTAATTTATCTAGGAACCAATAACATCCAAATTGTCAACATGATACTTCTTTATGGAGTAAAATTCAAGAATGCTCAGAAGAATATTTCCATGAAAAGATACTGGATGAAGCGCAAATATCAAGGATATTCCACTAATTTAACATAGTATAGATGTCAAAGCTTTAACAAACTTAGTATAAGAGAATATATGAAACTGCAAATGGATTTTCGTCCGCCATGCGGTAATCCACTTAGACAGATCATTTCCACAATTTAATAAGGAATGAATACAAAGGATCATTCACCATGCATGTGATAATCCACATAAACAGGTTATTCCAACAGAATAATAAAGAATGGAATAACAGAAGAAATCATCATGCATGCGATAGACCGCACATACAGGTTATTCCAACAAAATAATAAAGAATGGAACCAGGTCATGCGTAATCCGCATAGACAGGATGTTCCAACAGAATAATAAAGAACGGAACCAGGTCATGCGTAAACCGCATAGACAGGATGTTCCAACAAAATAATAAAGAACAAAACCAGGTCATGCTTAAACACACAGACATGATGTTCCAACAGAATATTAAAGAATGGAGCCAGGTCATGCGTAATATGCACTGACAGGATGTTCCAATAGAATAATAAAGAATGGAATAACAGAAGAATTTCACCATGTATGCGGTATTTCGCATAGACAGGTTATTCCAACATAATGATAAAGAATGGAATAACAGAAGAATTTCACCATGTATGTGGTACTTCGCATAGACAGGTTATTCCAACATAATGATAAAGAATGTAATAACAGAAGAAATTCACCATGTATACGGTACTTCGTATAGACAGGTTATTCCAACATAATGATAAAGAATGGAATAACAGAAGAATTTCACCATGTATGCGGTACTTCGCATAGACAGGTTATTCCAACATAATGATAAAGAATGGAATAACAGAAGTTCTCTTCATGAAGACGAAAGAAATAATACCCCTTACGAATACAACAAATAATATCTCTTACCTTAGAAGAAACTAGATATAGGATTAGTGAAGTAGCAGAATACTTTTCTTCTTTCTCTCTATAGTTTCTCTCTCTAGAGTTTCAGTAAATTCGTAAGAAATAATGAAGGAATGAGCTTCTATTTATAGGAGAATGGACTAAATTGTAACTAATTCATGAACGGTCCAGATTGATTTACTTTTAAGCAGACGGTCCATATTGATTTACTATCTGATTATTAATAAAATATTCTAATAAAACAAAATCTTTTAAATAAATTATAATATATTCTATTTATAATCTAATAAAATGAATAACTTTATAAAAGTATTCTATTTTATATAAAAAGATTTTACTATGAAAATACTATGTAGGCACCATGCAAACACTTTATGCATAATAGAATATTATATATTCTATTTATAGTCTAATAAAACAAATAACTTTATAAAAGTATTTTGTTTTATATAAAAGATTTTACTTTGCAAATACTATGCGACACTATGTAAAATACTATACATAATAGAATATCATATATTCTATTTATATTCTAATAAAATAAATAACTTTATAAAAGTATTACATTTATAATAATGATAAAACAAAACTTATCACCTTTATTATAATTCACAATATTACTCGACCAGGTCGTTCCCAAGAAAGAGGGGGCTTTCTAATAAGGATTTCTCCCTATTGGCGCACAATTAGGTGACCAAACCTCTCATTGGCAGAACTTCTAGACATCATTAATATTGCAAATAATAATATTAATAAATTCGTCGTCTCAATTATTGATTTAATAATATATAAAATATCGACAATAATTGAATCAAATAACGTCAGATACTATGCAACAATTACTGTAGTAATAATTGAACAAAACTGAGTGACTTTTTACGTAAGCATCAATAATCAATATTGTGTGCTACTATGCAACAACGCATATTACTGTACTTTTACTACCGAGTAGTTCAACAGTTTTAATGGTAAAACATCCGTTGTTATTTTTATAAAAATATTTTTATCGTTTTCTCAATCCGACAATAATTTCGTTATGGGGTCCACCAATGATTGTGCCGTTGTACGAATATTCCCTGCTAAAACGAATATTCCCCGACCAATCGAATATTATATAACAACTTGCGTACTTTGCAAAATTTATAAATATTACCTACAACTATAACATTAGATCAAATCCACACCATAATATTAAAAAAAATATTTCGAGAAATTTAAATCTTTATTCATAAAATTTGGGGTCTCACATCGGGGAATAGAACTAAGAGGGGAGAGACGATTAATCTTTCGCTAGTGTGTCATACCTAAGCTTATTTGGTTGGTCAGTCAGAGCATATGGTTAATATATGATATGTTAATTTGTTAATTAACCCTTGTTTTGTGGCAGTATTTGAAAATGGCAGTTGTAAATATTTACAATGGAGTGAATGAGACCGTGGAGACACCTTTAATCACCACCCAGGGGAACGTGCAACATGAAGGCAATATTCCTCCTGTAAACAACACTACTGAACAAATGATGAATGATGGGATGTTTAGAAGCTTTTTGCAGTTCATGCAAAATCAGACGAGGGAGACTCGTGTACCAAATACAGTTGGAAATGATAGCAATGCTCGGCTTGTCACAGCCAAGCAGTTCAAAGAGTTGGGACCACTAGAATTTGCGAGAAAGCCGGATCCGATCAAGGCGGAGACGTGGGTTAAACAAATTATCAAGATATTTGATGTCTTGGGATGCACAGAGGAATATAAGGTTCCATTCGCCACCTTTATGTTCCGTGGTGAGGCAGACTATTGGTGGGAGTCTGTGAAGCGTACCCAGCCTGCCGCACTCAACATGTCTTGGGAAATATTTCAAAAACTGTTTAATGACAAGTACTTTCCTGAAAAGTATTCGTTATATGAAGGAGGTAAAGTTTATTAGACTTGAACAAAACAACATGACGATGTCCCAGTACGAGGCAAAGTTTACAGAGTTATCAAGGTTTGCACCCCATTTAGTAGAGAATGAGGAACGAATGGTGCGGATGTTTTTGAGAGGTCTAAAACCCGAGATTCAACAATATCTTATCTCTCATAAATTTTCTTTATATTCAGATCTTGTAAACATGGTTCAATTATTAGAGCAAGATAATGAGTTTGTTCAACCGAGGGACCATAACCAGGGTCATACTGGTGGCAGCAGTCAGTGTAGCAATGACAACCAGCGGGGAGGAAAATATTCGGACAAAAGCGGTAACCACTCTGGTGGAAATCGTGGCCATGATGGTAGAAGAAGTGAGTCAGGGGGAGATTTTAAAAAGAGAAGGTACAACAATGATAACATGAAGACGTCAGCACAAACATCAACTGTTTCTAGGGGAGGAGAACGATCATCGGTCGTATGTTACAGATGCGGGAAAGAGGGACACATTAGCCCAAACGGCCCACAACAATCCAAGGTGTGTTATAACTATGGAAAGGAAGGTCATATAGCTAGAGATTGTCTTGTAGTGAAACCAAGTCCAACGTGGATGGTGACTCGAAAGGCTATCCCGGACAAGTCAAAGTCGGTGGTTCCTGGAAGGGCGTTTGTTGTGACTACCCAAAATGCGAGGAACATGAACGAGGTGATCACGGGTAAGCTAATCATAAACTCTTGCAAAGTTTATACCTTATTAGATACCAGTTCTACCCATTCTGTTATCTCTCCTGCTTGTGCTCAATGTTTGAACTTGACTCCTGAGAAATTAGACATTGACTTATCTGTTGAGACTCCATTAGGAGAAACTTTCATTACATCTACTGTTTATAAATCTTGCTTGATTCAAGTTGGTACCATCACATTACCTGCCGATCTTATTTCGTTGAAAATACTTGTATTTGATGTGATTTTAGGGATTGATTGGTTAACCACTCATCATGCTAAAATTGATTATTTTTGTAAGGTTGTTAGTTTTCATATTCCTAACAACCCTGTTATGCGAATTCAAAAATCCAAACCACTAAAGTCAATCACTGTCATATCCAGCCATAAAGCTATTCGTTTATTAAAAAATGGATGTCAAGCTTTCTTAGCCCATGTCACGAATTTGAACAAAAACACGTCAGATTTAAATAATATTTTTATTATTATTGAATTTCCTTACGTATTTCCTGAAGAACTTCCCGGTCTACCCCCAGAACGTGAAGTTGAATTCTTTTTTGACCTTGAACTTGGTACAAAGCCCATTTCTAAAACCCCATATCGAATGGCTCCTATTGAACTTCAGGAGTTAAAGGTCCAACTTCAGGAGTTGTTGGACATCGGTTTCATTCGTCCTAGTACATCTCCTTAGGGTTCTCTTGTGTTATTCGTAAAGAAGAAATACGGGAGTATGCGACTTTGTATT